>SKFK01000014.1:0-533030 GCA_004919595.1 Kodamaea ohmeri
CCCCGTACCGCAATAGTGAAGGGACATCTAAAACACCCGTACCGCAATAGTGAAGGGACATCTAAACACCCGTACCGCAATAGTGAAGGGACATCTAAAACACCCGTACCGCAATAGTGAAGGGACATCTAAACACCCGTACCGCAATAGTGAAGGGACATCTAAAACACCCGTACCGCAATAGTGAAGGGACATCTAAAACACCCGTACCGCAATAGTGAAGGGACATCTAAACACCCGTACCGCAATAGTGAAGGGACATCTAAACACCCGTACCGCAATAGTGAAGGGACATCTAAAACACCCGTACCGCAATAGTGAAGGGACATCTAAAACACCCGTACCGCAATAGTGAAGGGGACATCTAAACACCCGTACCGCAATAGTGAAGGGACATCTAAACACCCGTACCGCAATAGTGAAGGGACATCTAAAACACCCGTACCTACATAGCAAAATATCTGTATCTATTATGGGCAGAAAAAACAATAACGCGAATATCATGTGAAACTTGAAAGAAATCCGAAAGTTTGTTAACGTGCTAAGAAACCTTTGTCCTTAGAACAACATAGCGAAGAAGAAAAGGCCTCCCAATAACTTACCAGAAACAACTGATGCCATACCAGACTCCTCATAAGTAGAAATAATGTTACTTCCAATAGACGAAGATGCACTCCGCGAAGCAGTCTGACCAGCTTGAGAAACTGATGGTGCACCCGACTGTCCGCCGTTATTTTGGCCCGAATTAGAGCCTGACTGCGCAGATGGCGCTGGTCCATTCGGCTCTCCGGAATTATTGCCATTTGGACCTGTAGCCGATGGATTCGTGGAAGCTCCACCAGAGGGTCCTCCGTTCGGTCCTGAAGGATTCGAACCTGACGGGTTAGCAGGGTTTTGTCCACTTGGGTTAGCAGGTCCAGTTGGATTAGCAGGTCCGGTTGGATTAGCTGAGTTACCGTTTTGACCACTTGGATTAGCAGGTCCAGTTGGATTAGCAGGTCCGGTTGGATTAGCTGGGTTACCGTTTGGTCCACTTGGGTTAGCAGGTCCACTTGGATTAGAAGGTCCAGTTGGATTAGCTGGGTTACCGTTTGGTCCACTTGGGTTAGCAGGTCCACTCGGGTTAGAAGGTCCGGTTGGGTTAGCTGGGTTACCGTTTGGTCCACTTGGGTTAGCAGGTCCACTTGGGTTAGCAGGTCCACTTGGGTTAGCAGGTCCACTTGGGTTAGCAGGTCCACTTGGGTTAGCAGGTCCACTTGGGTTAGCAGGTCCGGTTGGATTAACAGGTCCGGTTGGATTAACAGGTCCGGTTGGATTAGCTGGGTTGCTGTTTGGCCCAGTTGGGTTAGCAGGTCCACTTGGGTTAGCAGGTCCACTTGGGTTAGCAGGTCCACTTGGATTAGCAGGTCCGGTTGGATTAGCTGGGTTGCTGTTTGTCCCAGTTGGGTTAGCAGGTCCACTTGGATTAGCAGGTCCGGTTGGATTAGCTGGGTTGCTGTTTGGCCCAGTTGGGTTAACAGGTCCACTTGGATTAACAGGTCCGGTTGGATTAGTTGGGTTGCTGTTAGGTCCACTAGGGTTAACTGGTCCAGTTGGGTTAGCTGGACTACTGTTTGGTCCAGTTGGATTGGCTGGGTTGCTGTTAGGTCCACTAGGGTTAACTGGTCCAGTTGGATTAGCTGGGTTGCTGTTTGGTCCACTTGGGTTAGCTGGACTACTGTTTGGTCCAGTTGGATTGGCTGGGTTGCTGTTAGGTCCACTAGGGCTAACTGGTCCAGTTGGATTAGCTGGGTTGCTGTTTGGTCCACTTGGGTTAGCTGGACTACTGTTTGGTCCAGTTGGATTGGCTGGGTTGCTGTTAGGTTCACTTGGGTTAACTGGTCCCGTTGGATTGACTGGACTACTACTTGGTCCCGTTGGTCCAGTTGGGTTAACTGGCACACTGCTAGACTCTGACGGCCCTGTTGGGCTAGTTGGTCCACTGCTTGACCCGCTTGGTTCAGATGGTTCAGTTGGGTTAACTGAGCTAGATTCACTGCTAGGTGCACTGCTAGGTGAACTGCTAGATTCACTGCTTGGTCCTGTCGGAGTGATAGGAACTGTGGAACCACTGCTTGCTTGGCTACTCAGGCTACCAGAACTACTAGATGCACTTGGTGTCACTGATGACTCACTTGATGTGATCACTTCACTGGATGACTCTGGTAATGTTGACGAGCCAGGAACCGTACTTGATGTCGCACTTGGGACAGATGAATTCCAGTAGTGAGACAGGTATGACGATGGTGCCGGTGCCGAGCTAGAAGATGGCACTGATGATGGAGCATACAGGCTGGCCGAGCTAGAAGATGGCACCGATGATGGAGCATACAGGCTGGCCGAGCTAGAAGATGGCACCGATGATGGAGCATACAGGCTGGCCGAGCTAGAAGATGGCACCGATGATGGAGCATACAGGCTGGCCGAGCTAGACGATGGCACCGATGATGGAGGGTACAGACTCATAGATGATGGAACCTCAACTACAACAGTCTCGGTACCATTTGGACCAGCAGTTTGCGTGATTGTGGTTGTTTCTGAACCGGTCCAAGTTGAAGTGACGGTTGTCTGTGGGGTTGGTTCCTCAACAATCACGGTGGCAGTTTCACCTGGTCCTCCAGAAACAGTAGTGGTTGTTGTATCACTACCAGTCCATCTAGAAGTGACTGTAGTTGTTGGAACAGGAACGTCAACTTCAACTGTCTCGGTACCATTTGGACCAGCTGTGTGTGTGATGGTAGTTGGTTCTGAACCGGTCCAAGTTGAGGTGACGGTTGTCTTTGGAGTTGGCTCCTCAACAATCACAGTGGCAGTTTCACCTGGTCCACCAGAAACGGTAGTTGTGACTGTCTCGCTACCAGTCCATCTGGAGGTAACAGTAGTTGTTGGAACAGGAACATCAACTTCAACAGTCTCAGTACCATTTGGACCAGCTGTGTGCGTGATTGTGGTTGGCTCTGAACCGGTCCAAGTTGAGGTGACGGTTGTCTTTGGAGTTGGCTCCTCAACAATCACAGTGGCAGTTTCACCTGGTCCACCAGAAACGGTAGTTGTGACTGTCTCGCTACCAGTCCATCTAGAAGTAACAGTAGTTGTTGGAACAGGAACATCAACCACAACAGTCTCAGTACCATTTGGACCAGCTGTGTATGTTATGGTAGTTGGCTCCGATCCAGTCCAAGTCGAGGTCACCGTTGTTTTCGGTGTTGGTTCCTCGACGATTACAGTGGCAGTTTCACCTGGTCCACCCGAGACAGTAGTGGTTGTTGTCTCGCTACCAGTCCATCTAGAAGTGACTGTAGTTGTTGGAACAGGAACGTCAACTTCAACAGTCTCAGTACCGTTTGCACCAGCTGTGTGAGTGATCGTGGTTGGTTCCGACCCAGTCCAAGTCGATGTAACAGTGGTCTTTGGAGTTGGAACTTCAACTATCACGGTGGCAGTTTCACCAGGTCCACCAGAAACGGTAGTGGTTGTAGTGTCGCTACCAGTCCATCTCTCTGTGGTGGTCACAGTTGGAACGGGCACATCAACTATGACTATCTCTGTTCCATTCGGTGGTGCAGGGTACGTACTGGTAACAGTATCGTTACCAGTCCAAGTCGTTGTGATAGTGGTCTTTGGAGTTGGAACTTCAACAATCACGGTGGCAGTTTCACCTGGTCCTCCAGAAACAGTAGTGGTTGTAGTGTCACTACCAGTCCATCTAGAAGTGACAGTGGTTGTTGGAACAGGAACTTCAACCTCTACAGTCTCGGTACCATTTGGACCAGCTGTGTGAGTGATAGTCGTTGGCTCCGATCCAGTCCAAGTCGACGTGACAGTGGTCTTTGGAGTTGGAACTTCAACAATCACGGTTGCAGTTTCACCTGGTCCTCCAGAAACGGTAGTGGTTGTTGTTTCGCTTCCACTCCACCTCTCTGTAGTAGTCACTGTTGGTACAGGAACGTCAACTATAATTGTTTCGCTTCCATCATCCGATGCTGGGACTGTGGAGTATGAAGTGTACGTACCTGTCCACGTTTGGGTTACAAATGTCACGGGAGTGGGGACATAGATGATGACACTCCCTGTCTCACCTGGGGTACCTTGCACTGTGGATGTCTGAATGTCAGATCCCGACCATCTTTCTGTGGTTGTGACAGTAGGGACTGGTACATCAATTTCTACAGATTCAGTACCGTTTGGACCCGCGGTATGTGTGATTGTTGTTGGTTCTGAACCAGTCCAAGTGGAGGTGACGGTTGTCTTTGGAGTTGGCTCTTCGACAATCACAGTGGCAGTTTCGCCGGGGTTACCAGGAATAGTAGTCGTGATTGTTTCGCTGCCGCTCCACCTTTCCGTTGTAGTCACAGTGGGGACTGGTACTTCAACCACAACAGATTCAGTTCCGTTGGGAGGAGCTGTATACGTACTGGTGAAAGTAGATGAACCATCCCAAGTCATAGTGACGGTTGTCTTTGGAGTAGGAACTTCAACAATCACGGTGGCAGTTTCACCTGGTCCTCCAGAAACGGTAGTGGTTGTTGTATCACTACCAGTCCATCTAGAAGTGACAGTGGTTGTTGGAACAGGAACATCAACCTCCACAGTCTCAGTACCATTTGGACCGGCGGTGTGCGTAATCGTGGTTGGCTCTGATCCAGTCCAAGTCGACGTGACCGTGGTCTTTGGAGTTGGAACTTCAACTATCACGGTGGCAGTTTCACCTGGTCCCCCAGAAACAGTAGTGGTTGTTGTATCACTACCAGTCCATCTAGAAGTGACAGTGGTTGTTGGAACAGGAACATCAACCTCCACAGTCTCAGTACCATTTGGACCAGCTGTATGCGTGATAGTCGTTGGCTCTGAACCGGTCCATGTCGATGTGACGGTTGTCTTTGGAGTTGGTTCCTCGACAATCACAGTGGCAGTTTCACCTGGTCCTCCAGAAACGGTAGTTGTGACTGTCTCGCTACCAGTCCATCTGGAGGTAACAGTAGTGGTTGGAACAGGAACATCAACTTCAACAGTCTCAGTACCATTTGGACCAGCTGTGTGCGTGATCGTGGTTGGCTCTGAACCGGTCCAAGTTGAGGTGACGGTTGTCTTTGGAGTTGGCTCCTCAACAATCACAGTGGCAGTTTCACCTGGTCCTCCAGAAACGGTAGTGGTTGTTGTCTCGCTACCAGTCCATCTGGAGGTAACAGTAGTTGTTGGAACAGGAACGTCAACTTCAACTGTCTCGGTACCATTTGGACCAGCTGTGTGTGTGATTGTAGTTGGCTCTGAACCGGTCCAAGTTGAGGTGACGGTTGTCTTTGGAGTTGGCTCTTCAACAATCACGGTGGCAGTTTCACCTGGTCCACCCGAGACAGTAGTGGTTGTTGTATCACTACCAGTCCATCTAGAAGTAACAGTGGTTGTTGGAACAGGAACATCAACGACAACAGTCTCAGTACCATTTGGACCTGCAGTGTATGTGATCGTGGTTGGCTCTGAACCGGTCCAAGTTGAGGTGACAGTTGTCTTTGGAGTTGGCTCCTCAACAATCACAGTGGCAGTTTCACCTGGTCCACCAGAAACGGTAGTTGTGATTGTCTCGCTACCAGTCCATCTGGAGGTAACAGTAGTTGTTGGAACAGGAACATCAACCTCTACAGTCTCGGTGCCACCAGGTCCAGCTGTGTGAGTGATCGTGGTTGGCTCCGATCCAGTCCATGTCGATGTGACGGTTGTCTTTGGAGTTGGCTCCTCGACAATTACAGTAGCAGTACCACCTGGACCTGCTGGAACGGTAGTGGTCGTTGGCTCGCTTCCCGTCCATCTAGAAGTAACAGTTGTTGTTGGAACAGGATACTCGACGACAACAGTTTGAGTACCATCTGGACCAGCTGGGATCGTGGTCGTAGTGGTACCTGAGCCTGTCCAAGTGGACGTTAGAGTGGTCTGCGGATACGGAACATCGACAATTACAGTAGCTGTTCCACCAGGCGTGGCTGGAACTGTGGAGGTTGTCGTCCCACTTCCAGTCCATGTTTGTGTGGTAGTTACAGTTGGAATTGGCAACTCAACGATTTCACTGGCAGTTTGTCCAGGTGACACGGAGTAAGTTACTGTCCTTGTTCCCTCTCCGGTCCATGTCTCTGTGGAAGTAACAGTTGGGATAGGGACATTAACCTCAATAGTGATGGTACCTGTGGTAGCAGCAGTATTGTATGGCAAGGTTGTTACAGATGCTCTACTACCAGTCCATGTCTGTGTCACGATCACCACAGGAAGGCCATTAGTGTCAGAATTTCCGTTGTTGTAAGGAGCCCATGTGACTGTGGTACCTTGATTTCCAGTTGTTCCATCATTACAAACGTAATCATTGGTATACGCTACCCTGTTGTACGCACTTGAAAATGATGAAAGACCATCTATGAATGGGCGGTATCCGGCAGGAACGTTCTTATACTTGACGATCATCCCATTTTTACTACACTGTATGGTATAAGTCAAGGGCAGAGCGGTTTTTGGGAAGTACCATTCATTCAATGCGTTAGACATTGCTGCATGCATCGATGAACAGTCAAATGTTGGCGAGCTTTGAAATGTAAATCCTAAGGTACCAGATTTGTAACCGCTTGCACAGTTTCCAGCCAAAAGGAAATTCTGGGTACTTGAAAGAGCAGGAATAGATCTTGCACGGAAAAGACTGTTGGAAGCACTGGCCTCAAAGTTCGCATTGATAGAAAGCTTGTTATTTCCATCGTATGCAGTCACAGTATTTTGTCCAACATGGTAACAAGAAGCGTCTTGCAAGTCTGGTGTTGTTGCAGACCCACCGGTGTTGTAAGCAACTGAAACTGAGATTCTTCCAGAGGCATTTGTATTTGCATTCACTGCATTTGTGGCAGTACATTCGATTGCGGAATCTGCATTGATAATAGTTCCTGGGTCCAAGTTACATGTTGCATAGACATCTCCATTAGCTATCATGTTGATTGTGGACAGCGCTGAAGTGAACTTGAATACACAAGGCAATGTAAGTGTGAAGGTATCACCAGGATTAACATTCGATCCATCGATATGCCATCCAAATACAGAGACCCAACTTGGGTTTTGGGGAGCTGCTGACCCATAGGCAGCTCCAGGAACATATGTGATGCTGTTATACGAGTTGAATATCCCTGACACTTGGGCTCCAGCTGCAAGCGTGGCCGATAGTGCAGTAGCAATAGTTCGACTAAACAACATACAAGTTGGTGTATAACCCTATGTGCTAGTTCTGTCCTTTATATCACCTAAGTGGACTTGTGTTCTGGAATTATTTCAGGCGTGACAAACTCACTTAAGCGCTGCGTGGAATAAACTTTACACGCCGTGCTTACGTAGTCTTGGGACCTCGAAGATCACGATCTATAAAAACTTGATGTCATGTTTGTGCAAGTTTACCTGAAATTAGAAACTACCTATAGCTGAAAATCTGGGCACTTGCACTAAACCTATAGGCATTTACGGAACATGCATAGATGCTTACTAAGTGCATATTATGAGAGACGAGCAACAAAGCTCTCAGATATCGAGCTTCTTTACATTGTTTGAATCCCAGTCTTGCGGATTTGCAGATATTTCGACCTAAAGTTGTTGAGCACAGATTTTTCGTTCTCTCAATAACGTTGCTGTGTACAATCGAAGCGAGATAACTGACATCTGGAAATCTAAATCTACCTCCGCCCCTTGTGATCAACTTTATTTTACAGGCGGTGGTCTACGCGATACTATTCTGTATGGTTTCCGATCCCTGTATGCGTAGGGCTTTTTGTGGATAACTTTTCAGCAACATTCCGGTCTAAAATTTTAGACAGATGTTGTCCATTTATAGAATTGTTCTTTGCGAATGTCGAAGCTGTGGCCGGGTTTACCAACAATTTCAAATTGCATTGCATATAAGATTTCATATGATTTCACAGGAATGTCTTCGCACTAATGTGCACTTCCATGGTTATGAATGCTCTAGTGTGCGGAAACTTGCTCATAATTTTTGGCTAGCGCTCCAATGTTGTCATCATCCACTTTTTTTCCTTTTTCCTTCTGTTTTTGCGCTGGCCATACGCAAAAGGAGTAATTTTCGACTATAACTGTTGACAAATGGAGTTTGGACGAGCCCAAAAAAAATAATGATTTTGATGAGCGAACAATTGGATAGATGAGATTTCCATCCATCAAAGATATTCTCACTACTTGTTCAAAACTCTCACTCCACTTTTACCTAAGACTCTATTTTTCTATCTCTTTCATCTCCACCGTAATTACGCAGTATCTCGCCCATTTTGCGCCTACTGATGGCCACAGCAAGCGTAAGTATCTCTAGTAGTCAAAAAAATATCACTTTAGATCGGGTGCAAAAAATTAGTGAGGAGAGCATTCTGCAAAGATTCGCCATCTGATGGTTTTCGAATAATGCTCGAACAACTCTATCGTCAAAAATACATCTCACAAATTAAACCATTAAATTCCACTGTTAGATAAAAAGAAGACTCTGCATTAATCTTCAGGCGCCTTTTTGTATTTGCACAACTCGGGTTGAGCCTTCTAGTGATCGGCAAGGTTGTTTTAAGCCAAACTGGAATTTATTTTTCGTGTCTACATATAAAGGTTGATGCTTATCTCCGTACCATGACGTGTTGTAAGTACTTTCCTGAAGCTTGTTGGTAGTGAGTGAAGATACCGCCCAGTAGTCTGATACAATAACTGATATCTATACAAGTATTGACATTGATTTTGTAAAACCACGTCAAATATCATTCATATATGATATCTCCGAAACTCCGAAAATATGCCACTTCCCCGGTAGTAAGCGGCTTTTTCTGATTTTTTTGATTGTTTTCCGGGAATTCGTGAATTAGCTGGGTTTGCGCTTATTTTGACCGGAAAACTGTATGAATTGGTGTAAACATGGCTCAATAAGGCAGGCTAGGTGGACGCCATAGTTCTTTGTCCTAAGCCTTGTCGCGGGTCCTAACAATGAGTTTCAGGTTAAGAGCCAAACACGGTATAAGAGCCAAGAAAGCAAACCTCGTTTCTGTAATAAGTGCAATCTTCGTATTGGTTCAGATCTTGTCGGAAATACGACAAGCTTCAATTTACACATGATCAAGTATAGTCTACTGTATATATGAGGTTCCAGAAGGATTCAGATGACTAATGTGATGAATATAGATTGAGTATCAAGGAAGGTGGCATAAGTACCAAGGAATGGGTTTACAGATATGGTATCTTACGTGATGTGGCCCATAATTAATGAAAAGGTTACTAATTATATTCTCGCTTGTTATTGACTTTTTCGTATTCTCGGCTTGGTATGATTACTTTCCGATCACCTAAGATTTTTACAAACCATTCACTCAATTTTTTGAATTTTTCGCCGAATATTTTCCAAACGTTTTTGAACTGACAACCACACTATTATAATGAAGGGTGTTTATTAAAAGATGTTCGCACTCTACTACGTATGTCCACCATTAGATACTCTCAACTTATTTCGGGGCAATTTCATTCTCTTTTCAGTAAAGAAATCTCATTCTTAAAACTATTATTTCTGAATTAACACCTTGACTATTTCCATTATAAGCAAAGTGACAAGACTACCAAAATCACCAAAGTATACGATAAAGAGAGTGGTGCTGATGTATTCTTTTCTTCTTTCTCTAATATCTGCTTCACTTTGGTGATGAAATTCTCACCATTTCCGATGACTTTACTTGCATAAGACGCATCCCATATGGATATCCCTCCGAAATACGGGCTATCTCTTATTAGCTTCATTCGAGTCCTTAGTGCAGCAGGCGTGAGATATCCATTAATAGACGATGTTGCTGGGAGTCCCATGAAAAGCCTGATATTTTTGTTAGGTGCAGTATTGGCTGCGAAATTTTCCCAAGTATCCCAGTTAAAGGATTTAGATGAGGCACACTCATTATTGTAAAACTGGATAAAGGCAAAATCTATGTGTGACTCATTTAATACTTCACTCAAGGATTTGTCCGGATATGGACATTGTGGGGCTGCAGCAAGATAATAATCTTTGGTGTTGTTGTCATCGTCAAAGTACTCTTTCATTTGATCGGCAAATTCCACATATCCCGTCTGGTTATTCTGCTCCAAATCTAAGTCAAACCCGTCAACAATACTATCTCCAAATGGTCTACCAATTGAAGGGTTCGAACCATTACCAAATGTCTGCCACAATGTGGTAGCGAGTTCACGTCCTTCATCATCCGAAGTTAAATTGTAATTCCCCCATTGACCACCTAGTGATACTAACACAATCTTTCCATGTGACTGACATGTCTTAATGTCATTTCCAATATCTGGACACTGATTTAGGTTGCTTCCTTTGGTTTTGATACCTGAACACTGGGTATCAAGTGACATATCCAAGGGGTTTGTGGCATTAATAAACGACAAAATGATAATATCTGCATTTCTTTGAGAGGTATCCGTGCAATAGTCAGCTAATGGCCGCATGTGTTTCCCTCCATTGAGACCCCAGTACACAGCAACATTCTCAGAGGAATTTGAGTCGAACGCGTGGGCGATCAAAATATGAAACCCAAAGAGAAGAAGCGAACTTAACATTGCACAATTCACAGATATGTAGAAACTGATTTCGTATTTAAATACTTCGTTTTTTGATGGACCCTTCCATACCAGCCATACGAGGCAGGAATTAATTTCCTGCATATATCAAAACTGTGTAGCCGTTCAATGGATCAATAAGGAAATCATTTAACCGAGAATCCACTTCCGGAAATTTTTAATTACATGAGTACACAATAACTTCCATAACAACACTGACTATTGTTTACTTTCCTCGCTGATCCAGCACTGATTTCCTATTTTAGGACTGAGTCAAAGCAAAGCGATAAGGTTGCACTTGTCTACAGGGTTATGTTTCGTCCTTCTTCATTATACCTTCCAGTTATATCCAACGGCAAACATTAAAATAAGTCTCGGCATAAAGATAGTTCCAATATTTTTATTACACTAACATTGTCACACCATAACTCATCACCTATGATCTCAATGCTCATCGAAGCTCATCATTTCGAAGTGGTACGTCATTATCTGGAATCTACGCGAGATGAGTTACGAGCTCGGACGTACAAATACAGATAGCGAGGCTGAGAACATTTCACGAAATCTGTCACCTTGTTGCAAATTGGTTCAACAAACCTGTGCTACATATTCCTGATACTTCGTATACTTAGAGAACGGACATCTTTGTATTACAAATTAGACGAGATTTGAGCTATATATGTAAGGCATAAATAGCACTTTGCCGGCAGATGTTACGAAAACTTACTTCAGCTCAGGGACATCTAAACATCCGTACCACAGCAAAAAACTTTTTGGAGCCATACAGACAAAACTAATGGATAGTATTATACCTAAACGCTATATGAAGTTGAATAGTGTTTACTTTAACGGTGATGTTATTTAATATATAACTATTGACAAAAACTTTTCATGTATGGCTATCACCGATGTCCAGTTTCTTTCGACATGCTCGAGTTAGCTTGGTCCAATTTTGGTGTAGAATTGGTTTTCAAGCCTAAGCCACCTGTCAAAGTAACGTCCACCATCTGTCCCCGTCACGTGATACGCTTGTTAGTGTGACCGGTACAATTCAAGTTACAGGCAATCTTAAGTACCCCTTCTCCACCACAGAAGAGAACTTTCTTCCCCTCAGGATCATTCAAAAAAAACTTTAGAGAGCACCCTTAAAAGAACCATGATACTTTCTCCCATCTATTTTTGGCTGATAAATAACTGTATGACATAGGCATTCCTCGATCTCTTCTAAATTTACATAAGATTTGGAGCTCTTGCATAGATCCCCACAAATTTGTACTGTTGAGCGATATTCACCAAGAACATCAAAAGTGTAATTACAGCTACTGGACGACTTCATTTGAAAGCACTAGATTTATGGATGGTCAATACAAATCATGTTACATATTCAACAAGTACTGCAGAACATACCGCAAGATCTCAAGTTGAACATATTTTCTTCTCCTTACTTCAGCTTATAGCTGACCTTGACTTTTATCTTGGCACATATATCATCATCGAGCTCAACAGATGTACAATGTCGTCACCATATTTAGGAACATTCATTCTATCATCATCGACACGCCATATCATATATTTCTTCTGTCCAACGGGCAGACACCATTCTTCGTTGATAGAACGCTACAACTATCTTCGTTAACTTGACCTCATAAAATAGAACAGCCTATTCACGATATGAATTTATCATACCAGACCCTTGTCTTCGTCTTACCTTTACCGAATGACTCTTTCCTGCTTCCAAGCGTTGTGCATATCGACTTTGCATTTGCACCTATTTTTAGCAAATGGTTGCAAAAAAAGAACATCGACCAACTAATGAATGATATAAATTGAGCTAACAAAGCGCACAATTCACATCATTCAACACAATCAAACATGCAATTATCTTCATCGTTTACCTTTATTTCCTTTGCTGCGATTGCCGCTGCTGCTAAAAGCTTCAATTTATTGGTCATCAGGTCTGGATCTGATGTCCAGTACAACAATATTGTTGCCGATGATGGTTCACTCTACCTCAGAACTGGAAGTGAATCAACAACCTTCATTTTAACAGACCAACTGGCCTTGTATGATGAGTCGTCTAAGAAGTACGTCACAGTACAGGATTGTAATTTTGTTGAAACTGACGATCCCGACCATAGTTTTGGAACTTGGGAAGACCATTTGACGTACCAGGATATTGGATTTTACTACGCTGGTGACCCAAGAAAGTTGACCACAGCCGGTGATGAAAGTATCGCGCTCCGCATGATTAACATTTGTGATGTTGACAATCCTGAACCAAACCCTCCTGAACACAAGATCCAGTTCCATGTTGTTGCGCTTCGCTCAGGCACCAAATTTGAAAATGGGGCCGTTAAAAAGGTTGACGCTCACCCCCACGTATTTTCGGTCGGTGGAGATGAGGGAAAAGATCTTATTCTCACATTGAGTCCCGATGGAACAATGGTTGATCAAGATGGACGTGGGGTCTACTATGATGGAAACACCGGAGAATTAGGTAATGTTGATCCTTGGGGTCAGCAACAACCTTCTAACGGGTTTGCAATCAAAATGAAGAATTGTTTCATGATGATAAAGACGCTTGGAAAGCTTGTCCTTCTGGACCAAGTCAGTACTCTTTGGCTGACAACGATTGTACTGGAGGCACTCCAATTGACTTGAAAGTGGTTGACCCACAAGAGGTTTGAGAGATAATCATTACTGTGGTTCAATTTTTATGATTTTTCGAGAATACTCTCCAAGAATTCAAAACCTTGAATGGTCCACTAAGTAACGACTTTTAGTGGATCATTTGCTTACGACTTTATGTTTCAGCTTATGTTTCAAATTGATGTTCAATATATGTTTCAACTTGATGTTCTTTATATCTTTGCATTAGTAGATGTCACCCACTTGAATGCTCATGCTCAATGGTACGTTATGTTTATAACTAAAATCCTCACTTCAAGATGCTTATATGATACCATTGGCTTGGCTAATATATATGACCTTTAATCACTCTTCCGCTTTTTTCTTTGCCGTTTCCCCGTGATTTCCTACGGACCAAGTTACTAGCTCCGTATTACTAAGCCCCAGCCAATCAAAATTGTTCATCCTTGATCTTCATATACCCTAGCGAACCAGGTAGCGAACCCCCCTTACTGGACTCAATTATACTCTCCAGCAACCAGACGCACAGTCCTATTGCAATTGACCAATTAGCTTATCCTTTTCCCTTGGTTTGCAGCCCAACTGTGTATGTTTGCTCCGAAATTAATTGCTATTTAAATTTTACGAATTTGTCTTCTTCCAAATCACGTACATCAATGTTTTCCGCAGTCAGATCCAACATCGTTAGAACTTCCGTACTCCGTACCGCCACAAGAACAAAGGTGTCCCTCCCAGACCTTGACTGGGATTTCGGCGCTCTTGAACCACACATTTCTGGTCAGATTAACGAGCTTCACTACACCAAGCACCACCAAACCTACGTTACCGGCTACAACACTGCAATTGAGCAGGCTGCTGAGGCCAAGGCCAAGGGTGAGGTCAAGAAGACCGTTGAGTTGCAGAAGGCTATCAACTTCCACGGTGGTGGTTACATCAACCACTGTCTTTTCTGGAAGAACCTCGCCCCAGAGAAGCAGGGTGGTGGTGAGCCTCCTTCCGAATCTTCCGAGCTTGCAAAGAAGATCACCGAGCAGTTCGGCGATTTGGATGCTTTGAAGCTGCTCACCAATGCCAAGTTGGCTGGTATCCAGGGTTCTGGTTGGGCTTTCATCGTTAAGAACAAGGAGAATGGTGACCAGTTGGAAGTTGTTGCCACTGCTAACCAGGACACTGTGACTGGCCCATACGTTCCATTGGTTGCCATTGATGCTTGGGAACACGCTTACTACTTGCAGTACCAGAACGTCAAGGCTGACTACTTCAAGGCTATCTGGAATGTTATCAACTGGAAGGAAGCTGAGAAGAGATACTTGGTTAACTAAACAATATATGAACAATATATGCCTAAGTTGATATGTGTAGAACATAAGTTTGAAGGAAATAGGAGCTTAAGTAAGAGTCACTTTGAAAAAGATAACTTATCAAGTGATACCCTAAAGGCAAAGCTCAGCTGGAAACCTTTGAAGATAACCACCTCAGTCTCTAGGAAAACCTATTACTGATTAGATAGATTTAATGAGATTGATTGAAGTACAGCTGAGTCACAATTCATTTTATGAAGGAGAGTATATTTGTAAAGCACCAAAAGTTGCTTAAAAGGAGAAAACCCACATCGCTAGTCAATTTTTATCTCCACAGTTACCAACCACAATATTTAGAGACAGAATTGTAAAATTTCTAAGCCTATAGATGACTGAAAGCGCAAATTACCAAATGAAATAACTGCGTGCACGCAGTCCCTTTCCGTCGTTGTAGAAGCATAAAAGCTTTATAATATAAATCAATTCTTCAGCTATTCCTCATCGGTTTAAAATTCAAGCGCTTCTTGCGTTTGAATGATGTTTGAAGTACGTGTCGTCACGTCTCAAATAGCACTGAATCGAACCATATTTCATACTGAAAACGACACTACCGATCATTTATCCACATGCTGAAACGATATACCAAGGTGTAGTTTCAGACCTAACTACAAACATCACAAAAATGTGACATTGAAGCTGAAACTTGGCAATTGTTAACTCATCATTATCACAGTGCTTACAATTGAATCAGATAACCTTAAGAATGGGTTCACGGGAAAACCTTTCCAGAAAGGCTCTAGTACTATCTACTGCAGTGTCCATCAAACTTTTTTAAATCTCCATGTACTAAAATGTTGTCCAACTCTGTAATAGTTTTCATTCATATGCAAATAGTTAAGTCCTCGGTCGATAACTATTGAACCGAGATTACATGTTAATAATAATCTGTTGATCCTCTGCTCACCCTTGAAGATCAATTAACTGTGAAAATGCGGATTTGGCCCTCTAAAAAAACCATATTGGTCGATTAGGCTGCAAATCGAAGGAAAAAAAAAAGACTATCAATTCGAAAAAGGCAAGCACTAACTGCGGAACCAAGCTGATTCCGCAAAAATTTTCCCCGAATGGATTGGTAATTCATACTTGGCTAGATTTCCAGTTGATTTGATGATATATTGCACCCAAATTGTAGACGATGAAGAAAGGGGTTCACCATTTTAAAATTAACATGACAATCAGTTATTAATCACCGCATAATGTCCTGGATATCTTTGGGAAAATGCCCCACAAGTTTTAATGACAACAAAATTCATGACCTTTCTTTTGAGTGACGACACAAACTGCGAACAAATACTAGTAAGCTTTTCCTAAATTGAGTGTTTGTTTGCCGAATCCATCCAGCTCTAATGAGATTAAAACACCCGTACCGCTTTCATCAACACCCCATTGGTTTCTATCACATGCTTCGGCAGAGAGAGTGAAGGTTACACAATTCTTATGACCAACACTTAATGGCTGTTTATTTCATGCAACATCCTGTTTGCTCTCCTCCCCACATGAGAGCAACGACTAGAGGTTGTCCTTTTCGTGCCTACACAGTTCTTATTTTTTGTAGTATCGAACCAGAATAGCTGCAAAATATCTTCCATTACATACCTTTCACATGCACAATTGATGATGATGATGATGATGATGATGATGATTATGCCAAGATGCGAATGCAACTTTGACTCACGATGCGTATTCAAAAATCAAAGGTCATCTAATGCGGCTAAACCTCCGAGGCGGTCTGCCAAATATTTGACGACGTCGTAGAAGCAAATAAACCATCGTATTTACAGAGACAATAACGCCGTAGTTATAAACACAATTATCTTATCGCATCGGCGGCTATCTCCTTCCCATAAAACGCGTATCGCCTATAACAATAGCTGCTGTAGTTGTCATTATGGTTCACACCCTATTTAGTTTCTTTAATATTTGCACCTGCCACCCTAATTCTCTCGGTTATGGGTAAACTGTTACGTCTAATACCGAGCTCGTCTAGTTGTCGACAGAGGCGTATATGCAGAGGTCACATCAAAAAATCGATGGAAATCTAACAGGTGATGGCCTGAGCAATGGGTACTTTGTCAAAGAAGGTGTTTCCCATACATACGCAGGCTAGTTGAACGCACAACAAAGTTTTCATATCATATTAACGTGCTCTTTGACTCAATATTTAGGAAATATCCAACCATTCCAACCCCACGTTGACCCCTTTCTCTTAGAACGTTTTCTTGGTGTCCACCCCATCCATCCATTCTAGTGCTCTATTTTTTTTGCAAATAGGCTTAAACATAGGTAATAAACCCGAGAAGCCTCACAATTGAAATGGAATTGCTCCTTTAAGAATCATGCTATTATAATACCGGAAACAAAGTGAATGCAGTCATTCTTCCGATTTCTTTCGATTTGAAGTCCTTCCAACGGAAAAGCTATCTTTTCTTCCACAGCACTACATCATTGGAATCTTTTTCCGAGTGCCGTAAGAACAAGATCACCATAATCAAGCAGTAGATATTTGCCAAAACCTCGACTTGATCACATCGTATGTTGTCTTTTCCGAAATGATCTTTCGCTTCTTGTACATTTACGCGTTGAACTTAATTTCAAGAACTGAACTTTTAATTCCCCACTGTACACCCCATAGATCTCGGGTGTCTGCACTAAAACTTTTTTCCAGTTGTTGTTCTCTTCCAGACATCATCCCAAGTTCCTTCTTTAATAACATAAGAGGGACATGGTATATGCCTTTCATACTCTTCATCTCAGCTATCAACAAGTATACGTTTCACCTATGACGTGTTGTATTCTTGTGCTTCCTGACTGACTATGCTGCGATATGTTCAACAAGAAAACCAGCCATTCTGCATGAACTCGCCACAAGCGAAGCGAACGCCTTATAGTCATTTGCATCAATTTAATATTTTTCAATAAGAATCTGAGCACAGAGCTTATTCACCATATCCATATCATCATTGAGGACGAAGCTGGTCTAATATAGACATAGTCATTGGTATTAACATTGGACTCTTCCCAAGAAGAAGCAAACCAAGAAGTGAACCAAGAGCCGAGACAAACATAACCAGATTCATAGTCAACGCAGAAAGCACATCAAATTTAAGCACCAAGAAAGCAAAAGTCTTGCACACATGTGCTTTTGTAGAGCCCATGAGGTAATTTGAAAGCATTGCAGAGAGCTAGTCGAAAGGCATCGCGTAGAAAATATCCACAATCAGGGTATTTAAGAGCTCAATTCTCTCTCGTGTTCATATTCATCAAGGACTCATGTTGTACAAGAAGTTTATCGTGTCTTCTTTGGGTCTCATAGCCCAGGCCTCTGCGTTGACAATCTCTGCGCCAACTGTCTCTTCAGGTACAGTGGCAGTCAACGTTGGTGATATTACCATTGAACCTGGTGCATACTGGTCCATCATTAATAATGCTGTCAGTACTCTTATTGGAAGTCTTGATGTCCAAAACAACGCTGCTTTGTACATCTCATCGGATTCTGGTGCAGTTGCTTTGCTGGTTACGCTTACGGGTACGTTCAACACCATCACTAACGATGGCATCATTTCGTTTAACTCGGCTAATTCATTGACTGCTCCAGTCTATTCTCTTGTCGGTTCTTCTTTCATTAAT
Source organism: Kodamaea ohmeri (assembly GCA_004919595.1). Classification (NCBI taxonomy): domain Eukaryota; kingdom Fungi; phylum Ascomycota; class Pichiomycetes; order Serinales; family Debaryomycetaceae; genus Kodamaea; species Kodamaea ohmeri. The sequence goes on from SKFK01000014.1 coordinate 18,282, forward strand.
AATGGGCAGTTGTACTTCGGCGCAGATGGTTCTATTGGTGTTCCGATCATGTCGATTACCCCACTTTCGTTTACCAACACTGGTACCCTCACCTTTTGGCAGAATGTGAGATCCACTGGTATCGTCAGCCTTGGTACTGCAGGAAGTGTTATTACCAATGCTGGTACCATCTGTCTCCATAATGAGAACTACGTTCAAACAACTATTGTCCAAGGAACAGGTTGTATTGACGTGGGTGTGGGTTCAAATGTTTACATATTGAACTCTTTGTTGACCATTGCTCAGACTCAGAACATTTATCTTGAGACTCCAACCTCGAGTCTTGTCGCGGCTGCTTCGAGTCTTACACAGAGGTTCCTGGTTTCGGGTTACGGTAATGGTAATCTTATTGGTTTAAATGTACCTCTTAACACCAACGGAGTCGCATACCAATATGATACCACTACTGGTATCTTGACGCTTTTCTCGGGACTTCTCTCGCAACAGTTCAACATCGGTCTTGGTTATAATCCACTTCTTTTCTCTGTGGTTAATGGAGACTACGGAAGTGGAGTCGCAGTGACTCTCAACGGTGCTGTCTCCTATTCCGGCCCTGTTCCAAGCCCATCAAGACCAGCTATCTGCCAGATCTGCCCACCTTTGCCACCTTACCCAACACCTTCTTCGTCTTCGTCATTCGCATCGTCGTCGACGTCTTCTGCAGTTCTGTCATCGTCGGCTCCTTTTTCATCCACGATTTCAAGCCCAAGCACGAGCTCATCCCCAGTGCCATCTTCTAGCTCGGTTCCTGTGGCATCATCTTCAACTCCATCTCTGAGTGGGTCGTCTGCAGTAGAATCATCTTCTGCCTCAGGCGCTCTGAGTACTTTAGCATCCAGTGTTCCAGCTTCATCGGATGTTTCATCAGCAAGCTATCCCACATCTTCTGCTGCTTCTAGTGGTACATCTTCTGCTAGTGACGCTTCAAGTGCTGATCCTTCGAGTGTAACTTCTATTGTTGCATCTTCTGCACTTTCCATCGAGACTTCAAGCGCAGCTTCTTCTGCAACTTCCAGTGACACATCAAGCACTGTCAGCTCTTCCGTTGCTTCTTCTGCTGTTAGCAGTGATCCATCTAGCACGTTGTCTGGTGCTTCATCCGCTGCTGCTTCCAGTGACCCATCTAGTGCATCATCTGGTGCTTCTTCTGTTATCACCAGTGATCCATCTAGTGCATCATCTGCTATTACCAGTGATCCATCTAGTGCATTGTCTGGTGCTTCATCCGCTGCTGCTTCCAGTGACCCATCTAGTGCATTATCTGGTGCATCATCTGCTACTACCAGTGACCCATCTAGTGCATTGTCTGGTGCTTCATCTGCTACTACCAGTGACCCATCTAGTGCATTATCTGGTGCTTCATCTGCTACTACCAGTGACCCATCTAGTGCATTGTCTGGTGCTTCATCTGCTACTACCAGTGACCCATCTAGTGCATTGTCTGGTGCTTCATCCGCTGCTATTACCAGTGATCCATCTAGTGCATTATCTGAAGCATCATCTGGTGCATCATCTGCTACTACTAGTGACCCATCTAGCACGTTGTCTGGTGCTTCATCCGCTGCTGCTTCCAGTGACCCATCTAGTGCATTATCTGGTGCATCATCTGCTACTACCAGTGACCCATCTAGCACGTTGTCTGGTGCATCATCTGCTACTACCAGTGACCCATCTAGTGCATCATCTGGTGCTTCTTCTGTTATCACCAGTGATCCATCTAGTGCATCATCTGCTATTACCAGTGATCCATCTAGTGCATCATCTGGTGCTTCATCCGCTGTTACTTCCAGTGACCCATCTAGCGTGTTGTCCGGCGCTTCTTCTGCTATTACCAGTGACCCATCTAGTGCATTGTCTGCTGTTTCATCCGCTGCTACTTCCAGTGACCCATCTAGCGTGTTGTCCGGCGCTTCTTCGAGTGAGACTTCCAACGCTGCTTTGAGTTCTTCTAGTTCCTCATCAACAGATGTACTGAGTGCAAGCAACACCGCTGTTGTTTCCTCTAGCGGACTCACGACTATCCCATCGTCGACGGTTACCACATCAGGTACTTCCAACGGGAACTCCATTGTTGTTTCGTCCACAGCTGACTCAACCTTGACAAATCAGCCAAGCTCCAACGCGGTTTCAAGCGCTAATCCTTCTGGAACATCTTCGATTCCAGCATTCTACCCCAATACCACCACCTCGTTCATTCCAAATACGCTCTTGTCTTCAACAATTTCTAGTGGGGCACAAACAGGGACCAACCCACTTGACAACACTGGTACTACTGGAACTGACTCCACTAATACCGGAATCACCAGTGGTACGGGATCTCCAATTGATTTGGGTAACAGCGCTGGTTCAGTGAACACTGCAACAGGCTCCACTGACTCTGGATCCAGTACTGTATCAACTGGCCCTAGTGTCACCGGTAATAACGCTGGTTCCGGTACCGCCGGTACTAGTCCTAGTGCAAGTTCTGGATCCGCTGGCTCTCATTCTGCCACTGGTTCTGCCGGCACTGGTTCAGGTTCTACTGGCACTGGTTCAGGTTCAGGTTCCACTGATGCTACAGCAGGTAGCGGCTCAGGTTCTGGTAGTGGCTCTGTATCCACTGGCACCGGCAGCGGCTCTGCTTCTACTGGCTCAAGTTCCACTGGTGCCGACTCTGGCTCTGGTTCTACCGGTTCTGGCTCTGGTTCTGGTTCTGGTTCTACTGGTTCTGGCTCTGGTTCTGGTTCTACTGGCTCAAGTTCCACTGGTACCGACTCTGGCTCAGGTTCTACCGGTTCTGGCTCAGGTTCCACTGGTACCGGCTCTGGTTCCACTGGTACCGGCTCTGGTTCCACTGGTACCGACTCTGGTTCTGGTAGCGGCTCAGGCTCAGGCTCCGGCTCCGGCTCTGGTTCCACTGGTACCGTCTCTGGCTCAGGTTCCACTGGTACCGACTCTGGTTCTGGTAGCGGCTCTGGCTCAGGCTCCGGCTCCGGCTCTGGTTCCACTGGTACCGACTCTGGCTCAGGTTCTACCGGCACTGGCTCAGGTTCCACTGGTACCGACTCTGGCTCAGGTTCTACCGGTTCTGGCTCTGGCTCAAGTTCCACTGGTACCGACTCTGGCTCAGGTTCTACCGGTTCTGGCTCTGGCTCAAGTTCCACTGGTACCTACTCTGGCTCAGGTTCTACAGGTTCTGGTAGCATCTCAGGTTCTGGCTCAGGTTCAAGTTCTGGCACCAATTCTGATTCTGTTCCAACTGTCTCGCTTGCCAATGGCGCAGCTGGTCTCATTAGACCATCTTTCTGGATTTCTATCGTTGCTATTTGTCTTTTCTGAGCGACCTCAGCTACAGTATAAAATACCCATCTGCACGCGTCGGTTTCTCACTCATTTCGGTTGAATTTTCATTTATTACGATTCGTAAAAAAAACCTGTATCAATAAAAGAATTCGTAATGGTAAAGTGTAGTTCATAAAACTCGTTCGTTGATAAACTTGGTTGACTTATTCATTCATATTGAACTCGTGTAATTTTTGTCTCATTCCTACTATGTCTATTTTTTACAAGTATTCCCCATCTTGCCACCGTTTATATACCATGAAAATACTGTGGATAGGTCTCAATCGTCCCACTTTAGGCTCATGCTTTTGCAGCCAAAATCAATTCGCATGAGCTTCCCAACCTTTGGTATCAGAAACGCTTGGCAGTGGCGTCTTACTTAGCTGGAGCTCATTACTAATTACAAATCAGAAGAATATAATAAACCAATCTGCTTCGAAGGTGCTCGTAAGCACCGTTTATGTGAGAGCCACAAAATCTACCGCCATTCTTCCGGCGTAGAAATTGCTCACAAACACGTGGGTAGCATCAGCGACATTTTAGTGATACTTGGTTCAAGGTTCAAAAGTCGTACCGGTGATGTTTCTTTTGGGCATTTCAGGTCGTAGGGATGAGATCTTACATACAAATCATCATGTCCTCTTATAGAGATGGTGTCCTGGGCTACTGTCTATGGAGATCTCGGCGCGCTCTTAGACTACATAACATTCCAGATTCAGTGCCACAAAACAGTAAGGCTCTATTGACTACTGGTTTTGAAACCTGGCTCCGAATTGATTCGTGTTCTCCTCGGATATAATTACGTGATGATCCGATATATCTAATGATCCAACATCCCCTCATGATCCAACATCCCCTCATGATCCAATATACTGAATGAAGATCATATCCACCACAACTTTGGTGTTTTCTAATCACGTAATCTGACCCTTGTTCTCCGATCCGTACCTTGTTACCTAGGTAACGCAAGAATCTTTTGATTCTACCGTAACGTGCAGAAACTGATCTCTGTGAAGGAATATCTAAGCCCTGGCACCACAAAGGTGCTGGTTGCCGCATGGATGTTATATCTCCGCTGTCTTCGATATCAACGCTCCTAATACTTGAGTGCCTGACGTCTGTAGTCTTGGCATATTCTGAAATGAGGAATAGTCATCGATGTGATGTTCAAGCACACTCGTGTGTGTTTAATGATGGCTTAAAGTATATTCGGTTGATCCGCGATCCGAACGGCTTCGTTGTAATTTGATTCTACCGCGGCACCTTTCCCAAAAGATGCGTTTCCAGCACAGCGGATGTCTATCAGTATAGCGCTTTTATATTTTTGCGTAAGGAGCGTTTGTGCCCATGCGCAATAGTTTAAATGTTAGCTCAAGACGCAGTGCATTCCCAGACAAAATCTCCCGTCCGAAAAAGGCAAGCCTATCTTACCGATTACGAGTCAATAGCCTTCGATATGCCGTATAAACCAAACTTAGACTAAAATCGTACTATTCTCAAGTAATACTCGAAGACTATTGGCGTGCAAAAGTCCGATTTCTTAGAAGGTCATTAAGGAAAGATCTGGTGATTGACAGTGTCAAAACACTACCCAAAAGGATACTCCAAAGACATAAACTATACAAAGATACTTCAAACTATGATGTAAATATCCGTCAGAACCAACCAAAAATCACTATTTACTGACAGGAATCGTTTTAATAGTCGTCTACCTTGGTTTTACCAGATGCCGTCTCGTACTACCGCCATACATTGGGTTTTGGGTTTGAAGACAATCTTCTCTGAACAATGCAACATGTGCCAACCTGCTTAATTTTTTGTCCAAGAGAACTCCTCTAATGATCTTTCTACAATCATACGTAGTACACAAGATGTCAAAGATAATCAAAGGAGAGTGTTCTATTCCCTCGTCATCACTATTTTACCCCCGCTTATGAACTAGTTCTCGGTTCGCCACAATTAAAGCCACCATTAGCCCCAAATTTCCAGACTAAGCACGCAAGTTGGCACTCTCCAACGTTGGGCAGCTCCATCCATTTATTTTCGACGCAAGAGATCAAGTGCCAATACATGCAGGTTGTCAGGCCCCTGCATCTGGGCACTATCATTGAAGTCACTTTTTTTTTTCCTACCCAAGAAAGCTTTTTTCTCCGCGTACCTGCTATCTGCGTTCTTCTCCGATGCAAGCCTCCTTCTATCCACCAGCCCCTTTATTGTTAACAATAATTTCCACTTTTGGCGGTAAATAAAGTCAAGCATGTAATCGAAGACCTGATACGCATGTCAAATTATAATTGCCTACATTTAATCTGTGTGGTTTAGTTAGATGAGGGATCCGCCTTATTTTAAAACTAGCAATGATGTCTTCAATCACGGTAAATAGAAATATCTATATAGTCTGCTTATGTCATGGCTCATAATTAGTTCAACAGCACAACCCATTAATCATAGTATTTCCATAAATGATATCACTTCCATAAATGTCATTACCTTAAATGATGGCTTTCGACTCAATAATGATGCTTGTCATTCGGTGTATGTCTTTATAATTTGATATTGTTATATTGCTTATACATGCTTCACGTAATTGCACTGGTTAGATAAAAATTACACACAAAGTTAATAGACAAGAGTAATACACAAAGTTTCACCCACAAGGCTCACATAAGGCTTAATAAACTTCTAGAGTCTTGATGATTCACGGAAGCCTCCGAGCTAGTTGTACTTCAAGGGGTATGTGTATTATTGCTGTACAAAACGCCGAAAATTCCGCATGAGAACAAAGACACTCACAAATAAAGACGATACAATAGTGCTTTATACACGTGACACTCTAGTGGAGAGTAGCTAATACGCGCAATTTTCTTCTCAATGGCGTTCTCAATAAACTGTACAAAACAAATCTTAGCAGATCCTACATTCCTTTTCTCTTAAAGCTACTCCGTATCGCTTCTCATCACTTTAAAAAAAAAAAAACTTTTTTCTGGTGTTATGAGCATTTGGTCTTTAAATATTATCTTATGCAGTAGACAGGGAGCGCCAACGCTTGCGAATAATCCAAAGATGTTATGAGCCATAATGAGGAATAATTAAGACGCAGTCGGGGTAAACCCTAATGACATCAAAACCATGACACCAACAAGTACTCGGGTTACAGCAACTAGGCTACAATTAATACATCATCAAACCCATGTAAGACAAAACCAGAGTTCGACTTTGCTTCTCCTAGTCTTCTCTAACTTGCCCATCTCCCTAGGTTTGAATCTTTTTAGCTTTGCTGAACCTTTTACTCACGGCAACATTTAACCTTGAGATGAGCTTTTCACATATCTGCAGTCTTGCACGTCAATGCGGTCCTCGGGGGATCAATCGTACTTGTGGCTACAGGAGTGACGGAATAGAGTGAGCATAAACAGAGTACAATAAGAGCAAAAAAAGCATAAATGGGATTTAAATAGAGCATAAAAAAGCATGAGAGGGTGAATAGACAACGAGCGTAAAATTACTCGTAAGTAGTCGAACACTCGTAGAATTCAGAGCTCACACTCGAATAACTCACAATTCACGAAGTCATTCAAAAGTCTCAATGAAGTAACTCAGAAGTCACTCGCAACTGTCATGGTAGTCACTCAATACGTCTCATCATCACAAATAGCGAGCATGTAATGTTGAATGGCAGTGGTGAGTATATGTGATATTTGGTACTGGTGTTACACAATGACGAGAATCATCATCAATAAAATCAGCTTCAATGTCATCTTGACACATGGGTTATGTGAGTCAATCTGCTTGTACATTGCCTGACATCTAGAATATGCAGCAATATGGTCTATATGGAGATTCTGCCGTAGATATCCCTTCACTCTGCTATGTTATTAATGCTTAACATACTTCTAGTACATATGTACGACTCATTTGCGATATTCTGTATATGCTTACATGTAGTTGTTAAAAACAGTTTGCGACAGTATCAGTTTGTAATTGTATTAGTTTGAGTGGATCGTGAGTTTGACTAGATCAAATAGATCGAATAGATCCTATTAGTTTGCAATGTTTGCTAAACCCTTTTTTATTGTTGATATTAGTAGCGGATTAGTTTATGATATTGCGGTCTACGATTTTGCAGCAAATTGTCGACTTTTTTAGTTTACGTATGTCCGTCAATTATTGGGGATTTCAGTGTAATAGCTTTGCAAAGCACGCTTTAAAGCAGGAACCAACTTGTCCCACCTCAAGATTCTCACTTCCTTATCAAATCCACGAGGTTTACGAATTTCATATCCCATAATACGTCTCGCCAAATCCAACCTGAAGTCAGAGTTTCCAGCGCCTGCGCTGGGTACTCCATGGTCACTCATCCGTGACAGAATCGGCTTTTTCAGCCAGAATGGAACCAAGTTCAGACGAACACGTCCACGTTCACGACGGCGGTCAGCAGGATCCACCAACTCGGTTCCTATGAGCAATTCCACAATCTCAACAACCTCAACAGATGTTATGTAATATTGGAAATGCTCCCCGGTATCGGTCTCTGTTTTGATGTGTGATTTCAGTGATCTTGAACTCTTACCCTTGTCCTCCTCCTCACTACTGGAATCATCACCACTATCAGCAGATGGCCTTACACGGCATTGTAAGCATGAAACCTCCACAACATCTACATTTGCCTGTGCTGGGAGAGTCACGGGATTCTCGTTAGCTGCACCAACAATGCTGAAATTCGCTACCAACTCGGCTTCGTTCTGGACACGTTCGATTCTAACAATACGACGTTGGTCCTCACGCTCCAGCTCCAGCCATTTCGGGAAACAAATGTCCTCCACTGCTGCACCGTTGAGCTTGAGCTCCACAGGAACAAACATCAGATCCAGTGAGAGCAACTGCTTAGGTGGGCGTGTCAGACATCCTCCGGCAGAAATACCACGAACGACACGGTATCTCTTCTTGGGAGGAACCCGTGGTACAGGACCTGTGGCCATTGGTGTTGTCGCTCCACCAAATTGCGGCATGCGTACACCCATCGGATAACTTGTAGATATACCTGTGTTGTTACCGCTAGAAAAGTTGTTGGTGTTGTCATTTGCAAAGTTGTTGATGCTTTCATTCGCAAAGCTGTTGGAATTCGGGAAGCTATTGGCACTGGGAAAGCTACTGGCGTTCGAAAAACTGTTGGCTGTAGGGAAACTGTTATTAGTGTTTGGGAAGCCGGTAGAACTGGTGCTTGTTGAAGCTGCCGTATTAGATGGGACTCCCGAGCTTGAGAAGCTGCTACTTGTAGAATCGAACGTGGAATTTCCCGTTAACTGTGCCGTTTGCGCAAGTGTTGGCATTGACTGGTATGCTTGGTTGTGCGTCATATGAAGCGATTGTACCAGCTGTGGTGTCAGGTGCGAAGCCAGCTGGGGTTCCAGCCGCAGCGACATCGCAGCAAGATCGCCGTGGTTGATGTCGGCCACGTCTGTTGGTGGGAAATCACCCAAGTCGCCTAACTGAGCGGTGCTACTTGCACTGTTCATCTCACCAAACAGGTCAAGTGGGCGGAAATTGCCAAGCAGTACGCTCTGAAGTTCCGGCGCATCCTGGTTTAATTGGCCAAACTGAGGCGTGTGCACATCCACTTGCAGAAGATGACCCATTTGAGGGATCAGACTATGGCGCGCATAGGGGAGTTGAGTCTCTGGCACATTACCCCATCTACTGTTAGAGAACATGTCCAACTCAACGGGGTAATCGCTTAAAAAGCTTCCCTGTGCATGTCCTTCGTCGACTGCAGACACGCCTTCCCAGGTCCCAGTTGTTGGGGTTCCAACTGAATAAAAGTCGTCCTGGTATGCCATGGCAACGTTGGTAGAGGTTGGGTAGTTTGGGATTTGTTGTGGTTCGTATTGACTGCCCGGATGTGTTGGCGCAAGTGGTTGGATTGCACCTGCAGAGGGTTGGTCATTGGAGAGCCCCTCTGCTAAGGAATAGTCATCCACGTATTCGGCCCCAACATCTAGGTCGTTTTCTATCATAGTATGTCTTTGGAGTGTGAACATATGCTTCAATGGAGTCCATATGTCTGTGATTCGACCCTGTTTATATATCTCACGAAAAAGAAAGGAGTGCGCTGTAAAAATATTTGTTATTGTGATGAACAATGTTACACAGAGATGTTGCAGAAGAAAAATGCTAAAAATGAATAAAAAAATATCGCTCATAACAGTTCACGCCGTCCGGGAATATGAGGCTGTGAAGCTTGGGGAAATGTGAATTCTCTTGCAGCAAAGTCGTGAAAGGACGTTTTTTCGTGTAAAATCTTCACTATCAGAGCTCAGACAGTCTACGTCATCTACTATCATTAGAGGATACCCTATACCACCCCCCCCTCTCTTTCCCCCTTTTCCCCAGTATGCGGACAGAAAACTCTGCAGCACCCTTGATTACAGTTGATTCTAAACTGAGACAACGTAGGGATCACGAATGACATGTATGATTCGCTTAGCAGTATAGGTTGACCCTCATTGCATCACCTTGCCGCTTTCTCTATACTCATTAAGCATATGTGCATATCATTGCCGATCGTTAAGTCAGCATTTTCTTAGCACAGCCTTCCATTGCAGATTCCAGAAAAAAAAATTGTCCGGCCCATCACCGAAACGTGCGCGGTAAACTACTTCTGACCGCGGTTGTGCTTCCGTGCATACACTTTGTTCAGACAACCGTTGTACATGTAACTTGACGAAGGAAGGTTGAAGAGAAAACGGCGATTAATGGATATAGGTTTAGCTAAATTGTCTAAACCTATGTCTACTTTATACACATTATAGAAGACGGTGACACGGACTATCTTGTGAAAACACGATCTTCTCTCTCCCATGTCCTCTTAGTCTATGCATACACCTCCGCACTTGATGGACATAAATTTTATCAAGTAAGCAGGACCGACCGAGGCTCAAAATATTTACCTTATATCTACGCAATCATTTTGGCTTATAGAAGATGTTGTAAGACACACAATCTCTGATTGTATTCGCACGTAACGTCGTCTTACGATAACAACAAGGTCCCTGATACAAACTATGTCTAAGTCCATATGTTGTACATGTACATTATCACTGTGTTAGTTTTATTCGACTTGCGTAGGGATGGATTTCTCAGGGAGATGATGATTTCCGTGCGTCCATACTGGTCAAGTTCGCGGACTACCTTGTGTCGGGCGGCAAAATTTCGAATTAATGCTTAAAATTATCTTTAGGTTTGTGACATTACAAATATATTACTGATTAATGACGAGTGGCAGGTACAGCAGCTACAACAGGTACAACAGGTGCAACAGATACAACTCATTGATATCATCCTATAAGGGACACCTATATTGCGTATAGCCTCATCCATAGACCTCTCCTATTGTAATCTGGCTTCTTTGTCTGTTTTCTTGGTCATTTTTGTTAATGTTTCCCTCAAGAGTGCATTCCGGTACCGGTATCATGGAAAAGATTTGTCATTTATTTCCTGCACTAACAATTACGTTAGCAAAGCCATATAAGATATAATGATTAAGGTTAAGTGGTTGGGAACAATATGACGTTGTAAAATAGAAGCCAATATAGCAAAATAATGATATGGCGTGTCTAGTGATAGCAGCAGTGTAGAGATTTAGTTGGAAACTTTGTTTACATGAGCCTCTAGATCTTGGAAAACTTCCGTTAATTAGCCCGTTGTTTATGTCAGGAATATACTATTAGACAAAGAAAAAGACGTTATATTCAGGCTAGTGAAGTTTGAGATGACGCAATGAACAATTCATGGCTAGTGAAACTAAACCAAACACTCCGCCGCTTGGACCTGCAGCCTGCGGGGTAATGTACGCACGGTATTATTCTATGGTCTTGTGCCCTAGCTTGAATCCTTCTTTATACAAAAAAGAACAAAAACAAGACTTGACACAAACGTAGTACTCAATCAACGTCTTCTAAACACCACAAAAAGAAAAAAAACGGCCAAATGCCGAACTTCACATGGCAATTTTTTAGAAAAAGAAACGTGCAGAACACAAATTACATTCCTAATTGGAAGCGACGAGATGATGACATCGAAACACAGCCTTTAATGATAAGGAATGTGTGATTGTTCGAACACCGTTCAGCTATGCATCGAACATGTTAATGACGTCGTACTTTCTGTCACGATTCATGTTCTAACACACGGCACTGTTTTCAATTCTGTACTTCTGTTGATGTCACACTTTGGTTCAGAACAAATAACCCAAAAGAGCTAGACATAGTCTCTGACGATTCTGTCATTACGTCACTTCTCTGCAACTCTAGTGACTCGTAGGCTAGTATAGTCAACCTCTAGTGGGTAATTGATTTACGTCATTATATGGGTATTTTTTATTATACGGCTACCACTTCGAACTCTACGATTGTTGTCTACATTTAGTACGATCGTACCGCAATAGTGAAAGGATATTAACGTAGAATGTGTTGACGCTCATCGTGTACTTTGTATACGTTGATAAAAAGACAGTCACTTATGTGTAGCTACCTCTGTGAATACATCTGTCCGAAGCCATCTTCCTGTGCAGTGAGAGCGGTATGATCTGCCACCTGCATTGGGTAGTGGACGATCTCTGCACATAACCCTAAACAATCTTCTCTATGGCCCAAGTTCGTAATTGTTCACCGTTTTGGCAGTGATCGAAAAAGCCTTCATCGCATCTCCACATCAGGGCTGTGCAAGTCACGTTCGTTAATTTTAGAACTTTTTGTGTGCAGTCCCTGATGTACCTGGAGTTCCTGCATAATTCTATAGCTCATCTCCTACAATGGATATCAAACAAACATGGTCACAACTAGAAGGCTGTTCTCAGATAAGGTGACATCATCACTCAAGACATGTGTGACCTTCTTCAATGTGACGAATTGAACTTCACGGACGATCTACACGACCTTGGTTGAGACTTCCTGCACCTTTCATGCAGTCGATTATCCGGTGGACCTGACTTTGTTCCGCGGATGTAAAAATATTCACGATTCTGTATTGTTCTGTACATCTGAAAGTATATTCTAAATTCGCCGTTCGATCCCGACCGATAATTACAGACTTTATTTTTCCCATCACGAGAAGAATTGCATAATGAATTCGCACCCGAGGTTCGATCACAGTACTTGTATTTTCACAAGCAAACTGGAATTACTTGATTATCTTGAATCCTCACTCCCAAACTGGTCAATAATCTCCCATTCACCTCACCATAACTTTCCTACTGGTGAAGATACTTCGTTCACTTGACTTTGTTACTCAATTATTCACTATGTACGATCTACACTTTGTTTAAATATCTTTATTTCTTAGGCAACGCACTCTGTCGTCGAACGTTTCCATGTACTCGAAAATCACCCTATATGCAGCTTATTAAGTCGCTAAGAAAACTTTGCTTATATGCTATTGTGAATACTTTACTGAGTATATAGTACTGAATAGTAGTTACTGTGGTACTCTATCTATAAATTTTCACTGAGTGTTGTACTCCAGTTCCTTTCGCTGTTCTGCACCTTTCGCTGTTCAGTATTGCTGTTCAGTACCTTTCGCTGTTCGGTACCTTTCGCTTTTCAGTATCTTCTGTTGAGAATCCAATATTTCAGACATCCTCTATTACACCCCCGATGTTTTACGGCAATTTAGCACCAATTATTAAACTTGCCGCACTATTCAGACGCTTTGTCTTCACTTATATGTGCGTTCGAGTTACGAGAATGCACCACATCGATTTCAGTGCATATATGCGACGCCCTTGTAGTAGCCTTTCAATAATGTATCTACATGCGAGAAGTAAAATGCCTTGCGAGTGTATAATAAAGATGATTTGACTCTGAATACACTTCTCTCTAAATTGGATCAAATCTTCTTTTCTTTCTCAGCTCATAATAATGTCAATATATGACTTTGATTAAATGGGTTTTTGATTAATTGGCTTTTGTATATTCTTCTTCTATTAAACCTCAATTATCCATCCAATCTACCCAAACTCACGTTCTCTCTAAGCCACTATTCTCTTTCGCTTCATCCTTCTACAGTCTTCTCCTATGATTTTGTGCTTTTTTCGGCGACCCTTATCGTCAGTCAACCTCACGCGACTTTCTTCGCATCAATAATGCGTTTTCTCCGATTGCACCCGCTCTTATTGGTCATATACTGTAATGTGGAGAGGTGATCTGATCCGGGGAACCCACTTGAAGGTTTCTCTTTGTACCTTCTTAACTATGTTTATTTGATCCTACTTTGATTATTCTAATATGTTTACAGTCTAATTCCTTAACAATTCATTTATTGCTTTATTCGTCCTCATCTGCTCTCTCTTTCCTTATCTCTCTCCATGCTTCTAGTCGTCCTCTCAATCTAGTTCTCAATCTCTAACCATTTTACTCTGTTAATACATTTTACACACGCTACAGAATTCTCGTACCATGTCTTTTCTCCTTACTTTCTAAACTGCTTGTAATACTTGTTGAACAAGAAACCATCCACCAACAACAAACCAGTAACAACACTAGCGTGAATGAACACCACGGCCTTGTTCTCTGTCTGAATACGACCTCTCTCGAGGTATGCCAAGTATCCTGCAACGGCACCAGTAACACCAACAACAACCTGAGTGGCAACAACAGGGTTCTGCAACTCAACAACGGTCTTCTGGGCTACCTCACCACCAGTCTTTTGTGCACAGGCAGTGTACTTAGACAAACTCTCGCTCAATTTCTTCAGTTTCTCCAGGACACAGGAAACAAACTTGGCGTAAAGGGACTTGCCCTCCTCTTCCAACTCTCCCAATTCCTTCTTCAAGTCCTTGGCGGTGGCCTCGGCTGCCGATTTGGCCCTCTTGTACACATCGTCAGCAGTAGCCTCGGCATTCTCAATTTCAGCTTCAGCAGCAGCTTCTCCGTTCTTGATCTTGTCTTCGAAGACCTCCTTCTCATCTTCGTTAATTGCACTGGCGGCGGCTTCAGCGTAGGACATCGTAAATTTGTAGTTTATATACTCGAAACATTTTAAGGGGAACTCCCAGTTTATATTGACTCTACTGCGGGAGCAATGTAAAATCGGATTAGGTAATACCTTAGATAATGGGTTGCTGACCCCGGGTGAAATGCGTGGCAAATCACAACCAATGCGCGACGGAGGCGAATCATTGGGGTAAAATGTAATGTGAGATCTGGTATATCATGATTTTAGTGTGTTCTATACCATACATGTGTTGTATCGTTATTCTTTCTGCCCCTTGATCCGGATATCATCCCCGGACATTTCTGCCTCCTTAGAATTGTTACGTCAGCGTTTGGGTAAGCTGACGATAAGAAACGATGAAATACTTCAGAGCTTTAAGTTTGATCATATTGATACAGAACCTTATCTCTTATGGGGTCTACAGGGCATCAAATTGGGCCATATTTGATAGTGACCTTATTTGATACCTGGAAGGCGATGTCTTCAAAATCTCATACGTTATTCTGGTCAAAAATCGTCTTCAAAACAAAATATAGTAGAAACGTTCCTTCTTTTCATTAATTAGACTCTTCATACCTTTTACCTATCTACCTTCATTCTTAACTCGCCTGCTTCTATCAGCTCTCTTGACTTCACTATACTGTAGGCTCGTCTCCGAAAACCGGCACCGTGTTTTTTTGTTGGTCACGTGATTGATCGAGGGCTTTTACCCTGTTGAAAATTTTCCTGTCCCGTTCGCTCGCTCGCTCCTCGCGCACATCGAAGAACAAATTTTTCCACCAAACACTTCTTCTTCATTATCGATCGAAAACCAACCCCCCGGCTTTCCACGTAACATTCCGATAACATGTCTGCTCCAACTGAACAAAAGAGACAATTTGGCGGTAAGCCAAGAAGAGGTGGCCCAAGAAGAGGTGGCAGAAGAGATGAGGAGAAGGGCTGGACTCCAGTCACCAAGCTCGGTAGATTGGTGAAGGCCGGTAAGATCACTTCCATCGAGGAGATCTACTTGCACGCTTTGCCAGTCAAGGAGTACCAGATCATCGACTTGCTCTTGCCAGAGTTGACTGACTCTGTCATGAAGATCAGATCTGTCCAGAAGCAGACCAGAGCCGGTCAGAGAACCAGAATGAAGGCTGTTGTCGTCATTGGTGACTCTAACGGTCACGTTGGTTTGGGTATCAAGACCGCCAAGGAGGTTGCTTCTGCTATCAGAGCTGCCATCATCATTGCCAAGTTGTCTATCATCCCAATCAGAAGAGGTTACTGGGGTACCAACTTGGGTGCTCCACACTCTTTGCCAACCAAGGTCACTGGTAAGTGTGGTTCCGTTGCTGTTAGATTGATCCCAGCCCCAAGAGGTAAGGGTATCGTCGCTTCCCCAGCTGTCAAGCAGTTGATGCAGTTGGCTGGTGTCCAGGATGTTTACACCACCTCCTCTGGTTCCACCAGAACCACTGAGAACACCTTGAAGGCTGCTTTCGTTGCCATTGGTAACACTTACGCTTTCTTGACTCCTAACTTGTGGGCTGAGACTGCTCTTGTTCCATCCCCATTGGACGTCTACGCTGATGAGGCTGCTGCCGGTAAGAGAAGATACTAATCTTTTTTGTATAGTAATCGAATCTGACCTAGAAACCTGTAGAATAATATAGTGAAGGAGAAGATCTGTAGTTGAATCGTATCTAGGTGGATTATTATACAATGTTTAACACAACCAAAGAACTAAAAGTCGCTGAAAGTCAGATGCGGCACATAAGATGCGGCACATAACGTCGACTAAAATTAGTCAAAAGCTACACCTTACTGTAACTGTAACTATCAAAACCTACAAAATCAAAGCTGAATCAACTTTTCTAGACTATAACTCAAAATCCATATATTAACCAAGAACTAAACTAGTCACGATAACCTTAGTATGACTCGATCAAGTCACCGACAATCGAAGTCAACTTGCTGAAGGTGTCAGAGCTAATACTCTTGCCCTCAGTCCAGTTAGAAATGATCTGGGAGCCCAATTCAAACAACTCCTGAAGGTCAGACGAAGTAGAGCCAGTTGGGGTAGAAGACGATGAGGTGTAACGTGTGGTTGGAGTGGCCTGCACACCAGATGGGGCACTACCTCCAAGCAAGCCCAGCAAAAAGTCCAAGCCAGAGGCGGAAGTAGCAGCAGTACCACTAGCAGCTGGTGCATCACCTGCAGCCAAAGTAGATGTTGGGACGGTAGAAAGACCTGGAATGGCAATCGAAGCGGTAGCAGCACCTCCGGCAGTACCTGCGGCAGCAGGGGCAGAAGCTCCTATTCCACCAGAGGCAGCAGCACCTCCGAAGGCATTTCCAGAAGCTCCTGTTCCAGCAGAAGCAGCGGCGCCACCACCACCGTTTGCAACACCCAACTCCGAGAATACGTTGTCAGCAGCAAGAACAGCTGGGAGAATGGTAAGAATAGCAGTCAATCTCATATCTGGTAGTTTTTTGGTATCTAATGTAAATTCCTTCTAGTAGTTTGGACTTACACACCGATATTCCCTCTCTTCTGCTTCCTTCTTATACATTTGTACGATCAGATATGTTCCTGAATTTGCAATCATTCGCTTGAGGTTGCGTATTACCTATTTGAGTAATTTTGCAAGGGCTCAAACTATTTTTCACACTACAAAAGTTGGGGGACTGCAGGAAACGTCGTTAGGGCTCACATACTTACCTAATGAGGTAAAGTTGAGAAGGGGCAGTAAGGGATGAAGGGGCTTGGACCTCTTTACCAATGTCGGAAATGTGGAGCCAGATCGCTGAAGTGGCGTTCAGGGTATGAGGCATGGGTCCACGGGTAGGAACTCTTATTGATTTACTTTTAAACTGGTCTCAAGTTCTCTTGGACGCTCGTCATGAAATTGTCATGAAGTTATCATAAAGTTCATTTTATCAAGTTAGTTTCATGGTATTCTCATGGTACTCACCAAGTTCGCGTTCCGCGTTATCGTTCCAAGTCCTCATGGACCATCGCATACTCACTCTGGACTTGCGCCTCTTCTCATTGTTCCCCACAAGAGCTCACTTCGAGTTTCTTTTCTTGCGCTGTCATTCTGGTATGTGACTTCCTAAAATGTACAATTCGCTGGGGCTTTGGTTGCGATTTCTCAATCAGTTAATTCAGGCACTCATACCACAGCCCCACTAAAGGCATTTGAATGGTGCAATAGATTATGCGCCCTCTTCGGACCCTTACATGGTATGTAAGAAACGCTTTCTCCGCATTCTCTTTCACGTCAAATTTTAACTTCCTATTGTACGTCAAAATTAACAATGTTCTTGTGTCTTTGAGCTGTCAAATCCACCGAAAGCTTACTTTAATCGGAAGTGTAGTCTTTATGGGTGTTTTGACACCATTACTCATTTAAAACTACATTCACGCTTATTGCGCGTGCGCTCTCTCAATCTTAACTATTGCACTTTCACATTCCTCTACACGTTCAACATTCAGCACGCTTCTTACTCATACATATTCAACATGTCACATGTTTGTTACTCATACATGTTCACATGATGTACTCACCAAGATTATCATTCCTACTGCGCATTTTTTCTCTTTTCCATTACACACCTCTACACTTAATTCTTCACATATACATTTTTCACTATCTTATTGCACTTAGTGCACTTAAACATTTTTCCTTCATTCACCATTGTTACTTCGCATTAACTTATTGTGCATTTGCGGCCTTGCTTCACTTTACTTTCTCTTATTGCGCTCCTGTCGCGCACTGCTTTCTTTCCCTTTGCTGCTCTTTTTTATCCACACTGCTTTCTCTTGCCCATTTTCTACATCTTCTCCCATAAAATACACTATTATACATTACTGCTGTACTACCTGCTCCATAGCCTGGTCTTCAGCAAATGAACGCCCACTCTTCTCACTAGTAGCCTGCCATGTGTTGGACTTGTCGTTGCTCCACGTATTACTGCTGATCTCACGCCCCTCCGGGTGTTGGTACAAACAGTTTTTATTCTGACACTGCTTTCCAAAACGGCAGTCCTCCTTCAATGGATGCGAGAAGAAACAGTCCAAACGACGACACTCAGATCCTCCGCGACATAACACCCGCAGCGTCGCATGTCTCCTTGGACACTTGGGATTGGTACACCCAGTTCCGAACTTACACTGCTCAAGAGCAATCTCAGCCTGGTCCTGCATACTGAGCGGCTTAGCAGTCGGTGGTGGGGGGTGAGCGAAACCACACTCAGTGTTGATACATCCCTTACCCTGTGGACACCATTCGAGTGTCAGGATACTTGCTGCACTATTAGCCGGGGTCGGGTGTGCAAATGGACATGTGTCTTTGGTACACTTTGGACCAAACTTACATGTAGCCAGCTGGATCTGCACCTCCTTCTTTTTCCTTTCTGCAAACTCTTCTCTAGACTTAGCCAACTTGGCAATCAACTCCTGGTCTTCATCAGGATGCAAGTAATTGCAAGTTCCTGGAGGATTTGGGCAGTTGGGGTATGAGAAGCAGTTTTTGGTGGGGTGTGCAAGTTCACATTCCTTATTATTACAGTACGGGAAATCCTGGCAACGGCCCTTGGAAGGTTTCTGTACAAATGGAAGTGCACCGGTTGGCCCCACCGCCTTGGCGAAGTTCGCTGCATTTTTCAACGCAAACGATTTAGGCTTGTTTCCCTTATCCTTCTGGATACCACCGCGACCACGAGGTCCCACAGGTGCCTTTCTGAGAAGCTTTGGTCCGCTTGGAAGCGAGGAAGCTGCAGCACCACCTGCTGGACCTGGGAATGCATTTCCATTGAAGTCTGCAGGGAATGAGTCTGGGAATGCTGTAGGTACCGGCGGCATACCTTCCGCGCTAGATGGTGGATATTGCGTGTTTTCTTGAAAATTCTGTGTGGGTTGAGGGAATGGATTTGGTTGACTTGATTGTTGTTGATGAACCTCATTGTTTGGCTGCTGCTGTTGCTGCTGCTGGTCGTTGACGGTGAGGTTTGGTTGTATCTCATGCTGATTTTGATCGTGAGTAGGGATCTGACTCTGAGCTTTATGCTCTTGTTCCAAGCGTTCTATCTCTCTGTACACGGTTTCGACAAATGGGACGTCAATGGGGATGTCTGCGATCTCTTTGACCTCGCCCACAATTTCGTGGTGCAGTTTTCCACTAGCAATAAGGATCACAATGAACTCGGCAATATCCACGGCATCATCCGCACAGTTGAAGCGGTTCTTCAACTCCTGTATAAGGTTCGCTTTGAGCTGGGTGCCAACAGGCCCGTCGGGGTTGAATGACATGGTTGTGATGGGAAAAAAAAAAACTGAAGGCAAAATTTATTAAAGATTGATCACGTGAAAGGTCATCTAAAAAGGCATCAAAGGGTCCATCAACATGAAGAGTAATTAAGATGAAGCATCAAAATTATCGACAAACATACCCTCTCTAGATAATTAACATACTCTCTCTAGTATCGATCGAGGTGTTAAAAAATGATGTCAGTAATCATCTGGATTTAGCATATTAGATGTATATATTAGCATCTTTTGGCAAAAATTTGGGAAAAGTTATTCAGTATGGAGAACAGTTGGAAGACTAACATACAAAAACATGAAAACTATGACATTCACTCCTTCTTCACATGTAATTTCTTCTACTTGACATCTCCATTCAGAAACTCCAAAATCTACTCACTCCTGATCCAACTCCTTTAATTCCACGTTATCTCTATTCAACTCATTCCTCAGAAAAAAATAATGACTCCTAGGCGGTTCGAACGCCTGCATCTTTACGATAGTAGAACTTGAGTCTACCGCCTTAACCACTCGGCCAAAGAGCCATCCTTAAGATAAGAAAAGTAGTGATGGAATATGTGGGTCTATACAAAACTAAATAGTATAGGAAAAGGCCCGCACTCATCGTATCTATCCTTATGGTTTGCAATTGTTATGCACCAGATCGCGTAAGTTAGCACATCTGTGTACGCATTCCTTGATACTCATACCACATTCATCATATTGGTCACTTAAATCCTTCTGCATCCTCATATATGCACTAGTACTTATACCGAAAATGAATGGTACAGAGAGTATTAATACTAAAACTGCATATAACACAGTTCGGTTCGTAAATAAGCGAACAATGCTTGGCGCACCTAGCGCAGACTAGATAGCGCCAGCTCCCAGCTTATCATCGCTTATTCACCAATGATGGAGCTAGACCTAGACTAGACGGCCTAGTCGGTCAGCTTCAGTGTATATAACTAGCTAGAAGTATGCATTCTGAATAAACAAGCCGGTTATCTAAGTTTTTTCCTACTCTAATGTGCGCAATTTTAGCAAACAAGATCTGCAACCACAAAGAGTACACTTACAAACAAGATCTGCAACAACAAAGAGTACACTTTAACGAACAAGATCTGCAACCACAAAGAGTACACTTTAACGAAGAGTACAATTTAACGAAGAGTACACTTTAACAAAGAGTACACTTTAAACGAAGTTTGCTTTCTTGGCTCTTAATGTGAAACTAATTGCGAGGATTGGCAGCAAGACTTAGTACCATGAGTATTACGTCCACCTAGTATGCCTTATCGAGCCCTTTTCAAACCAACGCAAATGATTTTTCTATCACAATAAGCGGGATTCTAGCTATTCAAGAACTTCCGGACAACAATCAAAGCAATCGAAAATGCCGCTTACTTTCGGAGAAGCCGCTTATTTTCGGAAAAGTCGCTAACTTTCGGAGAAGCCGCTGTTTACTGATTTTCGCATATTTTAAATGCTTGTTGTTTTACAAATTCAATGTCGATATGTATTCTGTAGAGATCACCTATCGTATGAAGCTATTGGTCGGGTATCGTCCCTACAATCAAGTGGTTTAAGAAATGTTCTAGAAGAGCACCATGGTACGGAGATAAGATTCAATCATGAAATTTAGGCAACAAAAGAAATTTGTTCCTGTTTGAGATAAAAAGCCACTTTGCCGATCTCTAAAGACTCTAGCCGAGTTGTGGAAATAAAAGAAGTTATTTTTTGATTAGCACAGAGTGTTCGTATTATCCAACAATAAGTTTAATTTGCGAGATGTGTCTTTGAAGATGTGAATTTAGAACATTGTTTGAAAGCATTCCTATTGCAAAATCATTGTAGGACCCACTCCTCACTAAATTTGCACCCAATCTAAGGCGATAATATTTTTTTTTTACAACTTGAGGTTTGTATGTACGCTTTCTGTGGCAATCGTAAATGCGTAAGATGGGCGAGCGATTGCATAATTACGCTGGTGATGAAGTAAGTAGAAAAATAAAGCTTGGAGAGTTTAACCTCGACCTCGAAGAATATTCCATAAATGGGGAACTTCTGTCTAAAATTTTAGACTGGAATGTCGCGTAAAAGCATTTTCACAATAAGCGCCACGCATTAAACGATCGATAACCATTCTCCCCCGCTTGTAAAATACCGTTGACCACAAGGGGCGGGAACATGCTTTGGTTCACATATCCAGATATCAGTTGCCTCGATTCGATTGTGTTTTGGATGCCCTTACAATAGTAACGTTACGGAGCAAACAAAACCTGTGCTCACCGCCTGTAGATCATTTATCGGCAAACCCACAAGACTCGGTTCTAAACAATATCAAGAAGATCAATATCTGAAAGCTTCGTTGCTCGCCTTTGATAATATGCACGTAGTGCATGTTCCATAAATATCTATGGGCTTAGTGTGCCCAGATTTTCAGCCATAAAGGCAGCTTCTAATTTCAGATGTACCAGTACAAACATGTCATCAGGTTGTTATAATGAAATTCGATGCCCAATTACGAAGGCACGGCGTGTAAAGGTCATTCCATGCAATGCTGATGCTGAGCGCCTCAAATGATTCCAGTAACAAAGCCCACTTAGGTGATATAAAGGACAGAACTGCCACTAATGATGTATACCAACTTGTATGCTTTTCAGTCGAACCATTGCTGCTTCGTTATCGGCCGCACTTGCAGCTGGTGCCGAAGTATCAGGGATATTCACTTCGTACGACAGTATCACATATGTTCCTGGGGCTAACTATGGATCAGCGGCTCCCCAAAACCCAAGTTGGGTCTCTGTATTTGGATGGAAGATTAATGGAACTCAAGTTAGTCCTGGTGATACCTTCACACTTACATTGCCTTGTGTGTTCAAGTTCACATCTGCGCTGTCCACAATCAACTTGGTAGCAAATAGCAATGTCTACGCGACATGTAACTTGGATTCAGGAAGTATCATCAATGCAGACTCTGCAATCGAATGTACTGTCACAAACACAGTGAATGCAAACACAAATGCCTTCGGCCAAATCTCAGTTCCAGTCGCTTACAACACTGGTGGATCTGCAACGTCCCCAGACTTGCAAGATGCCTCCTGTTATCATGTTGGACAAAATACTGTTACTGCATATGATGGCAATAACATGCTTTCTATCAATGTGAACTTTGAGGCCAGTGCTTCCAACAGTCTTTACCGTGCAAGATCTATTCCTGCTCTTTCAAGTACCCAGAATTTCCTTTTGGCTGGAAACTGTGCAAGCGGTTACAAGTCTGGTACCTTAGGATTTACATTTCAAACCTCGCCAACATTTGACTGTTCATCGATGCATGCAGCAATGTCTAACGCATTGAATGATTGGTTTTTCCCAGAAAACGCTCTGCCCTTGACTTATACTGTACAGTGTAGTAAAAATCAGTTGACTGTCAAGTATAGCAACGTTCCTGCCGGATACCGTCCATTCATAGATGGTCTTTCTGCATTTTCAAGTGCTCAAAACACGATAGCGTATACGAATCAGTACGTTTGTAATGATGGAACCACTGGAAACCAAGATAAAACAATTAATTGGGCTCCCTACAACAATGGAAATTCTGGCTCTAATGGACGTCCCATAGTGATTGTGACACTGACATGGACTGGTAGTAGAGCATCTGTAACAACCTTGCCATACAATACTGCTGCTACCACAGGTACCATCACTATTGAGGTCAATGTCCCTATCCCAACCGTTACTTCCACAGTGACATGGACCGGACTGGGAACAACGACAGTAACTTACTCCGTGTCACCTGGACAAACTGCCACTGAAGTCGTTGAGTTGCCAATTCCAACTGTAACTACCACACAAACATGGACTGGAAGTGGGACTACAACCTCCATAGTTCCAGCCACGCCTGGTGGAACAGCTACTGAAATCGTTGAGTTGCCAATTCCAACTGTAACTACCACACAAACATGGACTGGAAGTGGGACTACAACCTCCACAGTTCCAGCCACGCCTGGTGGAACAGCTACTGTAATTGTCGATGTTCCATATCCGCAGACCACTTTAACGTCCACTTGGACAGGCTCAGGTACCACTACGACCACTATCCCAGCTGGACCAGATGGTACTCAAACTGTTGTCGTCGAGTATCCTGTTCCAACGACAACGGTAACTAGTAGATGGACTGGAAGCGATACTTCAACCACTACCGTTCCAGCAGGTCCAGGTAATACTGCTACTGTAATTGTTGAAGTTCCTACTCCAAAGACAACCGTTACTTCGACTTGGACAGGTTCTGAGCCAACTACCATCACGTACACTGCTGGACCAGATGGAACTGAAACTGTCGTAATTGATGTCCCTATTCCAACAACGACAGTTACTTCTAGATGGAGTGGAAGTGAGACAACAACCACTACCGTTTCTGGAAGTCCAGGTGAAACCGCAACTGTAATTGTCGAAGTTCCAACTCCGAAGACCACTGTCACGTCGACTTGGACTGGATCAGAGTCTACTACCATCACACACACTGCTGGACCAAACGGAACCGAGACCGTTGAGGTTGACGTTCCTGTCCCGACGACAACCGTTACTTCCAGATGGAGTGGTAGCGATACAACAACCACTACTGTTTCTGGTGAGCCAGGTGAAACCGCAACTGTAATTGTTGAAGTTCCAACTCCAAAGACCACTGTCACGTCGACTTGGACTGGATCAGAGTCTACTACCATCACACACACTGCTGGACCAAACGGAACCGAGACCGTTGAGGTTGACGTTCCTGTTCCGACGACAACCGTCACTTCTAGATGGAGTGGAAGTGAGACAACAACCACTACTATCTCGGGTGAACCAGGTGAAACCGCAACTGTAATTGTTGAAGTTCCTACTCCAAAGACCACAGTAACGTCTACTTGGACTGGGTCGGAACCAACTACCGTTACCTACACCGCTGGACCAAATGGAACAGAGACTGTCGTAATTGATGTTCCTGTTCCAACGACAACTGTTACTTCCAGATGGAGTGGTAGTGATACAACAACCACTACTGTGTCTGGAAGTCCAGGTGAAACCGCAACTGTAATTGTCGAAGTTCCAACTCCGAAGACTACCGTCACTTTGACTTGGGATGGTTCAACTACTTTCACGAGCACATATCCTGCACCTCCCAATGGTACCGAGTCTGTTGTGATCGAGGTGCCAGTTCCCACCGTTACAACTACGGAGAGGTGGAGCGGTAGCGATACCTCCACAACAACTATTCCAGCTAACCCCGGTGAAACTGCCACGGTAATTGTTGAAGTCCCAACACCCAAGACAACAATAACTGAGACTTGGACAGGGAACGCAACATCAACAACCACTCATACTGCAGCACCAAACGGTACTGAATCTGTCGTAATTGATGTCCCAGTCCCAACTGTCACAACCACGGAAAGATGGTCAGGATCTGATATGCTGACATCCACAGTTACAGCTACCCCTGGCGAGACAGGGAGCGTCATTATTTATGTTCCAACTCCTGTGACATTGGTTACCCAAACATGGACCGGTACATTCACTTCATACTCCACAGTCCCAGCATCGGGAGATGGAAGTGAAACGATAATTGTTGAAGTTCCTGTACCAACTGTGACTACTACCGAGAGATGGAGTGGAAGTGAGACAACTTCTACGACAGTCACGGCACCTCCAGGAGAAACGGCCACACTCATCATTGAAGTTCCAACTCCCAAGACAACTGTTACATCAACATGGAGTGGATCGGAACCAACTACCATAACTTACACTGCTGGTCCAAATGGTACGGAGACTGTAGAGATTGACGTTCCTATCCCAACCACAACCGTTACTTCCAGATGGAGTGGAAGCGAAACCACCACCACTACTGTAACAGCATCTCCAGGCGATACTGCCACAGTGATCGTTGAAGTTCCAACTCCCAAGACCACCATCACGACGACTTGGACTGGGAATGGAACCATCACCAGCACTTACCCTGCACCACCGAATGGAACTGAGATCGTTATTATCGATGTACCCATTCCTACTGTTACCACCACAGAAAGGTGGAGTGGAAGTGATACTTCCACCACAACTGTTGGGGCACAGCCTGGTGAAACTGCAACAGTCATCGTTGAAGTACCAACACCAAAGACGACAGTTACTTCTACTTGGACAGGTTCTGAACCAACTACCATCACGTACACTGCTGGTCCAAACGGAACCGAGACTGTAGAAGTTGATGTTCCGGTTCCCACCACCACGGTCACTTCCAGATGGAGTGGTAGCGAGACAACTACTACTACCGTTTCTGGTGAACCGGGTGAAACTGCCACAGTGATTGTCGAAGTGCCAACGCCAAAGACAACCGTTACTTCTACTTGGACTGGATCTGAACCAACTACCATCACGTACACTGCTGGTCCAAACGGGACTGAGACTGTGGAGATTGATGTTCCTGTTCCAACGACGACAGTGACCTCTAGATGGAGTGGAAGTGAGACAACAACCACTACTATCTCGGGTGAACCAGGTGAAACCGCAACTGTAATTGTTGAAGTTCCAACTCCAAAGACCACAGTAACGTCTACTTGGACTGGGTCGGAACCAACTACCGTTACCTACACCGCTGGACCAAATGGTACCGAAACCGTAGAGATCGACGTTCCTGTCCCGACAACAACAGTTACTTCTAGATGGAGTGGAAGTGAGACAACAACCACTACTGTTTCTGGTGAACCAGGTGAAACCGCAACTGTGATTGTCGAAGTTCCTACTCCAAAGACGACCGTTACTTCGACTTGGACAGGTTCTGAGCCAACTACCATCACGTACACTGCTGGTCCAAACGGGACTGAGACTGTCGTAATTGACGTTCCTGTTCCGACAACAACAGTTACTTCCAGATGGAGTGGAAGTGAGACAACAACCACTACTGTTTCCGGTGAGCCAGGTGAAACCGCAACTGTTATTGTTGAAGTTCCTACTCCTAAGACTACCGTCACTTTGACTTGGGATGGTTCAACTACTTTCACGAGCACATATCCTGCACCTCCCAATGGTACCGAGTCTGTTGTGATCGAGGTGCCAGTTCCCACCGTTACAACTACGGAGAGGTGGAGCGGTAGCGATACCTCCACAACAACTATTCCAGCTAACCCCGGTGAAACTGCCACGGTAATTGTTGAAGTCCCAACACCCAAGACAACAATAACTGAGACTTGGACAGGGAACGCAACATCAACAACCACTCATACTGCAGCACCAAACGGTACTGAATCTGTCGTAATTGATGTCCCAGTCCCAACTGTCACAACCACGGAAAGATGGTCAGGATCTGATATGCTGACATCCACAGTTACAGCTACCCCTGGCGAGACAGGGAGCGTCATTATTTATGTTCCAACTCCTGTGACATTGGTTACCCAAACAT
The DNA here is from genome assembly GCA_004919595.1 of Kodamaea ohmeri. NCBI lineage: Eukaryota > Fungi > Ascomycota > Pichiomycetes > Serinales > Debaryomycetaceae > Kodamaea > Kodamaea ohmeri. The sequence continues at coordinate 45,353 of SKFK01000014.1, forward strand.
GGACCGGTACATTCACTTCATACTCCACAGTCCCAGCATCGGGAGATGGAAGTGAAACGATAATTGTTGAAGTTCCTGTACCAACTGTGACTACTACCGAGAGATGGAGTGGAAGTGAGACAACTTCTACGACAGTCACGGCACCTCCAGGAGAAACGGCCACACTCATCATTGAAGTTCCAACTCCCAAGACAACTGTTACATCAACATGGAGTGGATCGGAACCAACTACCATAACTTACACTGCTGGTCCAAATGGTACGGAGACTGTAGAGATTGACGTTCCTATCCCAACCACAACCGTTACTTCCAGATGGAGTGGAAGCGAAACCACCACCACTACTGTAACAGCATCTCCAGGCGATACTGCCACAGTGATCGTTGAAGTTCCAACTCCCAAGACCACCATCACGACGACTTGGACTGGGAATGGAACCATCACCAGCACTTACCCTGCACCACCGAATGGAACTGAGATCGTTATTATCGATGTGCCCATTCCTACTGTGACCACCACAGAAAGATGGTCTGGTAGTGACACCACGACCACCACTGTTCCTGGTAGTCCAGGTGAAACCGCAACTGTGATTGTTGAAGTTCCTACTCCAAAGACAACAGTTACTTCGACTTGGACAGGTTCTGAACCAACTACCATCACGTACACTGCTGGTCCAAACGGAACCGAGACTGTAGAAGTTGATGTTCCGGTTCCTACCACTACAGTTACTTCCAGATGGAGTGGTAGCGAGACAACTACTACTACCGTTCCTGGTAGTCCAGGTGAAACCGCAACTGTGATTGTCGAAGTTCCTACTCCAAAGACGACCGTTACTTCGACTTGGACAGGTTCTGAGCCAACTACCATCACGTACACTGCTGGTCCAAACGGGACTGAGACTGTCGTAATTGACGTTCCTGTTCCGACGACAACAGTTACTTCTAGATGGAGTGGAAGTGAGACAACAACCACTACTGTTTCCGGTGAGCCAGGTGAAACCGCAACTGTGATTGTCGAAGTTCCTACTCCACAGACAACCGTTACTTCTACTTGGACAGGTTCTGAGTCTACTACCATCACACACACTGCTGGTCCAAACGGAACCGAAACCGTGGAGATTGATGTTCCTGTTCCAACAACGACAGTAACCTCTAGATGGAGTGGAAGTGAGACAACAACCACTACTGTTTCTGGTGAGCCAGGTGAAACCGCAACTGTGATTGTCGAAGTTCCTACTCCACAGACAACCGTTACTTCTACTTGGACTGGATCAGAATCAACTACCATCACTTACACCGCTGGACCAAACGGAACTGAGACTGTCGTAATTGATGTTCCTGTTCCAACAACGACAGTGACCTCTAGATGGACTGGTAGCGATACAACGACCACCACTGTTTCTGGTGAGCCAGGTGAAACTGCCACTGTAATTGTTGAAGTTCCAACGCCGAAAACAACGGTCACTTCTACTTGGAGTGGGTCAGAAACAACCACGATCACGCAAACTGCTGGTCCAAATGGTACCGAGACTGTCGTAGTTGAGGTCCCATCATCTATGAGTCTGTACCCTCCATCATCGGTGCCATCTTCTAGCTCGGCCAGCCTGTATGCACCTTCATCAGTGCCATCAAGCTCAGAAAGTCTGTATGCACCTTCAACAGTGCCTTCTTCTAGCTCGGCCAGCCTGTATGCACCTTCATCAGTGCCATCTTCTAGCTCGGCCAGCCTGTATGCACCTTCATCAGTACCATCAAGCTCAGAAAGTCTGTATGCACCTTCATCAGTGCCTTCTTCTAGCTCGGTACCGGCACCATCGTCATACCTGTCGCACTACTGGAACTCATCTATCCCAAGTGTTACGTCAAGTACTGTTCCTGGCTCGTCGTCATTACCAGAATCATCGAGTGTAGTGATCACTTCGAGCGAGTCATCGGTGACACCCAGCGGTCCTAGTAGTTCTGGTAGCCTGAATAGCCAAGAAAGCAGCGGTTATAGCAGTTCTACAGTTTCTATAACTCCAACAGGACCAAGTTCAGGACCAAGTTCAGGACCAAGTTCAGGACCAAGTTCAGGACCAAGTTCAGGACTAAGCAGTAAACCTAGCAGTGAATCTAGTTCAGTTAACCCGACTGGACCATCTGAACCAAGCGAGCCAAGCAGTGTACCAGTTAATCCAACCGGGCCATCAGAGTCTAGTGTAGCAGTCAATCCAACAGGACCTGCAACTGGACCAAACAGTAGTCCAGTCAACCCTACTGGACCAACCGGACCTGCTAATCCAACTGGACCAAGCAGTAGCCCAGTCAACCCTACTGGACCAACCGGACCTGTTAATCCAACTGGACCAAGCAGTAGTCCAGTTAACCCTACTGGACCAACCGGACCTGCTAATCCAAGTGAACCAACCGGACCTGCTAATCCAACAGGACCAAACAGTAGTCCAGTTAACCCTACTGGACCAACCGGACCTGCTAATCCAAGTGAACCAACCGGACCTGCTAATCCAACAGGACCAAACAGTAGTCCAGTTAACCCTACTGGACCAACCGGACCTGCTAATCCAAGTGAACCAACCGGACCTGCTAATCCAACAGGACCAAACAGTAGTCCAGTTAACCCTACTGGACCAACCGGACCTGCTAATCCAAGTGAACCAACCGGACCTGCTAATCCAACAGGACCAAACAGTAGTCCAGTTAACCCTACTGGACCAAACAGTAGCCTAGTTAACCCTACTGGACCAACCGGACCTGCTAATCCAAGTGAACCAACCGAACCTGTTAATCCAACTGGACCAAGCAGTAGTCCAGTTAACCCTACTGGACCAACCGGACCTGCTAATCCAAGTGGACCAAACGAACCTGCTAATCCAAGTGGACCAACCGGACCCAATACTAACCCGTCAGGTCCTTCTAATCCATCAGGACCCAATGGGGGACCATCTGGTGGAGCATCCATTGTGGAGCCCACAAATCCATCGGCTACAGGTCCAAGTGCCACTAATTCCGGGGAGTCGAATGGACCAGCACCATCTGCACAGCCCAGCTCCAATTCTGGCCAGAACAGCGGCGGCAGATATTCGGGTGCACCGACACTCTCTCAATCTGGTCGGAGTGCGTCGCGCAGCGCGTCATCTTCCATTGGAAGTAACATTATTTCTACTTACGAAGAGTCTGGTATGGCATCAGTTGTTTCTGGTAAGTTATTGGGAGGGCTTTTCCTTTTCGCTATGTTGTTTTAAGATAAAGGTTTCTTATCACGTTACATTTCTTTCGGGTATGAATGCTATTCGCATTTATTAGTGTTTTTTTCTGTTGCATAATAAAGAATGATTTTTACGATGTAGTGCATAGCGATTTTTCAGGTAAGTTAGTAACAAAAGACTATGACATTGGCAGACATATAAGAGGATTACTAAGGGAGAAGAACATCTTGGTTCAAAATCTCATCTAGAAATGACATTGCAATAGTCGATCTTTTTACGTCATTATAAGTGAGGGTCAATACAGGGGATTTTCGGTTCTCAAAAGTCAGCCGTATCAAGAAATTCCCATCAAAAAATACCTACAACTATCCCTTTTGTCATTATATGCTATATCTATCCTTATGCAAACTGGTTCATCTCTCCTCTTACCTCTCTTCTTTCTCCATTTCACTTTCCTCAAACTAAATTCAATGCGTCCACCAGAACGTCGCCTAACAAATCAACCAATAACCCAATAATCACGTCCAACTCCTCGGAAATCACCGTCGTCACGAGAATATACAGGTACAACAAGATGAAGTCGTTGTTGGAAAGTGCCATGTCGCTGCGTCGAAATTCTCCTAACTTCCACAACATACGGTCCTTAGCATGCTCAGTAGACGCAGGTTTTCGGGGAAGTGGAAACCCCATCCGCATAGCACTGGCAACCATGTAGAATACCAAAAATATCCTATGCTCAACCTCTTGTCGCTCTTGCTCAATATGTACGAGAACCTTGTGCTCATTTGGACTCAAAACAGGGTCGACTTGGATCATGAGGTTCATATTCTGTAACGCATCGATAATCGCAGACGTACTTCGGAGAAGCCGCCGGTACGAGTCCTCGGGAAATGATCCCTTGAGTCGGAATTCTAGCGGTGCTTGCTTGAGAAGTGTCTCGCACTCGGCAAAAAGTTGCCCTAAACCCTTCTCATCCTTGAGTCCAATCAATGTAAGCAGCGCGGGCTCATAATCTAATGGATCACTATTCCAAATGACACCTAAGCGGAGCCAGAGCACTGTGAGTGCTGACTTGAGCCGTACACGTGCACTGTTTGGGAGGAAACACGATGCCATGACAAGTGCCCATATAATTCCGATCGATACCGCGACAAATCGATGAAATGCAATCTCTCCAACAATTGGATCGCTTCCTCCTTCATCACTGTCTTCATTGTCCTGCTCTCGCATACTGTACGAGTAAAGCGCAGTCAAGTTGTATGTGAGGAGAATAAATCGTCCAAAAGGATTGTTCTTTTTCCAGTAGAGAATGATACGGAAAGATGGTAATGAAATCGCCAACCCTGTGAGAGCAAGAGCAAAAACATTACCGTCTGTTACTGTCCATACCACATACGCTGCAAGTGCACCCATTCCAGTACCTAGAAACCGCCATTTCACTGTCATCGTTGTCCCACCCAACAGCTTGTTCATCATTATACAATACACAGTGAGAGCCCATTCAATGCGCCAGTTGGCAAAAGTCGCGCGAGTTCCGGGGATGAACGCAAATGCAGAGATCACAAATGCCCCGAGACCAACTCTTATACCAAATTGTACATCTGTGCGCCGCAAAACCTTGAGTGCTTGCCATACTTGGTAACGGACCGGCTGCAAATTTTCACGTGGGGTCACGTGAACACCAGAGAACTGTGATTGGAACTCGAGTAACGCGGCATCGAGCGTACTTGGGTTACGTGGTAATGATGGTTTGCGATTTGTAAGTTTTCCGATGATATTTTGCTTCAAATCACGAATCCACAGCCAACTACGCTCGTAACGGGCTTCTTCATAAGTCCCAGCCAATTTGAGGAACTCAAGTAAACCCGCAGCATATAAGCCCAAAATCGATGCGAAATTACCACAACACGCTGTGACCTCTTCCATGTCAGTCAAGTAATCGGCACCCTGGCCCTCATTCTGGATTTTTGCGTACAATTTCTCAAACAGCTGTTCCTGCTTGGCCTCGTAAAGAGCAATTGCGCCCAGGAGCGACCGCTGGAGATGCGTGGTTTCTGCAAAGCGGCCAGTATCCACTACCGTATTCTCAAATGGCACCTCGCCCATGATCCCCTGGATCGTGAATATAAGTGACTTCATCGATGGGGCAAGCGTCTCTACAAACATCTCAAAAAGCACGTGAATGCGTGCATGTGATCCAACTCTAGCTCTGGCCTCGCTGAAGCTGCTGATCAGCGTTGTTTCTGACTGGGTAGGGTGAAGGAGGCGAGAACGCATCTGTGAGGAAGAGCGAAGAGCCTGGAGGTGACGCGAGAGTGCAATTGTGGACTCAGTGAGTTTGCTGAAAACATTGTACTCGCTTTCGCGGCCCTTGACGAGGAGCTCATAGCGGGCTTCTTGTGTGCTACGGAGAAGGTTTTCGATGTTTTTGGTGAGGAGTGAAAAGTCCACTTTGGGAGGTAAAAGTGGAGATGTTTCATCGAGGGTCTTTAACTTTGGATGATTCAATAACTTTGAAACATCAAAATTCAGACCATTTGAATTTAAGCCATTTGAATTATTCTGGTTTAAAGAATCCTGTAATGAATCATCGGGTCTTTTTGAATCAACGGTTTTTTGAGCAATGTTTTTTGAACTTTCCAAATTCTGGCCCTTTGAATCAACGGTTTTTGAACTCAAACCTTCCATATTATCTTGATCCTTTGAATTTGTACCCTTTGATACATTCCAATCATCATTCGCTTCACTATCTTCCAAAGCTTGTGTATCGTCTTCCTCCTCAATTGGTGAAAACATCGGTGTTTGCAATCTCTTTCGAGTATTCAACCTCTCATCAATTGGAAACCATAAACCTTCATCATCTCTTGACTGAACTTCTTGGTCAAACTCACCAATACCTCCTCTACCTTTTCCAATGGTTCTCTGGTTTGTGTCAAATGGCTCATCTCTCCGACATCCCAATTCATCGCTCCCCTCTATGAACTCCATCGAAACACCATGCAAAATGTCCAGCATTATATCGTAAGAATCATTCAAATGCCGGCGTAATTCGTCTACCGCACTCACCGGCCACAACACATAACATACAATCACACTAATGGCACATCCAGTCACTACCACCATAAACGTCAGTTCCACCCTTTTTAATGGAATTTGAGCACTATTCATACTGCCCTCTTTAACAATACATGCAATCACGCAAAGCAGCGCCAACAGACACGCCGTATTGGCACGAGGGAACGACTGCTTCATCATTGAAATCATTCCAAGTGCACCCAGGCTCACAACGATGTCCATCACGTGCGAGAGCTCGTCATTGCCGTGCGTAAACAACACCGTCAGTAAGATCCGGCAAGCCATCAGTACCGAGAACAGAAACGCAATCGACACCACTACATACATCAACATCTCATACATCGATCCCTTCGATCTCGCAGGATGGAAATATACGGCAACAGTTGCGATCACGTGCTTCGAGTCAGTTGATCCAAGCACATTGTCAATAACGGGGATGTAGACGCAGAGTGATGCGAGAAAGTACGCCGCCAGGCATTTGACGACATTACGTACATTGTTCCAGTAACTACTGGCCACTTTTGTACGTGTGGTGCGCTCGGCAAAGAGTCCTGTTACCGATCGGTGTACTCGCTCACCTGTTTGGGGGAGAATGACCGATGGCTGTCGATTCAATGAGGTCATCGACTAAAGGTTCAATGTTCCCGAGTAGATGGTATCAGGTTCAGTATAAGAGTGGTTTCGGATTCAGTATGAGAATAGTTCCAGGTACGGTTTCTGGTATGAAAACGTTACAGTAGAAGAACGAAAAAGATTAAAAGGTGAAATAGTGATAAACGGTAACAAAAATGGAATCCACCAGAGATAACATTATGAAGTCGATTCAACTATCAACTAAAATCAACCAATAACTGAAAGAACCATCAACTAAAATCAACCCATAACTGAAAGAATCAACTAATAATCAACTAATAATCAACTAATAATCAACTAAAATCAACTCCTTATACTCCATCTTCAATAAATCTACATTAACTCTATCATAATTCATTATGGCATTATATACATCCTCCAACGTCAGTCATCATCATGATTATCTTATCCTTATTCATACCCAATGATCTCCCTGAACAACTCCTCACATGGCACAGTTGCATTCAACCGAGCACACAATAAGAAAACACCACTCAATTTACGGTGCAACGAGTAAGTCTCCTCTGGTGGTGGAGTCAAGCGCTCGCTCAACATCACACCCATGTTATCCTTCACGCGGTCCGTGATGGTCTGGCGACTGAAATCAAACGCACGTCCGTGGTTGTCGAGTGGAGAGAAAGCCTCACCCAAAACCATCACAGAGTCGACGTGAGCAGTAACCATCAGTTGTGATTCCAACCCAGTCAAGTATCCCAACTTCAACAGATATTGCTTTACTTGCTCACGGTCCTTGCGGATAGCTGCACGAAGAACCTGCACATAGTCGCGGATAAAGACATCGCTGAACTCGCGCGCAGCTCCAAAGTCAAGTAATTCAATGCATCCAGTCTGTTCATTATACAAGAAGTTGGCCCAGTTTGGGTCGGTTTGCATGAAGTGGAACTCCTTGAGTTCCTTGAGACAAAGTCTCATGATTTGAGTCGCAATGTAATTGCGTGTATCTTGATCCCATGTACCCTTAACAATCTCAACACCACGCATTCTCTCCATAGTAAGCACACGAGTACCACATAAGTGGTGGAAAACACGTGGAACAGTGAAAACGTCAGTCTCATCTGCCATTAAGTCACGGAACCGGATTAAGTTCTGAGCCTCACGAATGTAATCACATTCCCATTTGAGCTCAGTACGTGCATTAGCTATAGTTTTGTCAAGAAACAACCCATTTGGGAGAATTGACGATGCTGTGAGTAACATCATGAGATTATTCAAATCAGAATCGATTGAGGCTGCAACTCCAGGGTATTGAACCTTCACCACAACTGGTGTCAAATCCTTCGTTACAGCAGTGTGTACTTGTCCAATAGATGCAGCGGCAATTGGAACGTCGTCAAACAGAGCAAAATGTCTTGCACGCCAATCAGCTCCCAAGTCTTGGGCCATAACACGCTCCAATTGGCCAGGAGGCATGTAATGTGCCAGGTTTTGCACACGCAACAAAATGCTTTGGATCTCGGCAGGTAACAATGAACTATCCTGGAATGACATCATTTGACCAATCTTTAAAGCAGCTCCACGCATTTTGGAGAACTTATTGGCCATACGTTCAATATTAGCAGGCAGGAGGAAAAGTGACTTCATTGACATCGCATCACCTTTAGCATACAGCTTGATTCCTTGAGATGCTGCACCAAGTCCCATCCCGGCAGCAAGAGTACCATAGTGGAAAATACGCGCGAGTCTTGACGATGGAATTTCGGATTGAGACATGTTAAACTCAGGCTTCTCCTTCTCACCAATCAATTGACCGCTGGCACGTGACTTCTCCACTGAAGATTTTTGCGGGGAGAATGATTCGCACTTGTCGGTCTTTTTCTCGGCCATGGCATCGTCATAATAAGATGTAGAGTATGGACGTGAAGTGTTCAACGCTGCAGTTTCCTTACGTGGGTGTGACACTTCTTTCATTGGGTGTGCATCCTTTGCTCTTGTGGAGTATGCACGGGATGAGCCGAAAAAGACATTAAGCGAAGATTCATTAATGGGGGATACTTTGAAGTGTTTCTTCGAGTATGCTCTAGTTATGGTCGAGTTATCTCTTGCTCTTGTTGAGTATGACCTCCTCTGTTCCTTTCCGCGCGCTTTGGCCAGTACTTCTTTAGCTGAGAGCCACATCGGTGCGGAGGAGTCCATCAGACGAAGTGGTAACATTGGAGCTGAATATTCATAAAAGTCACGGGCATCTTTGACTATCTGCTTGCGAGATGCCGACATGATTCGCGAGAGCAGCCCCGCTATAGCGGTCATTTCGTACACGGTGGTATTCATATGCTGCTTTTTTTTCCTGGCAGCTCAAGCATATAAAAGTTTTGCTGGGGCCCGCCTGAGGCAGTATGCAGGACGTCACAAACGTGGGCGCGACCAGCGCAGATGTTCCGGGGCTCCGCTCGGGTTAACGGCGACCGGGTGTTGCTGTGCGGCTGATAGTTGCTGTCTGGGGAAATGGAGAAGGTTATGATAGAAATGCATAGAAGTGAGATAGATACAAGATATAGATAAATAGAATGGAGTTGATTGGGAGCAAGAGCTGGAAAAGAGGGGAGTGGAAAAGAAATGGTGCGGAAAAGCGTAAGAACTGGTGGGCGAGTAAAAGAAAAGAGCGAGTTCGGAACAAGTATGTGGAGTGAAATTGGAGAAGTGGAGATGAAATGAAGTGTGGCGGAGAGGGAAATAGTAAAGAGTAGAGTGATGAATAGAATGAAGATTAGACGTAAGAGTAGAATGAAGAAGAAAGAAATGAAGAGATGGTACAAATTAGTGAAACAAATGATGAAAAATTTAACAAGAGTGAAGGGAATAGCGGAAGAATGATGACCGATATATGAAATAGTTATAGATGGAAGGAATCAAGAGTATGAATATGAATAGTTTTATAGAGTATTTGAAAAGAGTATGTCTACTTGATAAAGTATATGGTATACTGATAGATTACTCGGTAGATTACTCGGATAGATTACTCGGTAGATTACTCGGTATATTACTCGGTATACTTGTTAGGAACACTCGATATACTTTATGGGGTATTTGGGATACTTGTTAGGAACACTCGAAAGGATTATTTACTTGATAGAATTGGCTGACATTTCAACATCGTTCGGTAGATTTGAACAATGATATTAAAAGCTTTGTTTCTGTAGATCGATTTTCGCCTCACGATTCGATGACAGAAAAACGGCCAAAAATACATCAAATGAAGATCGAATAAAAAATGGGGTCAAAAATGAAAAGTGTATAATTGAAAAGTAAAGATCCAAAGGAGAAAGGAAATATCAAAAATTACAAAATCATAGTATACAAAGATAGAAAGGATATAATCAAAAAGTACAAAGATAGAAAGATATAATCAAAAAGTACAAAACTGAAAGTATTAAAAAGTATATCAGGTAAAAAGTATATCTCACAGATTATTTCAACTATATAATCAACTTCTCCATCCCAAAACTGCCAAAACTATGATATCAAAGCTCTTATATCTATTGAAAAGTTCTGATACCCATACAAAATTCGTGATATCCACTTGATACCCACTTGACCCACCCAAAAACTCTAGGTATACCCTCTCATATTCTAACATCTGATTATCATAAAACTCTCCTGCATCTTCCTGTTCCATAATTCATTTTCCCCTTATTCATTCATTTACCCTCATTTATCAACCACATCTCTAAAGCCCATATCTCTAAAGCCCATATCTCTAAAGCCCACATCTTTAAAGCCCTCTCTAAAACCCTTTCATTTTCTTCATTTCATGTGCATCGTTTCATCGTTTCATCTACACTCATCTACCATATTCCTTACATCCCATCTTTTAACTCTATCTTATCATTTCATCTTCTCACTATTCTCTCTCTTCTTTCTTTCTCTTATTTCTTTCTCTTTTCTTTCTCTTATTTCTTTCTCTTTTCTTTCTCTTCTTTCTTTCTCTTATTTCTTCCCTCTTTTCTGTTTATCTTCTCTCCCCACCTTTGTTTTTTTTCCAAATTTAGACCATGACATTCAACCCCTACAGCCGCAACTCGGAGATGTTCCAAGCGGCAACGCCCAAAGTCATCATCAACGATGACCCCGTGATACCCAACTACCCTATCCAAGAACACCTTAACAAACTGGCTCGTTACAACATGAAAATCGTGGTGGTTGGTGACGGTGGTTGCGGTAAAACATGTCTCTTGGTATCGTACTCTCAAGGCAAATTCCCCGAGATTTACGTACCAACAGTGTTTGAGAACTACGTAGCCAACGTTATGGCTCCTAATAACAAAATCATCGAGCTCGCTCTTTGGGATACTGCTGGTCAAGAAGAATATGATCGTTTAAGACCCTTACTGTATCCTGATGCTGATCTTCTTTTGGTGTGTTTTTCCCTTGATAATCTCACTTCCTTACAAAACGTTAAGGATACATGGTTCCCAGAAGTCAATCACTTCTGTCCTGGTGTTCCTATTCTTTTGGTGGGCACTAAAGCCGATTTAACTTGTGATTTCGACCCAGATTTACCCATCCAACTCGCCATGGAAATCAATGCTATAGGTTATATTGCATGCCTGGCCAAACAGATGTTCAATATCAAGACTGTCTTCAATTTTGCTTTGAATCATTTCCAAAAACAAATGGAGATGGAGGAACAATTGGAAAAGTCTCAAAGTCTGAAAAAGCGTCTTCTGCGCGTGTGGAATAGTAGTGGTCACCATAGCATCGATGGTGGTCATCTGCGTGGTCATCTGCGTGGGCATCTGCGTAATTTACTGACGGGAAAGAGAGGACATTTGAAGGGCCTGAGTTATGATTCGGCGATTTTATTGAGTGAACCTTTAACTGAAGATACTACTGTGCAGAATCCATATGGAAATTATGGAAATCAAACTCAAAGCAAGTATAATGAGGATGAGTTTGCGTTTACGCGTGATGAGCGCAAGAAAAAGCGTCGGTGTGTGATATTGTAAGAGAGAAGGAAGAGAACAGAGAGGAGGGAGAGAACAGAGAGAAGGAAGAGAACAGAGAGGAGGGAGAGAACAGAGAGAAGAAAGAGAACAGAGAGGAGGGAAAGAACAGAGAGAAGGAAGACAACAGAGAGATGGAAGAGAACAGAGAGAAGGAAGAGAAAAGATAGAAGAGAGACGAAATAGAGAAAATAGACATAATAGTGAGAAAGTAGGAAAAGTAGTTAAAGTGAGAAAGTAGAAAGTTATAAAAAATGAGAATAGTACAATGATAGTAAATATTAGAAAGGACGAAGGTGAAGCGATATCTATACACCCATACCGCAATAGATGTCATTTGTGGAGTCGCTGGCTATACTAGAATGTCATAAGATAAGTCAAAATTACCAATTCATACTTTACTCTGTTGTATCTCTTCTTCTATCTCCCCTTCTATCCTTCCATCATCTACCCTCTCTTCTCTACTCCTATTCTTACATAATCATGACGTCATATCGCGTGTTGAATATTTGTCAAGATTCGCATAGATTTTACGGAATTAGAGAAGATATAAGATTCCAGAGATCGAATGATTCACCAAATTCATCGAGAAGAAATGTCATTATTTACAAACAAACCTCGTAATAGTTCACTCGAATCATCCGAATACTAAAAATCAAGTCATACTCCACCAAAAAACCTAATAATCGTCACTTTCTACCTAATCATTCAATAATCTTGGTTGACTTTCATAAACTTAGTAATAGTTACTTTCATAAACCTAAAGGTAACTTTCTATCTAATCATTCAATAACCTCACCATAGTTCATTTTCATCTCTTCTCGGATCATATCTCTAACACTTTTTAATTTCATTCATTTCTCTTCATCTCTTTATTCTCTTTCCTCCATAATTTCTATTTTCTCTCTTCTCTTTTTTGTTTTCAATTCTTCATGTCGTTGAGAAACCGCCAATCCACGGCGTCCACCACGCCTAACGCGTCCACTGAACCCACTGTGGCACCAGTGAATCCGCAGTCTACCGCATCAAATGCATCAATCACTCCTGCCGACATTGAACTTTTACTCCAGTATGATCACAACCATCTTGGCGATGCTGGCAACAAACACCCCGACCATTATAAGTCACGTCTTTCGCCTTTTCGCTACAAAGTTCGTGCATTACTACTCCCTTACCTTCGTCATGAGACTCCACTCATCTTCAAACTTCAACAGGCCATACGACACCCAGTGCTCGACTTTTATTTCGCCTGGACCGCAAACTTGGCTTCTCATACCTTTTACGTGTTGATCCTCCCAATACCACTTTGGTTTGGAGGTGGTAAACTCGTCCGTGACCTAGTTTACGTACTTGGTTTTGGTATTTATATCACTGGTTATCTCAAGGACTTCTTTTGTCTTCCAAGACCTCGTTCACCCCCAGTCCATAGGATCACCATGTCGAGTTATACCACTCAAGAGTATGGATTTCCCCTGAGTCATTCAGCAAACGCAACCGCAGTTACCCTCGTGGTGCTTTTCGCAATTTTAAACGCAGATTGGGCACAAGGTCGTGCTCTTTGGGTGCTGCTTAGTCTTCTTGCACTTTACTACGTGCTGTTGATTTTCGGCCGAGTGTATTGCGGTATGCACGGGCTTTTAGATATTGCTTCTGGAGGTACTGTGGGAGTGGCCTGTTTTCTTTTCCGTCACTTTGTCGGTGAACTGTGGGACCAACTCCTCTTGGCTGACCTGATGAAACTTCCACTTCCCATCGTGTTGTTGGTGGTTTTCGCTGCATATCTCTTCCTTGTGCACATCCATGCAGAGCCCGTGGATGACTGTCCATGTTTCGATGATCTGGTGGCATTTATTGGCGTTTTGATCGGGTTGGAGTTCAGCCATATTTTGTCATACCGCTTCTCATCTGCTGCAGACCCTATGCGTATACCGTATGACTGGGAACGCTTGGGGCTTTTGCTGTCGGCGTTACGTGTTGGCGTGGGTGTGATACTTGTTTTGGCTTGGAAATCGGTGTCGAAACGTGTTGTGTTCACTGTGCTCCCACCAATATACAAGTTTGTGGGTATTTATCTCCCTCGTCGTAATTTCATTCCAACGGCCTATACTGAGAAGCTGACGAGGCAAATTCGTCTGGCATCACTTGTTACTGACCAGATCGATTTGCTGCTTAAGGTTAACAATGATGTTGGGCCACAAGGTGAGATTGATTTATACGAGATGTTGGATTACCAGAACGGTAATGAGCCTGAAGAGCGCGTTAAGTTCACCAGTGGTGCGTTCAAGCCGCGCTACGATGTGGAAATCGTCGGCCGCTTGATTGTGTATGCGGGCATCACGGTGAGCGCGTTCTGGGGATTCTGTGCGGTAACAAGGGTAGTGGGGTTGGCATAAGAGAATTTTGGGAAGTTTGGTGCATGATATGAATTATAGGTGAGATGATAGAGTATTTAGATAGAGTCATGGAGATTATGAAAACCTTGATATTTTCATGGAATATGAAAACCATGAAATGTTCATGACAACCGTGAAATGTTGATGGATTATGACAATCATAAAATGATTTGATTACGACAACCATGAAATGTTGATAGATTATGACAATCATGAAATCGATTATGACAACCATGAAATGATTTGATTATGACAATCATGAAATTGATGAAATTGATGAAATTCGTAAATTGGAGATGTCATCATGCAGATTATACTTCATGTGCTATGAACGCGTCGGACATTAATAAGAGTAGGAAATACAAAATTGTCTACCGACATGGAATGTGGAGAAGCAATTTTATACCATAAACATCAATTATACACGATTTTTCATACACAATACTTCAGTTCTAATACAGTTACACCTTTTTCACTGCTAATTTTTATACACTGTTCATACAGACTTTCCTCAATTTTTCACTCCAAAATTCTTACACTATTAAACACCAATTTTCTAATTATCACCAAATCCATCCAAACCACCAAATCTATTCAAACCTCTTGATTTTCATTAATTTTCACCAGCCTCACCCATTCGCTCTCGATTTTCTTTCCGAATTCCCCACTCTCTCTCCAATTCCCCTCTTACACCTTTCCTATTGTACCAGTTCAAAGAGCACATGCAAAGCATATGTAGCCCCAAGAAATCATAGACCCGAGGCTTAGACAACGAAAGTAGAGAAATAGAGCCACTTCGTTTAATAGTCGATGCGATCTACTGGTGCCAAGTACACTACTCATGCCGAGAAACAAATGTAGGCTACTAAACCGACAAATAAACTAGTCTTCCGACACCGACAAACCAGTATACTCGTACCGGGAAAATACTCATGATTAACGAAGGTTAGGAGCCACCTAACTTCTAAGTCTGGCAGTCCTTTTAGAAAACATATGTATATGAATTTATTGTGATTTGCATGTCATGACTGTATGCCTTTGTTTCTGGAAGGCTTTTTGCATTCATATCTTGATTTTTGTATGTCATGTCTTATGAAGCTCTTTTGCAGTTACATGCCTTGACTGATGCGCCGAAGCTTTCGCCTATTCCATACACGTGACGAACGGCATCTCCAGATATGCACGATGTATAAAATATCTAAATCCGGAAAAAAGATGAATTAGGCGAAGAGATGAAACAACGACTTTGACGATGAAACCCAACAACGGACGGTAGCACCCAACAACTAATACAGCACCTGGTGATAGTATACAACGGCTAATTTGGGAAATGGTCTACACTGAAAATAATAAGATTTGAGGAGTTTTGGATGCCAGGCAATGGACAATGAGAAAACCTAGACCTATTTGCACTTAATCATAGACCTATTCAATTGGAGCAAGTAGACCTGATATCTGGAGCAAACAAATCCAATATCTTGTAGCAAACAAGTCCAATCAGCAACAAACCCAATTGCTGGGGAGGATTTTCAAAACAACTTCAAACAGTTGCGAGGGCTGAAGCAAACGTTCCCGCGGGATTTTGTCAGACACTTTAGGTTTCTGGAACGGCAACGCTCTGGTGCCAAGAGGCGTCTTCATCCCAAAAGGGAAGTTTGCAGTCAGACAAAAGCTTGAAAGGAGCCTGGGGAACATAAAAGGAAGAGCAGAAAGAGAAAGGCTAAGAGAGCGAAAGAGGACAAGAGATAAAGAGGAATGAGAAAAGATAAGAGAGAAGATAAGAGAAAAGATAAGAGGAATGAAATGAAAGAGTGAAAAGTAAATGGAAAAGAGCTAAAATAATAGATAAAACGAAACTGATATGAAAACTTAGTTAAGCGCACTATTGCAACTTGTATTATTGAATTGAAGAGTTGATCGAAAGCTGAGCATCGAAGAAAATATTCGGAAACTCTAAAGAATAATCGATGAACTTGATACGAACACTATGGAATACTAGATAATTATACATATATATTCAGATTGAATAAGAGAATGTCCGTGAATAAAACATTTGGTATGATAGCCGGAGCGGATAATCGGAAAAACTGCACTGCCGAGACCCTTTTCGTATGCGTAAGCGACTCGGTAGTACAAAGTCGATGATTTTATAAAACTATTGCCACTTGTGTCCGCACCGTTAGCTCCGAGTAAGCCCGAGATGTCATACCAAGGCGGATATATCCATGTGAAAAGTAATGATACAGCAAGGATTAGTAGAAGTAATGATGAAATTATGGATGGAAGTAAGGATGGAATTAAGGATTGATTCAAGGATGTGAGCAAGGATGGGAGTTGTTTATATTTCTCTTCATTTATTAGTTGATAATGGTTGAGAGTATTCGCCGGATTTATTTTCAATGATAACTTATGCGCTAGGGATGATTTTAGTGAATATGAATTTCTTGGTGAACGCGCAATGATATTTAGCGAATTTTTAGTTAAGAATAGACAAGTAAACGAGATAGGGAGTATATGACTATCGTTTAAGTAAAATTACGATCTAGAGCAAGTACATTCTCAATTGTTGGATGTAAGTCAATGAATTTAGTCGATCTTTCTTAATCTTTGTGTTCCGTCTATATTTCCTTTAGACTAAATTTCCAAGCAAGTTGTACTGTTCCGCTCTTGTACCACGGATATTTTCTTGATTTTTTTCGATTTCCGTCTTTGGCGTGAAGATCTTTATGTTGTTCGGGTATCGCTATCAATGGTAAGAGTATACTAGGTCTCAATGAATTGGTAACACATTGATGTCAAACATAGTATGCAATAGATATATGCACAAGACTCCATTTGGTAATTCATCATGTCATTCAGTGGTGTGTCATTCTCACTCCACTCCTTCTCACTCCACTCGTCTGTGCATAATTTTTTCTATTATCGACATTCTCCGTCATTAATTCCCCCAAAATAATCTACCCCTTCGAATCGTTCAAATTGTTCAAATTGTTCAATTCCTCATCTTTCAACTCTATACTTCTACCCTCTTCTCTTCTCTTTTTTCCTCTCATTTCTCGTATGTCTTTGGAATGTCGGACTTGCAGCCCTGGGAAAATTGTCAGATTCCAGAAAGCAACGGCGAAACTGAGTTTCAGGGTGCTAAAAATGTAGGAGCCCCTGGACAAAAATACTCGCCTACAGTACCAGCAAACTTCGAGGATCTATTTACCCACCTTACATCACTAGTCATAGTTTCTGCAACTTCTTATAGTCACTTACTACCTCTATACACTGAATGGTCATCTAAATACTCACTTCTAGTGCAAAAAAATACCAATTATCAAACCGTCTACTTTCACTACGTCACACCGCTTTTGACTTCTTTTTACCATGCGGCACAGCTCAACCAGCCTTATTTGATTCATATTGTGTGTCATCATCCCCCTTTGGTTTTCTCTTACTTCTATCTGGATTTCTCATTTCTCTCGCTTCCTTCTCTCTCCCCCCTTCCTTCTACTTACCCATTTCTTCTCACCTAATTCTCTCATCCTCTTCTCTCTACCTCTTCTGTCTCTCGTTTGTTCACCCCCGCCTTGAGTCCCCCGCTTTCCTTGCGCGTGCACTGGGATCTGTCGCATTACACGCGTTTCAGTTTGTTCCTTTTCGGGAATTAGCGCCGTATATATATCGCGAAATTTAACCATCGCCTTTTTGCCCTCGTTTGGAATGGACTATGAACGACAACTATAATGCCACCCCGCAGTCGACCTCTCTACATTATAAGGACGACTCCGAGCTGAGTGACGACAAGAAGACTCAAACTCCCCTTCAACCACATCTGCAAATCCACCAACATCCGCAACATCCCCATCAACATCCTCAACATGTCCCTCTTCCTCATTCTGCAGACATAGTCTCCTCATTAACTCAACTCTCCAATCATACTCACCGCAATACTGATAAGATACATGAGTTATACCTCAAAATCAACTTTATGTCTGAGAGCTTGGAACTGCTCCGTACCACCGTTAGCGAACTTGGTCAACAGATCGTCTTATTAGTACAAAACTCCAGCCTTCAGCAACCTTTGCCCACAAATAGTCTGTCTAAGGTACTCGAGGTCTTCAACAAACATATATATAAGCTTGGGAAAGATATCGAGGAGTTGACTCAGCAGCCATCCCTGCTGCTGCAAACTCCTATGGTACTGTATCCTCACATTCATGATGATGTCTCTAACCCAACTTCCCCCTTCATCCCAAATAAGTTCAACTTCGATATGAACTTTAAGTACGGCCAGGCTCAACAACAACCTCAACCTCAACAGCCTCAGCCACCTCAACAACCGCCCCAACAACCCCCTCAACAACAACAACAACAACAGCAACAACAACAACAGCAGCAGCAGCAACAACAACGACAAAGTACAAGTCAGCTGCAGACAGTAGTACAAGCAGCAGCAGCACAAGCAGCACAAGCAGCGCACGCGGCACAAGTAGCACAAGTGGGTGTACAGGTAGCACCGCCAGTGCCGCAGCAGGTGGCGCAGATCGTACAACAACAGACACTGACACCAGATGCAATGGCAGCAGTAGATAAACACAAGAAGAACCTTCTTCCAATGGGGTACATGTCGGGCATGGCGGAACTGCAGGGACCATTCCGCGAGCGCTTTTTCACAGAGGACATCGTGCTGGATATGGAAGAAGAACACAAGAAGCGTAAGAGGCGCAAGAAGGAGGCGGCGTCGGTGGCCGGCCGTGCACATGTACTCCATGACGATGAAATTCCTGCTTTCAAACTTGAGCGCTCACTCAAGAGCATTCACGATATATGGAAGGAGTATCAATATGGACTTAATGATAAACCGCCATTGCGGCTCTTGGAAGAAAAGTACGGTACTAAGTGGCGTAATGACACGGAGCTGCGTACGTTTTTGCGCAGGAAGAAGATTTATGAGGCAATAGAGTGCGGTAAGAGCAAGGGTTTGAGCGAAGAGCAAGTGATTGATGATTTGGAAAGTTTTCGCAGTTTTGAGAGTAATGGTGTTTTGAAAAAGCGACCGTTGCTGTGGTTGTGTCTGAACGTACCCGAGAAGTATGTGAGATATGAGGGGTAGGAGGAAAAGTACTAAGGAAGGCATTAGATGAAAGGTATTAGATGAAAGATATTAGATGAAAGGCACTAGAGAAAAGGTACTAGAGGAGAAGGTACTAGAGGAGAAGGTACTAGAGGAGAATATACTGGTATTAGAATGGGAAAGAAGAGTACTAAAAAGCGTTATAAGGTGCTTAGGTGAAAGAAGAGTACTAGATGGTATCAGAAAAGTACTCAATAATGGAAGAGTAGTAGAAAAGTACTACTTTTGGTGAACAATTGTGCTGTTAAAAGACGAGACAGTAACATGCTGGATGCAAACTCAAGAAAAGTACTATGAGAAACAAGCACCACAAGAAGTACTAGAAGTACTAGTACAAAGAAGTACTAGAAGTACTAGTACAAAGAAGTCTACGAGTACTATTATAAAGAAGTCCTATGAAGTGCTATTCCTATGACTAAGAAGTTCTGTGGAGTACTATAATTCCTACGACTAAGAAGTTCTGTGGAGTACTATAATTCCTACGACTAAGTACTAAGTAATACGACTAAGACAATTTCGGTAGGTGATGATCACCGTTTCTTCGATGTGCATGATGATGTCTCTGGACAGCAATCCGGACGATTGTTTATGGCTGCGGCCAGCTTGTAATATTATTGTATTTTATGGGCAGTAATGCATGGCTCTATGGATGTGTTGATGTGTAGTGAGTACAGCTATTAAAAGAATGGAGGTATATAGTGAGATGTGAGTGGAGGTATATAGTGAAATGTGAGTGGAGGTATATAGTGAGATGTGAGTGGAGGTATATAGTGAGATGTGAGTGGAGGTATATAGTGAGATGTGAATGGAGGTATATAGTGAGATGTGAGTAGTGATATGAGTATAGGTAAACCACTCCATCAAGTCTGTTTGTGGCGAAAGTGAGGATTATGAGACAGCCACAAACCCCTTTCTGCTGCAGGATGTTCACTTCTAGAAGACCCAAAATGTTCGATTGTTACCCAATCAAAATTCCGTGAGGGAGCTTATTTCCGTCAGACTCTTGTTCCTAATGAGCTTTGGTGGAGAGAATTTTCCCTGAAGATTCTTTGGATTTGTAGAGATTTGAACATTAGCTCTTAGGACTTGATAGGTTGGAGGAAGTCATACTCAATTGCCCATCACACGAGTCTTTAACAATACTGCTTTTGGCAAGAATTAACGAATTCATGTAGATCGGGAAATATTTAGCGGACGTTGTCGTTCTAGCATGCACACCATGAAGCATGCAAGAATGTGTATTAGGGTAGCAACATTCGGTGTAAGAGCATTCATGTGTTTCTTTTATTTCGATATTTTATATCTAGTGAATTGATCTGTATCTGGAAGAGCGATTTCTAGCTGATATTCGATAGTTACCTCACCTCAAGATGTGTTTAAAGATCTCTTTGATATTCTTTTGAGTGGGTCGCGTAAATGCATTATTTGCAGACTTACATGGAATTCTCCCAATGCGGCTATATTCGGAAAAACTGTGAGTGATGGTAGATTTCTTTACCAACGTGTATACTGCTGGATGGCATCTTGAGGTATGTATACAAATGTAGTAACACTTTTGTGGGGAAATGTAGGATAAAGGTAAGAAGGATAAAAGTACATTATGAAGGATAAGTGCGTTCAGCTGCAGTGAAAAAACGCAGAAGCAGACAAAAATGGCTAGCGAAGAAGAGTTAACGAAGGGGAAGAAAAAAACTAGTGATAGAATGTTAGTGAAGAACAGTTAACATAGATAAAAGACTAGTGGTATAATGGTAATGAAGTAGATGCATGATCAAGTATGTCTCTACTTGATCATCATCAAGCATTTTCAAGCATTCTATGAACTATTGACATGTGCTCAAATTGTGGAAATCTAATGGTTCACACTTCCTAGAAGGTGCTACACCTGTCTGACTTCATCATTTGTCGTTTTGCTGATGATCTCACGAATATCAATTTCTCTCACAATCTTCTTGTTATCCTATTACATCGAATTAATATACCTATACATATGTCATAATCCTTCACTACCATACATTCTACCCACATCGCTAATACTCAGTTAACCATTACACAGTTATCAATTATATTCCACTTATGATATCCACTATCTACTATTCAACTTCTCTTTACTAATTCTTATTGATACCCACTTCTCTACATTCCACCTCTTTACATTTCCTTTCTTCCTATCTCATATTTACTCGCATCATTTTGCTCTATTTCTAATGGCCCTTTTCTGACTGGCTTTTTTCTTATCGCTCATCGCGAAAAACACCATGACCCAAGACACCACCCCAACCGCTGTGGATGCCACATCCACAGAACCTATCACTACTAAGAGGCCTGCTCCCATTCAGCAAAAGCGTACTAAAAAGCCTAAGGATAGAAAGTACAAGGCCAAAAGCGTCGATGCTACTGCCCCTCTTGGTGTACTCCAACATGAGATCGAAACCATCTTGAAATCCAACAACCTCACGCGAATGGACATAGAAAATGACATGAAGGCCGTATTGAACGTTCCGGAAGAAGAGCAAAAATACCACCGCATAGTCAAAGATGTCAAAATTGCTCTGCTTCTCTCTAATGGTGATGGTATTGCAATCACTCAACATCCAACAGAAAGTTCCAAAAAACAAGTTGTGGTAGTACCTTTCGGCCTCCCAGGTGATACATGTACTATCAGAGTCTTTAAAACACACCCGTTGTATGCGGAAGCTGACCTTATGGAGGTCACATCACTGTCCGACGTAAGAGATGACAGCTTGATTGTATGCAGGTACTTTGGAAAATGTTCAGGGTGTCAGTATCAAAATGTGGCATACCCCACACAATTGGTATTCAAGAGACAAACCATTGAAAATGCATACAAGTATTACGCACCTAAGTTGACTGCAAACTCAGAACTTCCAAGCATTGATGACACTGAACCATCTCCAATTCAATACAACTACCGTACCAAATTGACTCCACATTTCAACATCCCCATGCGTAAAACTGGCGCAATGTTGGAAACTCGCCCTAATTTGGGCTTCGGCTCTAAGGGACGTCCGAGCTGGCGTGCAGTCGATGGTGGTTCCGGTTCCATTATGGACATTGAAGAGTGTGCAATTGGTACTGCCATCATCAATAAAGGTATGCTGAACGAAAGAGCCCGTTTTATGGAGGGATATAAACTGTACAAAAAGGGCGCTACTATCCTTTTGAGAGAAGATACTACTGTTGGTGAACCTGCTACAGAGGGCTCAACAGACCCCGAAGGTGTCGTCTCAACTGTTGAGGTCGATTTGGGTGCAAAAAAATTGTTCAAGACGTGCGCTACCAGATCGCGTCAAGTGGTACGCGAATACATTAATGGGTACACTTTTGAGTTCTCTGCAGGTGAATTCTTCCAGAATAATAACCTGATCCTTCCAGCAGTAACACTGTATGTCAAGTCCAACCTCAAGATCGAAGGTAACACCGCCGAAAACTACCTCGTCGATGCTTATTGTGGATCTGGCCTTTTCCTGATCACGTGCTCAGATGGAGTTAGCAAAGTTATTGGAGTTGAGGTTTCTGCCGACAGTGTGAAGTTTGCACAGCGGAATGCGGAGATTAACAACGTGGCCAATGCCAAGTTTATTGTGGGAAAGGCTGAGGAGATTTTTGGTCTGATTGATACTCCACTGGACCAAACTTCTGTCATTTTAGACCCACCGCGCAAGGGCTGTGACGACGTGTTTTTGAACCAATTGAGTGACTACTATCCAGCTAAAATCGTGTATATTAGTTGTAATGTGCACTCTCAGGCCAGAGACGTGGATTGGTTCATCAACAACACCAAAAGGGGTAAAGACTATAAGGTTGAGTCGATCAAGGGCTTTGATTTTTTCCCACAGACCCACCATGTGGAGAGTGTTGCGGTGTTAACGAGAAAAGCATTATAATAGAGATGATGAGAAGTGGAGTAATAGAGAGAAGTTGAAGTTATATATCAAGATAAATTTGGGCAGACTTGTAAAAATGTGAAAGGACCCTACTTACTTTTAAGCTACTTTATAAACTATTGAGTACCGATACTTGTTAAGACTTTTGAGTATTCTCTTTCACTGCTGATATGTGACTTTTGGGTACTTTCAATATGATACTGCTTAAGCGATATTTAGAATACTCTCAATATGACACTGCTTAAGCGATATCTTGAATACTCTCAATATGACACTGCTTAAGCGATATCTTGAATACTCTCAATATGACACTGCTTATGTGAGTTTGGCTTACGTGAGTTTGGCTTACGTGAGTTTGGCTTGTTACTTCCCATTGAGTGGGATTTTTCATCACGTGCAAAGGGTTATAACCCTATTTTATTTTCTGCAGGACGGAAAATTTTGCTTGGGTGGCAGAGGACGAAAAATTTATTCAATTATACCAATAAAATTTTTTGAAAGCTCTTTTCATAACATCAAACACCAGCCAAAATGGAAAACGACAAAGGCCAATTAGTATGTACCCCGCAACCACGTTAGAGAGGTACTGAGAGATCCGATATATGAAAGACTCTTTCAGCTCCATCGGAATCAACTATGTCAGATGAAGCTCTGCTGAAATATTGACATAATCGACATTATCGATCGATATACGACTGCATTCTCGCGTGCCATTTACATATGAACCATACTAACATCTTTAGGTTGAATTGTACGTCCCAAGAAAGTGCTCTGCCACCAACAGAATCATCAAGGCCAAGGACCACGCTTCTGTCCAGATCAACATCGCCAACGTCGATGAGGAGGGCAGAGCCGTTGCTGGTTCCACCACCACCTACGCTTTGTGCGGTTACATCAGAGGTAGAGGTGAGGCTGACGACTCCTTGAACAGATTGGCTCAGCAGGACGGTTTGTTGAAGAACGTCTGGTCTTACTCCCGTTAAGTTAGTGTGTTTTAGTAATAAAAACGTAATGGATATAACGAAAGGGAGTAGAATGAATGGGGGGTAGAGAGCAAGAAGGGGAGTAGAGAACAAGAAGAGAGAAGAGGAAAGATAAAAGGATTTAAGATCTTGATGAACTGTCATTGATAGGAAATGATTTGTTGAAACAAGCATTACTTTTGATTATTTTCCTTTTACTAGTGGGTTGACTAATACCTTCCCTCACTACAACTTGTACCAGTACTTTGAGTACCTTCCCATACCTTCCCTTCATGAGCTCCCTTTGTAGCTGCTAAAATGTCTCCCTGAATCACGTGACAAGAAGAAAGATATCAAAATGTCTCCATCTATGTCGCATCTAATGAAATGTCTCCGACTATTGAATCATCGCAAAATGACTCCGCTTTTATCAATTTTTTTAGCAATATCTGCGAGAATGTTTGGATCTATCTAGAATTCCCCCCATCACCCCACCGCAAACCTTGTCCAACCTCCCTTGAATTCAAATACATTCTTTTAATCAACATATTCTAATCAACATATTCTAATCTCCATTTATATTTGTAGATTTTAGTAGTAATCTTGATTTGTTTTCTAGATATTGACTTCTTCAGTTCAATATCGCATAAGAACTATGTCCAACAAACAGCTTCGCAGGGTTGTTTCTATTTTGAAGAGTTTTTGGGTCAAATTCGGTGCAGTGTTTATTCAAAATGCGGACTTCTCGATTGGGAATCTTCAACAAAAATACGAGTATAACCCCAAATCTCTCCAGTTTGCAAAAACTATTTAAAGTAATTAGTCCCACATTTTGTGTCTATAGGAATGTCAGCCATATTTACCCTTCTATATGACCCCAGTTACCTCCCAGGTGCTTTGGTTTTGGGTATTCAGCTCGGTAAGCTCGGAGATGACATCACGAGAGGTGTTATTATAGCGAACCAAGAACGTTTTTCCGCCCATCAGATCAATTTATTACACAGCCTATACTCGGAGGTTGTTCCAGTAGAGTCTTTAAGATCGAATGAAAATGAAAAGCTTCATAACCATCTTAAAAGACCCGAACTTGCCGAAACCTTCAATAAAGTTCACTTATGGAGTTTGCCATACCACACAATATTATATGTGGATTGTGATTCTTTACCCATTATTGGTACAAATGGGTCGATATTGGATTTATTAACGGTTGACTTCCCTGTAGGGAGTGTTTTGGCATCTCCAGATTCGGGGTTTCCTGATATATTCAATTCTGGTATGATGGTGTTACATCCTAACCCACGTGATCACCTCATATTGACCGAAAGAGCTTCCCAACTGAACCAAACTTTTGATGGTGCGGATCAAGGACTCCTCAACCAATATTTCAACTCCGGTGTGGATTGGGTGCAGGGGCAAAAATCTAATTGGGTTAAATTGCCTTTTTTGTACAATGTGACTCCACTGTTACAATATGAATATTTACCGGCGTGCCTGTATTTTAGGGATCAAATCAAGTTGATTCACTTCATAGGTAGCTTGAAACCTTGGAATGTCCCTGCAAACATACAAAGTGGTGAATGGCACAATTCTTGGTGGAATGTATGGAAGGAGGAATATGGTGGTCTGATCGAAAAGATATTGTATCCTCCACAGAAACATATTGAGAACATCAGTGAGTCACCTGACCAAGATAACGCAGATGTTTCGAGTCAAGATACGCCGTACCATCCCGAGCAAAATGGGTCGATCGAACATCATGAGGTTGATTTAGGTGAAAGTGATTTAGGTGATTCGGGTGAACAATTCCTGGACCAAAAGGAACCTGATATCAACCAAATGATGAATTATCTCCTGGATCCTCACAGTTATCAAGATTTCCCTGAAACCGTGCAAACTTCACAGGATTCTCAATGGGATGCTACTCGTGAAGAACCTCCTGCTAATGATGTCCATACCGAAAACATCAGTAGTTTGGAAGAAGCCATGAGGAATTTCGTATGCTCATGGGATGAGGAGGAGAGAGAAGAGGAGAAAGAAGATGAAAGATCGAAGGAAAATTTAGTGGAGGTAATCGATGAAGAAAGAGTTGATGAGGTTGTTGAGGAACAAGAGGAAATTGAAGACGAACAGGTTGAGGATAATGAAAAGGTTGAAGATGAATCTCATAATGTTACTTCACACCCAGAACAACCCACCACGGATTCTGATGTTTTCCAAGGTACTCCATCGTCTCAATATAGGTACGTTGCCCCGGAGCGGGTTTTTGCAGATGACGACTATTTTCCTCATCATAGGTTACATGCGGGAATAGAAGAAGAGCAAGATGAACCAGAGGAGGAAGAAGACGTTATAGAGGAGGAGGAGGAGGAGGAAGAAGAAGAAGAGGAGGAGAGTGAAGATGAATATGAGGAAGATGAAGTACCGACTGAGCAATTCTTTATTCCTGAGCGCAAAATATTCCCTTGGGAGTTTAGAGAACAAGTCATACCAGAGAGAGTTTGGGACTAAAGGTTAGTCATAAAACACAAGTCATAACAAAAGTCATAAAACACAAACCTCCCAAGCACAAAAAACTTGCAGTAGTATAGAAGAAAGTACTAAAGTACGAGTATGCTACCAATGCAAAAGTATGATATGGTAAGGTTTTCAGTATACTACCAAAGAAAAAGTATCATATAGTCAAGTTTTCACTACTATACTACTAGTCCTATAAAGTACTTGATATGATCAACTTTCTAGTAGTTCTATAAAGTACTTGGTATGGTCAACTTTCTAGTAGTTCTATAAAGTACTTGATATGGTCAACTTTCTAGCAGTCCTATAAAGTACTTGATATGATCAACTTTCCAGTAGTTCTATTCAATACTTGATGAGATCAACTTTCCAATACTATACTACCGATGGGAAGTAAGAAGTCCATAAAACAACCAAGGAAAGTACTTGATATTGAAACTTTTCAGTACTAAAAAGTACAAAGTCCATAATACCACCAGTACTAAAGTATTTGATATGGCAACTTTCCATCACCACTACCAATATGGCCAATTTGCGGTTTAATCTAATAACTAATCACTCCAGAAAAGATATGCAGAGCATTATTTAAACTGGATATTAACTCCAACCGCATAATTATAATTCTTGTATCAAAGCATATAATAAAGTTGATAATTGTAGTTATTAGCATTTGGAGCGTTTTACACATTTCTAGAATTTAGAGTATATTTCTAGAATTTAGAGTACATTTCTAGTTTTAGAGTACATTTCTAGTTTTAGAGTACATTTCAGAATTTAGAGTCCATTTCTAGAATTTAGAGTCCATTTCTAGCATTCAAGACTTTTTGTAACCCCCTTTATTCTCTTTGAACCCATCTAAAACCATATCCTTTTTACAATTCTTCAATCTTTATCAGCCAGTCTAAAACGGCTGCAATTACACGTGGTGCACACAAAATCAAGTACAAAAACAGCCTCAAAACCCAGCCCCGAAAAACATTAAACAACTCCGATAGCAATTGGCTCATCTTCGTCAATATGAAAGCTTATCTAAGCTTAAACACATGATCAATTGTTAGGGTCTCAAAAATGGACATAATTGTCCTTGAAAAAGGACATCAAGTAATAGTCGATTTTGTAGCACACATTCCAAATCAGTACAAATTATTCTCTAAGGTGATGATCCAACATTGCTTCATGTTTGCAGCGAATTTTAACTAGTACATTATACCATAAGATTTAACAATCCATCTATACAATACCTCATTTATGACCTACTGACACAAACTAGCGAATTCACCTCGATTTTTCGAGTTTTGCCGTAGACTATACTACCTCATCTCGTTGTAATGGCCACATTAGTCGAAAAAGGGTTACCCGCCCAAAGGGATGATGCGGAAAAAATTTTCCTACAAAAAACTTTACAGCCAAATTTTTTTTCAAATCTCTACCACTTCCTCCACCATGTCTGACGGAATTACTGAAATCGAATCTGGTTTGATCGAAACCAACTACGACAACATCGTCTACAAGTTCGACGACCTCAACCTCAAGCCTGAGATTGTCAGAGGTATCTTCGGTTACGGTTACGAAGCTCCTTCTGCTATTCAGCAGAGAGCTATTCTCCCAATCACTGAGGGTAGAGATGTCTTGGCCCAGGCTCAGTCTGGTACCGGTAAGACTGCCACTTTCACCATCTCTGCTTTGCAGAGAATTGATGAGAAGGAGAAGTCTACCCAGGCTCTTATCCTTGCCCCAACCCGTGAGTTGGCCTTGCAGATCAAGAACGTCATCACTTCTATTGGTTTGTACTTGAACGTCACTGTTCACGCCTCTATCGGTGGTACCTCTGTCCAGGACGACATTGAGGCCTTCCGTTCTGGTGTCCAGATTGTCGTTGGTACTCCAGGTCGTGTCTTTGACATGATTGAGCGTAGATTCTTCAAGACCGACAAGGTTAAGATGTTCATCTTGGATGAGGCCGATGAGATGTTGTCTTCTGGTTTCAAGGAGCAGATCTACAACATTTTCAGATTGTTACCAGAGACCACCCAGGTTGTCCTTTTGTCTGCCACCATGCCACAGGATGTCTTGGAGGTGACCACCAAGTTCATGAACAACCCAGTTAGAATCTTGGTTAAGAAGGATGAGTTGACTCTTGAAGGTATCAAGCAGTTCTACATTAACGTTGAGGAGGAGGCTTACAAGTTGGAATGTTTGATTGACTTGTACGACTCTATCTCTGTTACCCAGGCCGTTATTTTCTGTAACACCAGAGCTAAGGTTGAGTACTTGACCAACGGTTTGAAGGCTCAGAAGTTCACTGTCTCTGCTATCCACGCCGACTTGCCACAGGCTGAGAGAGACACCATCATGAAGGAGTTCAGATCCGGTTCTTCGAGAATCTTGATCTCCACTGACTTGTTGGCCAGAGGTATCGATGTCCAGCAGGTTTCCTTGGTCATCAACTACGACTTGCCAGCCAACAAGGAGAACTACATCCACAGAATTGGTAGAGGTGGTCGTTTCGGTAGAAAGGGTGTTGCTATCAACTTTGTTACCGAGAAGGATGTTGGTATGATGAGAGAGATCGAGAAGTTCTACTCCACCCAGATCGAGGAGTTGCCTGGTGAGTTCGAGAGCATTTTCAACTAGGTTAGTTGAGTGTATTAATATACGGAAGAAACAGATTAGTGAAAGTATAGTAGGAAGTATGAGTAAGGAAGTAACCCGTTACTTCTTGGAGTAAAACCCGATTACTCTTAAATTGCTCGAGAAGGAGTGAAACCTGATTACTCTTATATTGTTCCAGAAGGAGTGAAACATGATTACTCTTATGATTACTATATATGGACCTTACTTTATCTAGTAGGATTTTCAAATTTACTCTTGGTAAATATTACGCCCCAACATTTACTGATGTCTTCAGACTTATGACACCCACCACCAAAAGTATTCTCAATATCATTAGATCACCTGGGTATACATGTTACCGTGAACCTCCAAGTAATGTTCGTGGGATTGATCTCTTAAAACAGATATTTCAGTATACTACCATTGGCAAAGCTAGGAGTGTCTACAAGAATTTAACGACCAAGCAAAAAGCCGCATTGGATTCACCAAAACTCGATGTTTTACATGCCCAATCGTACCGTGTATGGGAAGGATATGAAGCTGTTGAGTATGTGCGACAGAATCTTAGAGAATTTGATTGGGATCCGTTTCGGTTTCTGACACTATATGCTAGTGAAATTTTCAAGGACAAATTGGCTCGACTTCGTGGGGCAGCTATTAGAGACATTATACAACAAGATCCGTATGATGTTGTGATTAAGAATGCTCTATTCACACCTCGTAGTGTTGAAGTTCAAGCATTTCGTGCACGAGCTCGATTTGTACAATTTTATAAGCTGAATGCAAAGTCGATGAGCTTAAATGAGGCTATGACGAGCTTTTTGGCACTTCTGCAAGAGGAAAAACGTAAGTATGAGCTTACGAGGAAAATCACCAAGTCATGGGGTTACGATGAGGAGTATTTGGAACTTCAAAAGGAAGTGGCTATGGCATACTTGAAGAAATATCCAGGAGAGTTGGATTATGTGGGAAATGAAGAAAAACGAGAAGGTATCTATTATAGAGGACATTATGTGGATGAAGGGTTATTGAGAGATGTTGAATGAGAGATGGAATGAAGAAAAGGGAAAGGAATGATATATAAAGATAGTTTATTTTGAAAGGAATTCTAGAACATAAAATGGTATTGTATAACTTCTTTCTATTCTTCTATTCCTTTTCATCTATTCCTTTTCATCTATTCCTTTTCACCTATCCCTTTTCTTGTATTCCTTTTCTTCTATACCTCTTTTCTATTCTTCTATTCTTCTATACCACTTTTCTATTTCTACACGTTTTCCTTCACTTGTATTACCTCTATCGTAAATCATTTCTTTTCTTTCTTTTCGTGATCCTTATCGCCCTCAATGGCCTTCTTTTCAGCCTCCTTTTCAGCCTCATCCTGCTCGATCTTCATACCCTCACTTGCAGTATCTTCATACTCATCCAAGTTAATCTCATCCTTAACCTTGTTAACGGTATCCTTCTCACGCAAGTTCTCCTCATTGATCATCTCATCCTGCTCCTTCAAGATGTTCAACTTGAGCTTAGAGTCATCTGACAACTCCAACTTAGCCACGTTGTACACCTCATCTGGAATAGATGACAATACTGCAAGTAACGCATCGTAGTAAGACTCGATAGAATGCGAGTTGTCGCCATATGTATAAGTCAGCGACAAAATCAAAAGAGTCGAAGGGATCTTTTGTCTCAAACGCAAGTCTAACCAAGTACTCAAATCCTCACGCATACGTGCTGGTGATACATCAATAGTCTTAATACCACGCTGAGAACAAGCAATCTGTAATTCCTGAACAGTCAAACTCTCAACACCTTCATAGTCAATAGCCTTATCATCCTTGATAATGTTCAAAAGACGGTGTCTAATCTGATAACGCAAGATAGAATCAGTACCGAAAGGACGCAAACTCATGTACTTAGCCATGGCAACTAACTGTGGACGAGACAAGTTATCCAAAACCTGGTCATTCTTGAACAACCGAGCAACTTGAGTGAGGTGCTCTCTAGAAGGGTTCTTTCCGAGAGAAATAGTGTCGAAGAATGAAACGAAAGCCTCACGTTCTGACTCAGTAATCTTCTTGGACAACTTCAAACCAGATTCTTCCATGGTTTTCTTAATGTATTCACTTGCGGAGATTCTCGTCTTCAGCAACTTAGCACGCTTCTTCACACGGTCCTGCTTTGACTCGTAGGTCGATGGGAGGAGATTTGGGAAAAGTTTCAAGGCAACAGGTAATAAGAGTTCAGCAAATGGAATGAGAACAAACATCAGGAACGGAACAAGACGGATCACGTCCACAATGGTTCTCTGCAATTGATTCAGTTCACGACGTGAAAGTCCATAACCTGACATTAACTTAATGAGCAACTTAGTAGAAACCTTCATTTCATATCCAAGAAGCTTGGTACCATCCCAATAATGTTGTGCCTCATGCTTGATCTTTTCCCAAATAGTAGGTTTGTGGGTGTCCTTCTTAATGAGTTCAGTTGACTGTTTAGTTTCTGACTTTTCAGCATCAGAAGTCGATTGAGCTTTGACTGCATCCTTATCTCTCTTCTTACTTTCTTTTTCACGTAACTCTTGTGATTGTTCATCTTTGGATGTGTTCAACTCTTTCTTCACCTCTTCGGCAACTTTGGTGGATTGAAACCGAACTTGTCCGAGTGGAATTGGAAAAACAGGAACTCTGGATTGAGTAAGAGAGTGGCGATTCACCACACCTCTTACCGTACTCCTCAAATGCCTGATCGACGTCCGACGAATAGAAGGGATCATTGTCGACTACTTGTGAAGGCAAATTTTCGGCCTCTAAAATTCTTTCCGTGGCATATCCAGTATGCAGGACGCGGAAACAGCGGGGCATACGATTAGGTAATGGTGTGGGAGGGGCAGAGAGCTAGTTACAGAATCGAACCGGGTTTGGAATAGCCGTTTTTGATTACACGGGACTACGGATATAGATCCGTGTAGAATATCGATGTGAATCTGCAAAAGTAATATCAAACAGGTTACTGGTTAATTTTGAATTGAGACAAAACAAGAATAAACGGTAAAGTTTAGGTAAAGTAATCCGAGGTTATACTATAGAAAATTTTGAGAGGGTATAAATGGATGGTGTGGAGAGATGTATTGTATAACAAATGATTAATAGAATAAATGATAATAGAAAGAAATGATAGAAAGAAATGATTGACAAGTTTTTAAACAAATGATTTATTTTTGAACAAGCGATTGACTATAGTTTTTGAACAAATGATTTATTTTTGAACAAGGAGGACTATTGGAGTTTATGAACAAAGATTAACAAATGGAGTTTTTTTGATATTTTCTCGTCACCTTCTTCCTCTTCTCTTCTATGGGAAATGCCCCTTTCTAATACCAAAATAACCATCTGGTGCATCTAAAGTAGCATTAAGTAATGAAGGTCTTCCAACACCACCGTCTACTCCCATATAATTCACAGTATTTCCCCACCATTCAATGTCTTTTTCAGTATACTGAACTGCAAAGAAAATAATGATACCAGAGAAAGCAACTCCGGCAGTCATAGCACCCGAGAAAATATAGTTGTACTTCTCCCAAAATGCCGAATAATGCTTCTTCAAGTAATACATTGAGAAGTATGACAAGTAAAGACCACCGGTATAGTATGACAAATTATATGGTGCAAATACAAGCATACCTCCCACTATAAGAGTCGGTTGGAAAGCATTAAGATACTTCTTCGGTCCATAAAGTTTTATTACCGAACACACCACAGCCGCACCTGCACCAATTAGGAAACACCATTTCAAAAGGGGGTAAAGTCCATCGAAGACCTTCTTCGGGCCAAGAACACCCCAAATGACAGATGCAGAGTAAAATGTAGTAGAGCTTGGACAGGTAAACTTTTGTGCTTGGAATGGCTCACAGTAGTTTTTGATACTACTGATCTGGAAATTCATCACGGCTAAACCAATGAATGAATTGACAAAAACCGATAACATCTGACAACGGAACATAGATCTCGGTGGAATTTTGATATAGTGACCCATTTTTTGGTCGGAAACATAATTAGAGGCTTGTCCATCGATATTATAACCCAATGCCTTAATAAAGATTAAAGCCATTGGATTACCAGGTAAAGCATAACCTGTGATAATTTGCACCAACACATTCAACCCGAAGGAAAAACCAGTAGTCGAGACAATGGTAGTCAATGGAATCAAGAACACAAAGTTGATACCAAGTGCGAAGAAAATACCCCAAACTGGAGTCAGTGTTGGGAAGAGCTTAACACAGAGTATCGCGAAAACAACTGAAAGCACAAGGACACACCCGAAAACCCAATCTGGAACTTCTGGATACCGTGACATCATCTTAGAATGTGGATCATCAAAACCTTCGTAATTCGACCTGCGTATATTTCTGAAGGAAAGGTAGAGCGACTTTGCCGAGAATAGGTATGCCTTGTAGTTGGTAATAAATTCGTAAATGAATGCGAAAGGATACAAAGCAAGGAATGAACCATATACAACCAAATTTGCAGCCGAGTAATATGCTGGTCCTAATTCCTGATACTTCGAATTATCAAACTGGGAGTTCTCGTTGACAATTTGGCGCACTTGGTATAGATTTCCACTGTTATCGAACAACCTCGCACTATTGACTGGCAAATATGACGACCAGTAGTAGTTGGAGTAGTAGACACCAACAATACATAAAAATGCAATGATCGACCCAATATACTGATTCACTTGTGAATAGAATGGGACGTTCAACGCAGCGTTAAAATTGAGCACATTCCAATCGAAAGACGGAATAGGATTGAGACCCAATCCTGTTTGAGATCCTGTAATCACAGCCAAGTTAAAGTTATCTGGTTTAATCCAGGTAAGCCAATTGAAAGTCGACAATGCGGTGAATAAATAATTTGGAACCCAAAAGTAGCACCAACTGGCTGCGAAAACCACGAAAAAGAAATTATAACGGGAAATTTTCCAGCCGTTAATGATCTCTTTTCTTTCGGGATTCATTAATGCCTTGTTCAAAGCAAGAGTTGGAAACAATGTGGGCCAAATAGCACGTGTAGGGTATACAGCAAACTTTCTCATGATACCAGCAAAACCAAAACCCATGAAGTTGGTTGACAAGATGAGCAAGACTTGATAGCCGAAAGTGGCCCATTGGTTACCATAAAACCACTCTAACTTTTGTACATGGATATTGTACGAAACATAAGAAACACCGGCAGAAACGGAGTAGAAGATGGTGGTCAACATCTGCTCTTTAAAAGTCCATGGACCCGGATTTAAATCAATAGTGTATTTCCAAATCTTGAACTTCCATTTGGGAACAGCATACGCCAAAAATAATCCGCAAGGGTAGAGGAAAATTTGAACAACCGACGTACTCAACAGAATACTTGGTTGTCTCTCTGAGAAGAATTGGTTAATAAAAGACCCAATAGCTGTCCAAATGAGTCCTAAGAGATAGACTCTTGGTGTTTCACAAGGAATATTAGGGTCATCAAAAGGCTCGGTCACAGACCGAACTTCTGGATATGGTGACCAATATGCGATCAACGCAGCTTCAAGACGTACCTGTAAATCCCAGTCAGTGATTTTTCCCGGGATATATTCTGGAGAAGTTTCACTATCAGCATCAGAAGTTGGAACTGAGCGTTCAGATATGTTCCCTTCCTGTTTTTCCATAGCAGAGAGCAATTTGGTTGCAACTCCGGGATTTTTGTTTGCACCTTCTACCAAAGCAACGTAAAAGTCATAGTCCAGACGTTGGATATTGACATCGCTTTCAAAATCCTTGATGGATTGCTGCAAAATTTCAAGAGAGTCTTCAATAGAAATCGCCTCGATTTTCTCGATCATGAACGCAGCACTCGCAGGCAAGTTGTCTAAAGATACCAAACCACCAAAATTGAGTCTTTCCAAGATGGTGAACTTCTGAGCAGATGTCAATCCTGAACCAACGTCTTCAATGTCCAAAGCATTACTCTGTACAGCTAAAAGGTTGATTTCATGGTCCTCTACTGCCATATAACTGCCAGCAGATTTAATCAGTGAGAGGGCCGGCTTTGCTGTGGCTGTAGCAAAGGCCGCTTTTTCGTTAGTCATTTGAGATGGTCATCATATACATTGGATTCACAGTGGTCTTTATACTGCTGTTCGACGGCTGTGTTTCGTTCTGCTCAAACTTGCCCAGAAATTCACGAACGAAGCCAGAACCACCATACGACGACACTGGTTTTTGGCTCCTTTTTGTAAGCTCATTGAAGGTGCGAACAGCCATATTGATAAAAAGCTTTACATATTATATTGCACATATACGGAGGGATACTGGCTGTTGATTCCCTTTGTCTGTGTACTTCCAGACTTATTTTGCAGCTAAATCAATTTGGTTGCAAAATCTCACAAAATGGGAAGTGACACAAAGCCGTAAATATTTTTTTAGACTTCTTCTCAGGTCCTCAGTGTCGCACGGCACCAAAAGACATTCACAATTTGCATGTATGGAGAAGGACTTTAAGAAAAGTCTTGGTATTAGTGATATTTCCAGTGCATAGATATCTACATAACTAAAGAGAGAGAGAGTATGTGTTAAGCATAAGTACTTTAGACTAGTTGATATGACGCTGTAGTTGACACTTTTGACGTAAAAAAGCACAAGGCATAAAAATTTCAGATGGCCGATCAAGACTTTGATTGATATAACATATGCAAGACAATTCAAGGAAATCACCCATATTAAAAGCTGGGCGGAAGTATCATCACCATGACAGCCTGATAAGCACAAACCAGTAAGAGCCCCGCAATAAAAAAAAAACGGCAATAATACAATCAATGTAGAAAGATAGGGCTACATTATAAAGTATAGTTATTAGTCTTATCAGATGATAGAAAACACGAGATATTTGGCACTAGAAGCCAAGAATTTTGTGTGAGCGCCATAGTTGAACCACACTATGGCTGAATGTATCACGAAGTGTTTCATTCCGCAAAGTTGTGGTGTTCACAGATTATGGGGATGAAAGCTAAATAGTGATAAGAAGTTCGCCAAGAGGTTAACAATATCTGTTTGTGTTCCAAACAATAGCTTCTTTACTCAAATCCGGTTGATATTTTCTGGTACTTGACGGAAAAATCAAAAGGTGGTGATAGTAGTCTTGGCAAGTTATCAATGCCGTTCGTTCTTATCGCACTGATAAAGAGGATAACCGGCTTCCAAGATCAGATAAATGATAACCGAGAATTTCAAGATTAAATAAAGATGACTTCCAAGAGTAGATAAAGAGAACTCCATAATCCACAATTTTGCATAAGGGTATAATGATAAAGTGGGGTTCAGGAAAGAAGGTATTGTGAGGATAATTGAGATTGGAGCTACTATTGTAGCGATTATGGGTTTGAAATCAAACTTTTTCTTAAAATATGGTTTCTTGATGAACATTTATCCTTTGGATAGTTTAAACGATTGAGTATTTGGAGTAAATTGATTTGGAGTAAATTGATTTGGAGTAAATTGATTTGGAGTTATTCAAATTATTTGGTGTGGTTGGATCTGGAGTGAATTGAATTATTTGGTGCAATTTAACTTGAGTGATATGAACCATTTGTATGACTTTAACAATTGGGATAATTTAATATGACTTTTTATGTATTTATAACTTTCCTTTATACTTCCATTTATATGACTTCAACCATGTTCTTTTGGTATTTATGAACCATGAATCATAGTATCCTTTATACATGTCATTTGATCAACTTCTGTTCATAATCATCTTCATCTATTTATTGTGAAGGGACATCTATTTATCCCTCATAACCCTATAAAAGCTCATATATTTGCATTTACTTATGTTTTAGTAAGAGCTTTATTGTACATTCAGTTTATTCTAATTTTCTTTGATCCGTTTGATTGATCTATTTTCTTTGTGCCTATCAATCTCCCATGTATAATGACATGAGTCGATCACCACTCACGCCCTTAAAGTTCGGTAAACTGCATCGATCAAGGCCGTCGAGTAGACGAAAGCATCAAAAGCATCGATCAGGCCATGAAAACAACCTTCATGACGATGATAGTTCCGTCCTAGCTATACGAATCTCCTCGCCACATTTGAAGAAAAGGAAGGATCTGGAAGAAGGTGATGGAAGAATCATTACTTCGAGAGATGTCAATTCGTCAAGTAATAATGCTTACAAGTCAGAGAGGGAAAGACGTATATCAGAGATAGATCATCAACATAATAGTCGACACGGTCTGTACCAACAAGACACATGGAATGGGCAAAAGGGAACATTGGAACTGCCACATCAACAAAAGTCTTATGATACACAACCATACGATCAGATGATAGATCAGGACTATAATATGGCTTCCTATAGTTTTCCAAAGAGAGGTGGAGAAGATGAAATGAATGAGACAACAGCGAATGAAAGGAATGTGACGGGCAAATATGAAAACGACAATAATGAAGGTACATATCAGAGAGTGAATCACAACCAGGAAGAAAGCTATAACCAAGAAGAAAGCTACAACCAGGAAGATTACAACCAGGAAGAAAGCTATAACCAAGAACGTCACAACCAAGAAAGTCACAACGAAGAAAGTCACAACCTTAAGGAATACCAAGAAGAAATTCATAACCTTAAGGAAGATCAAGAAGATCAAGAAGACAACCTTAAAGAAGGTTACCGCCATCAGGTAGACCAACAAGAAATACATAACCTTAAGGAAGATTACAATCACCACGAAGGAATCAATTATGAAGAAAATCAAATCGATCAATCTGACATTTCGGACCCATTCAATACGATCCAGACGTCTGGTTCACGTCTGAGCATATCAGAGTCGCAATCATCATTAAAAAACTTTATACGAGGCGACAAAAAGCATCCGACTGAAGTTAAACTGCATGAGAATACACTGAACTCCTCTGGAACTAAAGGGCGCGAGAAAATTCTCAACTCACCGGACATCAAAAAAGCGCGTGAGTTGGCGACAGTTCTCCTCGATACTCGTAAAACTCTTCAAGCAGATGCAAATGTCATTGATCCTACATTGGGTGAACACCATCATTTTGACCAGCATCGCAGTTCTAATATTTCACGCCAGACTTACAGTAAAGCAGAACGTGTAAAGTCGATGATTAGTGTCAAATACCTTTACCTTCAGCGTGTGTATGAAACTTCACAACAAGAGCTCAAGCACAAAAACATCGAAGGAGTTTACAACCCAGTGCAGATTCTTCGTAATCGTGTGGTTCGTCAAAAAGAAGACAAACACCATGCGGAACTTCCCAAAGTTCTTGCGATCAAGCTACTTCCACTCGCATGTAATGCATTCAGCAAACATAATTTACATGAAGACAACCTTATTCATCATCGCAAGTGGCAGATGTTTTGGTCAATAGACTTGAACGAATTTTATGCGGATCTTGGATGGAGAAGAAACAATTGGGACCGGTTACGGCGACCAGATGGTAGATTATGGTATCCATCAAGTACAAGTACAAGACTTCATGACCAGTTATTTGAAGAATCTGATAGCGAAAGCAGTGGCGACAAGAAGGAAAAGGATAAGCCCTTTTTCTTAGAGAAAGAAAAACACAGACATTTTGAAGGTTTGCACTCTTTAGGGCATCTGAGCCACTCGGATGACCAGATATCTTCAGATGACCACCATAGACGGAGACGTAAGATCATGGCTAGGATGAAGAAACATAGAAAGAAACTTCGTAATGAAAGCGAAGTTCATTCCAAGAGTGATTCACGAAGTCACTCAGAAAGCCATTCAGATCTACGTAGCAGATCATCTTCGATATCAGCGGCAAGTGAAGAGAAAGAGCCTAGTCAAATTGAGCTGGAGGTCGCAGATGTTCACTTCACTGCGGTTGAAAGACCAGAGGATTATTTGGAGAAGGACGATATTGAAGAACTCGAGGACTTGGATGAGGATGACGAAATGAAACCGGAAACTTCTTATGTGGAAAATACAGATTTGGAAACGGAGATTGCCAATCCATTGATTAACTTACGTAAGTTCAATGGAATGGTCCGACTCAGAGTACACTATATCACACAGATTTACCCCCAATTTACACGGACTATGGAAGCACGACTCAATAAAATCATCCACAAGCAACTCCATGAGATCTTCACAGTGACTGCAAGTATTACTGACTATAATTTACCAGCTTACCAGGTGTTATATGAAGGGTTTCTCAGTGAAATCAAGACGGCAATACACCTGACAAATGAGTCGTACTCCGCAAAGATTGACAGTTTATTGAGTACAAGTGACCGTTCGATCGGAGAAATCAACACATCACTTCTGTTGGAGTTGCGCAAAATCAATGAGAAACTTGACAAGCTCCGAGGATCGTTACTCTCGTCGACATATATCTCGGGGATATTGATGGACGAGCCCGTGCTGGACATGGCGATGAACTTGGAACAAGGTGAGATGAGTAAGGCATTGTATGCGTTTTTGGAGAATGCTATTGTTGTGATGTTGCGTATTGTGTGGGTGGTGGTCAATGTATATAAAGTGATTGCCTATTTGGTGAAATTTGTGTGGAAGACTGTGACATTTGTGTTATTTTAAGGGAAGGAAGAAGAAGGAAGAAGAGAGAAGGAAGAGAGGAGGAAGAAGAGAAAAGGAAGAAGAGAGAAGGAAGAGAGGAGGAAGAAGAGAAAAGGAAGAAGAGAGAAGGAAGAAGAGAGAAGGAAGAAGAGAGAAGGAAGAAGAGAGAAGGAAGAAGAGAGAAGGAAGAAGAGAGAAGGAAGAAGAGAGAAGGAAGAAGAGAGAAGGAAGAAGAGAGGAGGAAGAAGAGGAGAGGGAAAAAGGGGACAACAGAAACAAAATAGGGAATAAAGATATGGAAAATACGAAAATGGTGAATATGTATGCTAGAAAGGCTAAATACAAGGAAATAAAGTAATATAACACAGATGACTGCATGATCTTAAGAGAACCTATCCAAGTACAATTGTATATATTTTTCTCAAAAGGCCCCCAATCTCTACTCTTTACTCAAATAAAATTCTTACCCATAACTCAAATCCAAACTCAAATCTCATTTTAATCCACCAACATTAATAAACACTCACCATCTCAGATCACATCCTTAATCGATACTTCTCATCAAAAGTTCTGCATTCTTCATCTCTGGGGTATTATTATCATACTCCGCACCAGTATCAATGACCAAACCTAAGATATCGCCTCTATTTCTCCTGAGAAGTCCATCCACCACACTCTTTTTGTGCTCAAATTCATCTTCAGTTAACCTCCCAACATCCAACATGATTTTGGGCGACTGCAAATTTCCATAGGATTTCACTTTCTCCACCAAACTTTGCATTTCCTCTTCATTAACCTCGGAATTCACTACCAAGATCACAAAAGTCTCTGAGTTTCCTGCTGTTCCAATCACCGCAACAGTTCCCAACTTTGTCACCGAAAGAAAACGATGTGGTTGCAGCAGCGCATACACTGCATCGAGTGCAGATGTCACTTTATGTGCGTACATTTCCTTGCTGAATTCACCATCAGCATCTTGTGCATGGAATCCAACCAGGTATGACATTCCTGATGCCAACTCACGGTGGAGTTGTGATTCTGCTAACGTGGAACTCACTGTACTAAGTGTATAGAGGTCCGAAAAATATTGTGGTGTGATAGTATCGGCAGTTTGACCGGCAATAGGAAGCTTCTCAGCCAACTCGGCAAGTAACTGACGACATTGTGGAAGACCTGTACGGATCTCAAATGTTGCTCCGTTTTTAACTTTCGAAAGGTTTGTACGAAGAAGTGTAGTTGATGGTACGTCAAGAGATGCCAACCATTTTGCACAACTTTTGATCTGTTCTTCGGACTCAACATACGCTGGACCTGCGATGGCCAATAACTGTGATTCTCCTGTGAATGAGTTGTAAATGGCCTCTCTACTTTTGAGAATCTTCACCTTTAATTCCTTTGGTACTGCAGTAAGGTGTTCTTGAATCACTTCAGGCAGCGCTACCGCGAGTGCTCCACGGCTGAAAAAGCCCGAAGTGGCTTGTGTTTTCACTGGTTTTTCAAGCT
This sequence comes from Kodamaea ohmeri, assembly GCA_004919595.1. Classification (NCBI taxonomy): domain Eukaryota; kingdom Fungi; phylum Ascomycota; class Pichiomycetes; order Serinales; family Debaryomycetaceae; genus Kodamaea; species Kodamaea ohmeri. The sequence goes on from SKFK01000014.1 coordinate 86,825, forward strand.
CAACGCTGCTCTCGAGGTCCACAGTCAACTCATCTGCAGAGTCTGTTTTGATGTAATCTTTGGAAATACGGTGTGCTGCGATGCTCATATCGGAACAATGTGTAAATCGTAAAATAAGCTAAAAACCGTTTTTTTTATGCGCTACCAGCTGTGAGTCATATGTCCACAAATACGAAACAAACTCGGAATGATTACGGAAAAAGAAAATGTATACAAATAGTATGGATATAAAACACTAGAGTATGAAGACTCCAATGCTTAAAATACAAGGCATTCCAAAAGTGGGGAAAGATTTATGTGAAAGGTTTCTCTATGAAAATCTTTTCGGGGGCATTTATCATGAGAAGGACTACTAGAAAAGTTGTAGAGTCCTACCGGAAGGATTTCTATATCCTAGGGGAGTTTTTGGAATATACTGGAAGACTAGAAAGATTGCTATAAACTGTCTTATTTCAAAATATCCTTCTTGATTAAGCACCATAATGTTAATTGCTACTGTCGGATTTTCTCACTTTCATCTTTGGTTTAAAATTTTGCATTTCAGATTGTCATACGTCCTCTAAGGAGTCATTCTTTGAGAGTAACCATTCTCATTGATTAGCTTCCCCATAAAGACCACTCACCAACCTGTTTTTTAGCCGACCTTCTCTTCGCTCTAGTCACACTTTGACACATTTAAAAAAATAATGGGTTACGAGCACCGGTTGATAAGAGCTCATAAAGATGTCAATGCAGGGGCGAATAGAGTTGCGCTTTTGGGAGCTCACAATACTTGCTTAATCGTGAAGTATATGATTTCTGAGTCCCATAGGATCAATGGTTATGAAGATACTTTCAATATGATAACTTCCGTTAATCAAACGGCTGTAACACTCAAAAGAGATACAGCAATATTAATCCATTGTTACCAAATTTCGAAGTATTTTGCCAAAATATTCGACATTAAGCTCAATTCCAGGGAATTCTACGAGAGTTAACGATATTAAAATAGATTTAGCCATATTTAATCAGATTTGATAACTCTGATATGAGCAAAGTAGGTGTGTGTCCAAATTTTTAGCGACCCTCAACCAATCAATGATTTTCATGTTCAAAAATTTAGAAACTGTTCAAAATATTATAACCTTATAACCCATAATAGTGTTGACATTTAGCTCCTGTCGCCCTAAGTATCTGTTTTATCCAATTTTTTGCAGCCAAAGATTTTTTCTTATAATTTTATTTCATCTTCATGGATAGTGGCCTTGTCTAAGACCGAAGTATCCATCAGGAGCATCAACAGTAGCGTTAAGCAAGGATGGCTGGCCAACACCACCGTCAATACCCATGTAATTAACCGTGTTACCCCACCAGTTAATATCCTTCTCGTGGTACTGTACTGCGAAGAAAATAATGATACCAGAGAAAGCAACTCCGGCAGTCATAGCACCTGAGAAAATATAGTTGTACTTCTCCCAGAAAGCCTCGTAATGCTTTCTCAAGTAGTACATAGAAGCGAACGACAAGTAAAGACCACCTGTGTAGTATGACAAGTTGTATGGTGCAAATACAAGCATTCCTCCCACAATAAGAGTTGGCTGGAAAGCATTAAGATACTTCTTTGGACCATAAAGCTTCAAAACTGCACAAGCGACAGCAGCTCCAGCACCAATAAGGAAACACCATCTCAAAAGTGGGTAAAGTCCATCGAAGACTTTCTTTGGACCAAGAACACCCCAAATAACTGAAGATGAGTAGAAGACTGTAGAGCTTGGACATGTAAACTTCTGTGGCTGGTGTGGTGTGCAATAACCCTTGATACTATCGATTTGGAAGTTCATAACAGCTAAACCGATGAATGAGTTAACAAACACTGACAACATCTGACAACGGAACATAGATCTGGGTGGAATCTTGAGGTAGTGACCCATTTTCTGATCGGAAACATAGTTAGAGGCTTGTCCATCAATGTTGTAACCCAATGCCTTGATAAAGATTAAGGCCATTGGGTTACCAGGCAAAGCGTAACCAACAATCAACTCAACCAAAACGTTCAAACCAAAAGAGAAACCAGTAGTAGCAACAATTGTGGTCAATGGAATCAAGAACACAAAGTTAATACCAAGTGCGAAGAAAATACCCCAAACTGGAGTCAGTGTTGGGAAGAGCTTGACACAGAGAATTGCAAGGACAACGGAAATCACAAGAACACAACCGAAAACCCAATCTGGAACTTCTGCGTATCTCGACATCATCTTGGAGTGTGGGTCATCGAAACCTTCGTAGTTGGATCTTCTAAAGTTTCTGAGCGAAAGATAAAGTGACTTTGCTGAGAAAAGATATCCCTTGTAGTTAGTGATGAACTCAAAAACAAAAGCAAACGGATATAAGGCAAAGAAAGCACCGTACGTGACCAAGTTTGCTGCGGAGTAGTAAGATGGACCCATTTCTTGGTACTTGGCGTTATCGAACTGAGAGTTCTCGTTAACAATCTCGGTAACTGCGTAGTAGTCACCAGTGTTGGTGAACAAACTAGCACTGTTAATTGGCATATATGATGACCAGTAGTAGTTGGAGTAGTAGACACCGACAATACAGATAAAGGCAATGAGAGAGCCGACGTACTGGTTCACTTGCGAATAGAAAGGAATGTTCAACGCTGAGTTAAAGTTAAGCACGTTCCAGTCGAACGAGGGAACAGGGTTGAGACCCAATCCACTTTGAGACCCTGTGATGGCAGCCAAGTTAAAGTTGTCTGGCTTAATCCAGGCAAGCCAGTTAAAAGTGGACAATGCGGTGAACAAGTAGTTAGGAATCCAAAAATAGCACCAACTGGCTGCAAAAACCACGAAAAAGAAATTATAACGCGAAATTTTCCAGCCGTTGATAACCTCCTTTTTCTCTGGGTTCATCAAGGCCTTGTTCAAAGCAAGAGTTGGGAAAATAGTTGGCCAAATAGCACGTGTTGGGTAGACTGCAAACTTTCTCATAATACCTGCAAAACCAAAACCCATGAAGTTGGTTGACAAGATGAGTAAGACTTGATAGCCAAAAGTAACCCATTGGTTATCGTAGAACATTTTCAATTTCTGGATGTGGATGTTGGATGAAACATATGAAGTACCACCAGAGACAGAGTAGAAAATGGTGGTCAACATTTGCTCCTTAAAAGTCCAAGGGCCTGGGTTTAAATCAATAGTGTATCTCCAAACCTTGAACTTCCACTTAGGTAAAATGTAAGCCAAAAGAAGTCCACATGGATAAAGGAAAATCTGCACAACTGAAGTAGCTAATGTAATACTAGGCTGTCTCTCAGAGAAGAACTGGTTAATAAATGTTCCAATAGCTGTCCAAATGAGACCCAAGATGTATACTCTGACGGTCTCACAAGGAATAGTAGGGTCATCGTAAGGTTCAGTCACTGAACGAACTTCAGCGTATGGGGACCAGTAAGCAATTAAAGCAGCCTCGAGGCGAACTTGTAAATCCCAGTCAACAATTTCAGTACGAGAGTACTCCACCTGGCTCTCACTATCAGCATCAGAAGCAGAAACAGAGGTTGCAGTGATCTTACCTTCGTTGTTCTTAAACGCAGTGTCCAATTTGGCTGCAACACCAGTTCTTTTTTCTGGTGCATTGTTAACCAACGCAACGATCAAATTGTAATCGTCACGGTTGACATTAACATCGCTATCGAAATCTTCAATAGACTGTTCCAAAATCTTGAGCGCATCTTCGGTTGAGAGAGCTTCCACTTTCTCAATCATGAACACTGCACTTGTTGGCAAATTTTCCAAAGAAACCAAACCATTAAAGTTGAGACGCTCCAAAACCATGTATTTCTGAGCAGCAGTCAACCCCTCACCAATTTCTTCAATAGCCACATCGTGACTTTGAATTGCTCCAAGGTTGATCTCATGGTCCTCCACTGACAAATAACTGCCAGCAGATCTGATCAGTGTGAGGACCGGTCGAGAGGTCGCTGTTGTGAGATTCTTAAGATCTTTCTCTTCTGACATTGCAATTACTTCAAAACTAAACAAAACCCTTTCAGAACAGGTTTTTTAACAGATAAGTGGAAACAATCGAGTGTGATCTTTAAAATGTCCTTAATTCTACACTATATATATACGTCTTGTCGTTCAGCTATGCTGTAGAATATTTTAATACGGCTCGTTATCAGTACGCGCACACGCTCATAACTTATGTGCAGAGGACAATAAATAGGAATTATGCATAGTTGTCGATAAAACTAGCGAAAGGCGGATACCCTTATATCTACACCAGTATATTCAAACGAACCTAATCACAGGGAACATCACAAGGAAGTCCCGTGTCTTCAGCACCCAGAAGTGGTGACTTTCGCTTGCCATATGTGTTTTATTTTTTGAGGTTGACATATGCGCGGCACTATCCGAAAACCCGAAATCGCGCGATTCACAAACCTCATCCGGAAATTGGTGATAACGAGCCGTGCAGCCAAAGGCAGGAGTATACGAGATGCCGAAGATGACTTTGTGGAACAGCCGATAAGAATGATGATAAGACTATTACAACATGCATCAGGTTGTGAGGTAATCTATACCAGGAGATAACATAGCCGTTCAGTCAAAGGGGAGGCTTTTTCTCAAAAAAAATATGAAAGGATCGTATAATGTGATCAGGGGAAATTGGTCAGGGACGCCGATCTCAGGCGTCCATGATAAGCAACGCTTTATTTCTTGATTGAGCTAACATTATGCTTTAAGTCACTACTGATTGAAAATAATCTGATTTTGTACTCAGAAGTTAGGTTTCTCATGAGTAATCTTATTTGAATGATTGGTGGGAGTGAAGTATCGACGAACTTCAAGTGTGGGGTGACTGCGATTTTTAATAAGCCATACAAAATTTCGTGATCTAGTGGCATTTCATACAAAATATTAATTTAATATGTTACCATGACATCTAAAGCATACTCCCCTCTTGGGGTTACTATTACCAAGAGGTGCTTAAAGAGACTTTCATTGAGTTAATTTGCTTTTGAAGCAAGATGATCTTTATTTGATCATCGATACCGGATTGATTTATCTGTACAAGGACACAAAAGAGAGGTGGCTTACCGCCTTGTCAACTTTGCTTCCAAAATATTTTTGCGAAGGTGTCACTTCAAAAGAAAGGTTTTGAGCGATGCTTCATTACATATAATATTTTCTTCAAGTAAAGTATGAGCTTTGGTCTGAGCCCTATATGTTTCCGGGCTATCTTCGAAGGTTCTTGATCATGAATTGATAGATAAGAAACATTTAACCATCGCCAACTCTCTTTCACATTTTTTCATGAAGTGTCCATTACCGGTGATAGCAATTTCTTGCTATATTTAGGCACCAACGCGAGTCACTTCCTGGGCTAACACCCGATGCAGGATGGAATACCTAAATGATGCCGGACTTATTCACCATATTTCTGAATTTGAGTACATACTTGTTTGGTAAAATTTTGTTCTTTTCTCTCCGTTTGCACAGAAGTTCGCTTGCCTAACCCATTTACAAGTACTCCTCACTTTTTCCTTGTTTTGGAAACCTGATGGTCAGCGAAAGCCACGATAAGGATGAAGTTTAAAAGGCCCTTGCGTATTTACATATGACGTATCTCTGAGAGTAGGCTTGTATTGGGCTCCGGTAGCGGAAAGTAGATATCCACGGAATTGTTGAACAGGTATATTAATTTTGTTGTTGATTGCAAAACCATAATTATCAGAACTACTATGTAATGTTGCTCCAGGGATCTATGTGATTTCTGACAGCGTAAGTTATCTTCGAAAGGTGTTATATGTTGACTGCTACTTCCTCTCTATCGCTTTAATGTGATATAAATCATGTTATCAGTAAGCAATTTAAGGCACTGAAATCTTATCTCCTGCGGATTCGCCGACAATTTCAGAATATCTTAAAAAGAATGGCATGTGTCCCTTCAACACAATTGTGTCATGTAAAGGGTGTGAGCACTGAGAATGAATATTTTATGGCTGCGAAAGAAAAAGAACTGAATCATGCAGGCTGATCAGAACAATAAGCACAGTTCCTTTCACACTTGGTGTCATGTGAGCTCTGCCGCATTACCATCTGGATCATAGATTTAGGCCAAAAGCCTTCTTATGTATAGGCTCACTTCTTAAGCCATTCATATGGCTCGAAACAGCGAGCTAGATAAAGGAATGGAGTAGTGACTTTCACCAAAAACAGAAACTAGAACATTCTGTGTAGAACTAACCCTTAATAAAATTTTATCCTAACACACTTTGTCGCTTCGATCATAAACATGGACGAACATCTAGCGATGCAGATACCATGGAAACCTGGCAGATGACGAAATCTTATTTTATTACTATACCAAATGCAAGATACGACTTTAGCGTAAATGAATGAATATCTAGCCTAAGTTGTTGTTTTTCCGCCTTTTGAGCCTCACATCGGATCGGCTGTCTTGTATTTAATGAATGTTTTAAAATAATAATTGTGCAGGATGAAGTTAGCGTGACAATTTTAAATGTTTGATAACACAAATTGTACAACGAGCTCACAGCAATTTGGAGCAGTATTCTGTGGATTCTATCCTATCTTTTGGAAATTGTTTTAGAATTGAACAAACGGTAAGCTTACATGTATTGTTAACGGCAAATCTACATAACATGTATTTCGTATGCCAATCAAATCTTATAGTGCATTCAAAAATATCTGTTAAGGAGTTAAAATCGAAGATCGCAAACTTATTGGTCCATTCTAATTGCTTCTTCCTGTCTTGAGATTGAATATTGGTTTAGAAGAAGTTTAGGTTAGGAATGAAGGAGTGCTCGTTAAGACACATGACTATCCACAACAATAACTAGTTGGAACTATTATACGACGATAATAGATCTGTATAAAATATGTGGCATCTCGTTACAATGGAGTAAATTTAGCCCACATGAATTATGGTGAAGGGCCCCATAACTACCACACATAAGTCCGGTATGCCACATAAGTCGTGTGTTAAAGTCACATAATTCCTGTACAACAGTCACATTCTATAAGAATAAGGATACGGGGTCAAAATTTGTTTCATGAGAAGTTTGAACTAACCTCTACATACTGAAGCCACACTCTCAACAATATAACTTCAGTGATTTGGAATTAGTTCCGTATGCTCAAAGAAATGCCTCAAAATAATTTGGAACTGGTATGAGAACTGTGGACCTTGGTGTTGGGGTTGAACGGCACAAAGAACCTACAAAATTGATATTTGAGGGCATCCCTTGGAAAAGACAAGAATGTATGGAGTTACCAACGACAAAGTGCTAGTAAGTTGATTGAATGAGGACTGCTCAATAATCAGGAATTCTTGCATTTCTACATTACATTAGAAAGCGTTTAGATGTGGTCACGTGACGTGCTGCAACATACCTCATTTGATTATTTTGACGTGCAGCCATGAAAATTTACGTCCTCGGGAGCAGCGATCATGGAAATCATCATTTCGTGTGATTATGAGTGGGAAATTTTGGCATAGGAGCTGGGACATGATTCTTCAACAAAATATCGTTCCACTCTCGAATTAACAGTAGGACTTGATATAAGTTGATAGACACGGTTTTGTTAGAAATTTTCCGACACCATCCTAGCTTTTCTCGGAGTTCAAAAGAAGTATTTTCTACAAGTTTTAGTCAACATAAGGACGTCAATCATCTTGATAAATATTAAAGATTGTGACTACAATAGATGCGGTTGCATGTCGAAATCTGACTTAATGCATCTTATGGAAGTACTTTTCCATGATTAACAATTATCAAAGTAACTGTGGAAAATATAGGTCTATCATGCAATGTCTCTCGGTGCCTTGTAGATTGGTGATGAAGATACTAGTTGTTATATCTGTTTGAGTTCGAAGTTATTACCAATCTGATAAAAATCGAGAATCTCCAAGTTCATCTAACTATTCTGGATCTAGTTAAATCTTCAACAACTAACAGTTGAAAACAGGAACTTCTGAAAGCAAAATATTCTTAGTTGTGATGATTTCTTAGCATTAACTTGATATTCAATTCGGTTCTCCGCAGCATTTTGTCTTGCTGCAAAATTTCTGTTATACTGACATAGTGAAGGGAATGTGAAACGAATTTGGCCCCACTTTAGCCTTGTGTAGAACATATAGTAATATGGCCATTCACTTTATGATATTTTAGACATTAATGTGAATCAAATTCTCGATATTTCACCTCAGTTGAACTTTTCTCGTTTCAATGATATGAATGGGTCCCGCATTTTATAGAAAACTTACAGATTTCTTCGAAAACTCCAATATACATTTTAGGACATATAACTTTCGAATCTTCAAGATAATCCATCATATCCTCTATATCTTTATTTCCCTCATTTCTTTAGTTCATGATTTTCTCATTTTCCATCTTTTCTTATTCTCCATCTCTACTTACTTTTCTCCATATTTTATTTTTCTTGAATCAACTTTCGTGGTATGCAACCAGCGTCAATAACACTACTTCGTAAGTATATGACACTGTCGAATCGTTCCAACTAACCCCCCAGAGAAAATCGATACTGATGTGGGACAAATCCTTCAGAAGTTCGAGGATATATTCGAAGTGGTACTCAACGCCGACAAACCACGTGAAGTCCTTGCAGTGGAATCCCTCACAATGGAACTGGATGCACTGGTAATCATACGGTTATGTGAAGACCTCCTCAATATATCGCGTTCCTTGAAGGAAACGTGGGTCTTGGGTACCTTGAAAGTGGAAGAAAGTACCGAGGAAGTCCGTGAGGTCGATCGTATATTCCGCCAGTTCAACAGGTTGACTGACGCGATATCAATGAAGGAAAAGAAGGAGGGGATTTAAAGGAGAAATGTGATGGATGAGGATAATAGAGATAATACAACCAATGTGAATGATGAAGACAATAAGTGCAACCAATGTTAGTGATGAAGACAATAAGTGCAACCAATGTTAGTGATGAAGACAATAAGTGCAACCAATGTTAGTGATCAAGATTGAACACCATATGAGTGAACACAATATGAGGGTGAACACCAGATCAGTGTTAAAGACTATGAATGTCTTTGAGTGGAACCAATGTGAATAATAGAGACAACATGTTGCTAGGATTTGTAAAGATACAACGATATATATGTAATTCTATATACATGTTAAAATGAAGATACCATTCAACAAGATCTGTATAGATCTCAAAAACGAGAAAAGGTTGATAATCTCCACATTTTTCACCTACATTTATCCAATATATGTATATATGTCCTTGTGTCCTTGTATTAGATTATGTATAAATTGGCAACCTGCCTCAAAATGTTTATTGTCGTTTTCCAGTATCTTTACTCAATTAAAGATCAACTTATGGGTTGAGGATTCATGAACCACCTTAAAAGATTACATTATCAATTCGATATCATCCTCTTCCTCTTTTCACCCATCTTTCATCTGCTCCTCAAACAAATGAACAAACTTTTGTACTTTTCCCACCTTAATATACTTGTACTTCTTAGTATCCTTCATATAAGTTGGGATTTGGTGTGTGTCTGTGAGTTCAATCTCTAACAGTGGTTGGCGAGATAGGCGCGGTGAACTCAGACGTGATGAACTTGGCCGCGAAGGTCTCCTAAGTTTGGTGCGTAAATTAGGGAGCTCATGAGGTTGTTCTTGAACGTGATCGTCGTCGTAGTGTATTGCACGTAGGTTTTGAAGTGAGTTGAGGAGAAGTGGATCTGAAGGATCAATGGGAGTCTTTGAAGGTGAACAGATGGGTGAGTCGGAAATATCTCCTTTTATGGGTGAATAGAGATCTGGAAGATTTGCAGTGAGGGGCCGTGAAGACGTCGACTGAGATGCATCTGAGGGTGAAGAATCATTCGATGAAAGAAGATTGGAGTTGGATGAACGTGCTGGCTGAGGAGAACTCAAAGGTAAAGATGAGGATACAAATGATGAGCCGTGTTTGGTTGATCCGTCATTACTTGAAGCGTCATTTGTAGTAGAAATGCCATTTGAAGTGTCATTAGCAGTTTTATGCAATCCATTCAACGATTCATCAGTTGTACCCTGCCAACCATCATTTGAAGCTTTCTCCGAAACATTTGAAGCTTTCCAATGGGAACCATTTGTTTCTGCTAATGAATCAAGGTTACGAGAATGAACAAGGAAGTCAGTGGAGTTCGTATCATCACGATTGTCAACAACCCGAGTATCTTGGAAAATCAGCTTGTCATTGAAAACACCAGATTTCAGACTTGAAGTGGGATTTTCTTGAAAAATGGCATTATTATCATCATTCTTGATATCGATCTTTTTATCATTGAAATGGTTATCATTAACATCGGAACCTTTTTCATACTCTCCCTCATTTCCTTCTTCTTCATTTCCTTCTCCCTCATTCTCTTCTCTCTCATTTCCTTCTTCTTCATTTCCTTCTCCCTCATTTCCTTCTTCCTCATTTCCTTCTCCCTCATTCTCTTCTCTCTCCTCCATCTCTTTTTCTGTATCTTCCGTATCAACGATCACTCTCTCAACCTCCTTCACACTTTCTATTTGTTCTTCCCTCTCATATTCTTCCTTCTTATCTTCTCTTTCCTCATCCCACCACTTATTATCCTCATCTCCACTTTGAGTTGTATCGCCACTTCTAATCCCCACCAAAGAATCCATCAGATGAGTCCGTGTGAGTTCACCATCCACACATGCCATAACATTTTTCCACGTAGCCTGTACATAGTGAGCTATAGTCTCTTGTAGGGATCCCAAAACTGCCAAGTTTTCATCTTGTTGAAACTCAACATCGATCTCAGTGTGTCGCACCTTCACATCCATCATGAGTACGAGACTAACAATATAAATTTCATCAGTACTTAAATCTAAGAGTACTTTAGGAGGATCCATGAATGTACTAGTCGTAGTTTTCTTCTTCTTTGGTCTCTTCTTCTTGGTTTTGGTAGAAGTGAGTAAGTTACTTCGTATCAAGTCACTGGGTTTGAGATCTTTATTGCGTACAAAGAGTGAGTTAACCTCGATGTTTACATTCACTGGAGTCGATGGTAGTGTCTTTCCCAGTAGATACATCTCAGCAAGTACCCCAACTTTACTCACCACATCTGATGAGTGTATGAAGTTGGGCTTGTATGGGTCTTTCATGGTAGATCTTTGGTAAACAAAGGCACGTGAGAAAATCAGGTGGAGAAAAAAAGATGACTCGATAAGGGGAAGAGTTAAAGTAAACTAAATGTATATAAACTGAATTTATATGAACTTAATCTATATAAACTTTTGAATCATATCATCATAACTATAATACTACAACTTTATACTAAACTATATGAGATCAAGTGATTAATTGATTCATTTTAATGTTGACATACCCGATTAGTTGTCATTTCACTTATAGTCAATTCACTTATAGTCATTTCACTTAGTCAATTAACTTATAGTCATTCACTTATATATCAATTGACTAGTGGAGTAAATTCACTTCACTTATATAATCAACTCATATAATCAACTTTCATATACTCAACTCAACCTTCATCAATCAACTCTTCATAACTTAATCATTTACTAAACAATTCTTATCCTTCTTCGTTCATCAAATCTTCGCGCTCCTCATTTATTCCCTTTTTTTCTCCTTTGGTACTACATGTCCTACTACTTCTCCATCATTGGAACACGCGACAATCCTCTATATGAGGTTGAGTTTTCATCATTCAAAGCCCCATCTGGCCCTAGCAATTCACTTCCTGCTAGTCTCACAACAAATTCTGCTACTACTACCGCAACTAATGTCCCAGGACGTGCACAGTTTCCACCAAACGTACGTGAAATCCTCCCATTTGTACTGAACTCCTCATTGGATTTGATTGAAGATGCCCAGTGGAGCACTAGTCTGTATTATCTCGGAAAAATAGACTCTTTTTATGGTCTTAATGTCAGTGCATTCATTACTCAGGGTAATATCAAATTGGTCTTGTGTTATGATCTGTCCTCCACGGCAAAACATGATGATAATGCTATCCGTCAGTTTTTCATCGAGGTTAACGAATTATATGTCAAGTGCTTGTTGAATCCATTCTATCTGGTTAATGATGCTATAGTATCTCCAGACTTTGACCTTAAGGTTAAGATGTTGGGACGGAAGTACTTGTAGAAGGAAAGAGGATAAAGAGGGTAGAAAGGATATGAAGGAGGATAGAAAGGATATGAAGGACGATAGAAAGGATATGAAGGAGGATAGAAAGGATATGAAGGAGGATAGAAAGAACATGAAAGAGGATAAGAGGGTAGAAAGAGGATACAGAGGGTAGAAAGAGGATAAAGAGGGTGGAAAGAGGATAAAGAGGGTAGAAACGGCATGATAGAAAAAGGATACAAAGGGGAATAGGAATGAGAGAGGATAGAGAAATGAAGAGTATGGAGAAATAGATAAGGATGAAGGGACCTTAAAGCATAACGATGACTTTGATTAAAACCTCCATCATTACCAAACTCACAGTCGTTTTAGACAGATATGAAATGAACGAATGCAACGTTGAATAGCTTGTGGGAATTTGATATATAGAAGGAATGCACTACTTTTGAAGTCGTCCTATAACCATCAAGAGGAAGAAGGCAATATGAATACCAACAAGGAGAATCTACCAATAAGGAGAACCTACCAATAGACAGAACATATAAATCAGACACTTGTGTCCAACGATTTCTCATGATCTTTTAGACAACCAAAAACCTGAGTGAAACTTTCCATTAAAAGAAAACTTTGATACACTACGTAACATCTCTATATGATCCTTCATTACCTTTCATTTAAAACTCTTTAGTGCTATAAATGAAAATCCGCTATACTTGTTTCCATTTATAAATCTCAATAACTTTATGGTTCTTCTCCGTCTAATAATAAGTACGGTCCCTTGGCCCAGTTGGTTAAGGCGTGGTGCTAATAACGCCAAGATCAGCAGTTCGATCCTGCTAGGGACCATTCTTTTTTTTCGACATCATTTTTTGAACCATTAACAGTGATGCTCTTTTTAGACCTAAAATACCTTTACTTTACTCTAATGCTTCACTCTTACTTGTAGTTACACCACATTTTCTCTTTGATATTCCTACTTCCATCATTTTGAACATGGCTTTGTTCATTTTTGAATATTTCTCATTGTGATTTGTACTTCACTATATACACTATATACCTCCACTTATCTACTCTGGCTTACCTTCCAATACCTTCTCGGTATCAATCTCATAATCTCCATTCTCCTTCTCCACCAAAATACCCTGTTCGCGCAATTTCTCAAACATGTCCTGTGGAACCCATCCGCCAGTGGCTGCAAATGGACTCGACACGGTCTCGTGCTGGTATTTCTGCAACTCATCCTGGTGAACCTTGACTTCCTCTTCAGTGAAGTGTAATGGGTACTCTTTGTTAGTCGAGTTGACAATACTGTTAGCCACCAACAACTCCCAAAGATCAGCTAATTGCATCAAACATCCCTCCACATAGAGATAATCGTGATCGTTTCTTAAGGCCAAAGCTTGCAAGTATGGACTCTTCAACAGCTTAATGAATGGCAGAGCAATAGCGATCAAGTCATGTCTACGCTTGTTCAATGCCAACTCCCACAATCTCTCATTTCTGGTCTTGTGGTACATGAAAAGGTATTGCTGCTGTTCAATTTCACCCAACTCAGCGAATTCTGGGACTTCTTCGGCGATGTTGTATACTTTAGCGCCTTGGTATGCCACAAATGAAGGGTAGCTTGTCAAAATGAATGGCTTAATGTTAGTGTACTCAAAATCCAAAAACCAATAAGAACCATCATCCTTAACAATCACATTCAATGGGTCCAAATCTGGAGCAAAAAGACGTGGAGCAAACATTTCTTCAACATTCATAATACTCTTGGATTCGGGGTTGAGCATCTGAGGAGCATATTCACGCAACTTCTCCAAAGTGTTTAATTGGCGCAGTAAAAGTTCGGTATCTTCAACTTTACCAGCATCAGCATTTGCCATTGCGATTCTATTCTTTGTGTTCTCAGTCTCAATCTCGGCAATGGATTCCACCAACTTCAATGGCTCATTCTTAGCCCATGGTCCATTCAATCTCATAACGACCTTATCGGAAAGAAAGTTCTTATACTTAGAATAAGCTTTTTCGACAGATGGTCCAATTCTCCATCTATTGACGAGCATAGAATCGGTTTCACCTTCATATGGGAGGTCATTCTGTTGGGCAGCAGGGACATCATCACGGAAATAGAGCGAACCAAATTTGTTGAAAGTGATAGAAAGAAGCTTTTCCTGGAAATCAGCAATAGGGTCAATGACAGATGAAAGTTTAGCATTAGATTCTGGAGAGTCAGCAACCAAAGGTTCCCACTTTTTCATCAATAAGTCACCTTCAATGTGCTCCATCAACATATAAGGACTGTTGACATCATTGGCTTTGTCCACACCATATGCCACAACACGCGGAACATTTGCACCCAATTTAAGGCGCAAAAAGTCCAATGTCGCAACCTCGCTTTTGATTTTTTGCGACATGGCTGCCATTGACTCCAAACGGTAGGGAATACGCAAAACAAGTTCTTCACCCAGGGAAAGGGTGATTTTGTAGATACGGTGGTGTTTACCCTCGTGGATACTAGCAATGGATTTAACTGGGACATCTTTTTCTTCACCCAACAACAGTAAGTTTTGGTTCAACATATAACTTCCATCGTTGAGTTGCTCAACTGGTTTAATGATATGAACATCATTTTTGTCGGTATTCTTTGGGTCTTTGGCTGCAGCATTCAATGAACGTACCAACTTAGTGATACCTTCGATGGAAAACTTTGTTTCTCTGCGAGCCTTCTTAGTCTTGTCGTCCTTGAGCCATGAACCCCAGGTATACTGGAAAAATGGTGATCTCTGAGGGTCTTTGGTGTCGGAAAGTTTGGTGAAGATCTCTTCAGGGTCAGACTTCACTGCGAAGCTTCTCATGAGCGTCGGACGCACGCTACGCACGAGGCGTGTGGTACGTGAGATTCGGGAGAGCATAGTTGAAAAAAGAGAAAATTTAAAATAATGAAAAGATTATAGTAGCGAAAAGATCGAGTAGCGAAAAGATCGAGTAGCGAAAAGATCGAGTAGCAAAAAGATCGAGTAGTGAAAAGATCGAGTAATGAAAATATTAGAGTAACGAGAAGAATTGAGAGTGGAAGAATACTGGAAGAATAGAATGAAAGATTAGAATAATGAAAAAGAGTAATGATAAGAAGAATGGTTGACGTTATAGTGTTCAGGATTTTTCAACAATGAAGAACTAAGGCAAATGAATATAAAATATTGAAATGTTTTAGGGTAAAGGGGTGTATTGGATAGATTCGACAAACACCACTATTTTACCAGCATTCCTTTTCTCATCACTATTCTATTTGGCTTTCACATCGACCTTGTTAAAGATCGCTTACATAATGGCTGCAAATCGTGAACTTTGATTTGCGGGTACACACTACGATTTCACTAATTAGAAGCTAGAGCTCTGAAAGACCTATGGACTTCATTTGGTCACAAAAGGTGTTTATATTACCTCTGTACATCTAATATCATGCAGTCATTAATCATATACTTAAATAACGAAACCTTCATATGAAATTGAAACAAATCAACCAAGAGATAGACCTAAATGTAACCATCGTTACACTGCATCTACTATTCTCCTATCCAATTCCTGGCATCTTATCTTCTTCCTCCTTATCCTCATGTTATCTTCTTCCTCCTTATCCTCATGTTATCTTCTTCCTCCTTACCCTCATGTTATCTTGTTCCTCCTTACCCTCATGTTATCTTGTTCCTCCTTATCCTCATGTTATCTTGTTCCCCCTTACCCTTATGTTATCTTGTTCCTCCTTACCCTCATGTTATCTTGTTACTCCTTATCTTATCCTATACCTTCTCTCCTATCTCCTTCCACCTCCATCTCCTATCAAGCCTACCTTCTCCTTCAAAGTCATTTCTGGAGGATCATTTGTAGAAAAAGTGTGCTGGAAATCAGACTCTCTGCGTTCATGCAGAACACCAGAATCACCATCAACCTCAGCACCAGTAGTGTGTATTGATGAACTTGACTCTTGCTGATGGTGTAACATATTTGCAATAATAGTGTTGGAGTATAAAGTTGGGCCCAGACGATGGAGCATTTTACCTTCAACACCATCCTTGGTAGCAGTAGTTGACAAACATGAAGTTGTGGAGTTACGTGACCATGGACGTGAAACTGGTTCCAGTTCAGGAGGTGGTGTGGAGTCAATTCCCGGTCCTCTATGAGGAATCGGTTGTTTCAAATTCGTTGCGTTTTGCAATGGGTGCAAATTTGGATTACGATAAAATTGACCATATCCTGAAGAATTCCCTCCAGGTGCACCAAATAATCCTACTGTTGCAGGTGATGAGGAAACTCCTCGTTCTAAACTCTCTGATGGACTGATTTGTGCCAGTAATCCAGATTTCTCAAACCTTGGTTTCTCAGGTGATCCTCCGCCAATCAATCTAGAAAGACCTTCGGAATCACTTCCGAACTGCGATGCACTTTCTCCAAGTTCTGTGTCGTCTACAGTACCAGGACTCAGGTCAACTGGTCGAAAATCATTGGTTCTTTTCTCTAAACCTGAGGGTGACGAACTGTTGGTCGGGTGCAAAACATCGCGAAAACTCCCTAAACTATTGGCATCCGAGACTTGTCCTTGATAAAATGCTCGGTCTTCACTGCTGATATCATCGAATCCATCATAAAGGTTGATTTTCCCACTGGCTATGGACTTGACACTGGCTGCGGGGTCTGCCATCTTGGTCACAGCAATGTAAATATGGTGTTTTTCCTGACTCTGTAACTATTAGCCCAGAGTAAATGTGATTGCTTATAACTTATGTATTATCTGTTGATGGTAGTGCTATCTGTAGAAACTACCGTATCGTATACCTTGTAATTGTAAGTGAAAGTTGCGTTTTGAAAGGATGGTGAAACTGATAAACTATATTGCTATTGTGTTACTTAATTTCAGTCACCCTTTTTCCTACGGAAAACACGAAATTTCGTCGCAGGGATTGCGCGACGATCCCTGAGAAATTGTACTGAAATACTGAAAAGGTACCAAAATGTACCAAAGGGTACCAAAAGGTACAATCATGGAACATACCAGCGTAAATGAGGGTTTCAATATACTACACTTCCGGCGTGGTCAATTCTATCACGTGATAAAGATCACGTTTATATCTGATTGACAATCACGTGTGTTACCACGTGATATCATGTCAATCACACGACACCATTCTTGCCGATATTCGCTTACGAGTAATCTCCGAGGTGTTCTCTTGAAAATGATCTCATAATGACACATGATGTAGTGATTTTACATCATGACTACATCGTATTCCCTTTCACGATTCCCATTCGTCTGATTTCTATGTACTAAACATCTCCATTAACTTCTTCTGCCTCAACTAAACTAAGTGACGGAACTTCGTAACTTCTTCCATGTCAATTAAACGATGGTACTAAACTTTTTCCATGTTCCCCACTATTTCCTTGATGTAGAATCTTCCATTTTATTTCGGGATAGTACGGTGTTTTTCCGTGTAGGGTATTCTCCCCACCAAATAACCACTATATAACGTTATACTCGCCTTATAGAGATCATTTGACGTCAATGCGCTAATATTACTTCCTTTAGTGAAATTAAATCCGTCTGTATTATTACGGTGATTTTCCATCTTGGGTTTAGATTATTCTCTATATCACGTGACCCATACATCAATAACCACTATTACGACTTACGATCTCTTTGTGGAAAATGGATCTTAGTGCGCTAATACACTTTCCATTAGCGATTTTATCTCCGTTGACATCAGTGCGGTGATTTTCCATATATGTCGTTAAGGTATATTCTCTTCAACAAAACTCCATATCAAATATCCAGTATATATTGACTCAATATCGCCTTGTAGATATTAATTTTTCAATGACTCGCGTTGCTATTATTGGAGGTGGACCTTCTGGTCTTATTGTTGCTAGGGCACTCTCATTAGAGCCCCATGCTTTCCACATTGATGTCTTTGAGAGAAGAGATCGTACTGGTGGAGTTTGGTTTTATGACAAAGATATTCGGACCGAGGGATATACCCCCATGTATAAATACTTGGAGACGAATCTTGATAGTCGATTGATGCTGTTTAAAGACGAAAAACCACTGGAGTACATCTATCAAAGAAGAGATGAGGTTCGTGACTATTTGGATGAATTCCGGAGAATAATTGAGCAGAACCGTTCTAATGAATTGAGGGAGAAATCCGGTGAATCTTCCTCATCTGATGCCACAAACATCAATTCTATTGCCAATTCCACCAATAACTCTGTTTTCAATCCAATCAACTTTAAACTCAACTCTAACATTGTCAATGTTGAGAAGAAAGACCAGAAATGGATTGTTGCAACTCCATCAAAGTCTGAATCATATGATGCTGTAATTGTGGCTAATGGCCATTTTAATCGTCCATATACTCCGGAAGTCCCTGGTCTTGAAGAATGGAAAAAGAAAGATCCATCTTCTATAGTCCATGCGGCAGATTATAACGATCCGGCAGACTTCAATGGCAAAACTGTGTTGATTGTTGGCTACAAATCCAGTGGTCTTGATATTTCTACACAAGTGGCTGTGAGTGCGAAAAAAGTGTATGTTTCATCCCTGGAACCCCCCGAATCAACGGACTTGAAGACCCACATCCCACGCGTTTCTTCTTATGATTATGGAAATAAATCCGTGACATTAACCGATGGATCTGTCATCAATGATATCGACTCCGTTTTATTTTGCACTGGTTATTTGTACGACTTTCCGTTTTTGGCAATTCCTGATGTGGTTTCTAACAAGAAGATGGTTCAGAATATTTACAAGCAGATTTTCTATATTAAAGACCCTACACTTGCGTTTGTTGGTCTTTGTCAAAATGTTGCCCCATTCCCACTCGTAGAGTCACAGGCAGGACTTATTTCGAGAGTTTATGGTGGTCGTTTCCATTTGCCTAATGCAGATGAGATGAAAAAGGACTACGAAAATGAATTAAATCTTCATAATGGAAAACTTCATGACTTCACTTACCCAAGAGATGTGGAGTATGGTCAGGAGATCCAGGAAATGTACAAGGATTTGAAAGGTGGATTTGAACCAGAATCGTGGAGTGAAGAAAAGCTATATTTGCGGCTGCAGTCAGTAGACTCTAAACTCGCAAGACAAAAGGTACTTGAGGACCATGTGAGAGTCTTACGTAAGAATGGAGAACCATTTAGATTGTTGCCTCAGGAGAAGTACAACTAGGATAAGAGACTAGGAAGGTCATAATATATGATCAAATTTTATACTTTATATTCAATGTGTGCAATGTTGTTGGGGATTTCGGTTTACAGATACGTTTATATCCCAAGGGTAACTGTTTGAAAGATACTGAGGTAAAAGCGTATATCGGAAACATGTTCGCAAATCCTATTTTTATTTTTTTATATATACATAAGACTAAATCTTACTATGGATACTAACTATGTAGTGAACCCCCTATATATCATTGCCTTTTCTTTCCCTAATCAAGTCTTACTCTCTCCTTCTCGCAAATCCCAGCTCTGTAATTTTCACATCCCTTCAGAAATCGGGCGTGTGGCGCAGTTGGTAGCGCGTACCCTTAGCATGGGTAAGGTCTCGGGTTCAATTCCTGACTCGTCCATTCTTTTTTTATATTTAAAGCAAGTTATTAGTAGTTGAATATACTCTAGAGAGGTCTAGAGAGGTCTAGAGAGGTCTAGAGAGGTCTATAAAGATGTCATCTATACTACTTAGTATTTCCACACCCCGATTAGTCTCATTTTCTCTCATTTTTATTTCACACATTTATTCAGTGCTTCATCTATAATCGGCTTCTCTTTTTTCTCTTCACTTTTCCATCTCATCATGATAATCCTTCCAGGAGACACAATCAATGTCGAAGAGAACATAAACACAGCTATTGGACCTGGTATATATAAAGATCCACGGAGTCAGAGCATACTACCGACTTCTGCTGGGTTCTTACATTCAAAAGTCAACAAGAAACACACCAATCAAGTGGTATATATTGACACGAACCTGAAACGTTACCTCCCTCAAACCAATGATTTCGTGATTGGTATCGTGGTAGGAGTATTAGGTGAGTTTTATAAGGTACAACTCCAAGACTTTCTGCCCAATGTGTTGCTCTCGATGATGGCTTTCCCCAATGCTACGAAGAAAAACAGGCCTAATTTGAAGAATGGACAGGCTGTATATGCCCGTGTTTCTCTGGCACTGTTGGAAGTAGAGACTGAGTTGGAATGTTTCGATGCCGAGACAGGAAAAGATGGTGGATTTGGATTATTAAGTGACGAGGGATATATTTTCGATGTACTGATGAGCTTTGCACGAGAACTTTTGTTCAACCATAGTCTGCCAGTTTTAGAGAAATTGGCACTGAGATGCCAATTTGAGATTGCAGTGGGAATTAATGGAAAGGTATGGTTGAAATGTGGTGATGGAAGTGAAAATGCAGATGAAGAGAAGAGCGATGAGGAAATGGCGGACGAAAAGAAGGATGAAATGAATCTTAAACGTTTGACAGATACTTTTGCTGCTTGCAAATATATACAAAGATGTCAAAATGTGAGTGTGGATGAGATTGATCGCATATTGGCAGAAGAGTTTAAGAGATAGAGAAGAGAGGAAAGAGAGAGGGAAGAGAGAGGAAAGAGAAGGAAAGAGAAGAGGGAGGAAGAGAAGAGAGGAAAGAGAAGAGGCAGGAAGAGAAGAGAGGAAAGAGAAGAGGCAGGAAGAGAAGAGAGGAAAGAGAAGAGAGAGAATAGGTAATGACATCAAGATGAGCTTAGAGCTTTTACAACCTTCATATTGAACTTGGCATAAGTAGATAGAGATGGAAAATTATAAGGTTGATATTTAGAATAGTTGAATGGATTCTATACAAATAGAAGATAGTTTATGATATGGAAGTTATCGATATATACATACTCTTATAGTACATATTCTAGTACATCTTTTATATGTTTCTAATTGAAATCTCCTCAATCTCTTACATCTATTTTAGTTCCATTCTTTTTAAATTTCATGCTTTATCTCTTTTGATTTTCCTCATCGACTTTTTATGGACCCCAATCAACGTCAAGCCAAGAAGGTCCAAAAGGACAAACGTCGTAAACAATATGATGACCTTCAAGTTCAAGGAACCAACAACTCATCAATCGTTTCCAAAAGGTCGGTAGAGATGCTCTATACCAAGAAACTTCAACCTGAACTTGGAGAATGGTTCAAGCATTTTGTGAAAAATGGAAAAAGAAGAAGCCCTGCAATCAATAGAGGATACTGGATCAGAATGGAAGCAATCCGTCAGTTAGTATTACGCTGCTCAGATCAGAACAAAAAGGTTCAGGTCGTCAATTTGGGTTGTGGTTTCGACCCTCTTCCTTTCCAACTCATGGGCCTGCATACAGAGATGAGATTTTTAGACTTCGATTACCCTGAATTAGTGGAGAACAAGAGGCGTATGATTCGGGAAAGTCCTGAAATCATGGAGTTATTGGGGTCAGTGACGGAATATGAGAGAGTAGAAGAGAAGGAAAAGAAAAAGAAGGAGAAGAAACGGCAAAGTGAAAAGAAAGTAAAGAAATATGAAAAGGTTGATATCGAAAGCAAGATAGATGGAATGGACGACAAGATATATGAAAAAACTGAAGCTTATAACCAACTCTATGCTGAAGCTAATAATCAACTCAATGAAAAACCTACTACCATAAATCAACTTTCTGAAAATGATACCAAAAACACTTCCCCAATTCCTGGTCTTAGGTTATCATCACAAAATTATTTTCTTGTTGGATGTGATCTCAAAAACCAAGAACGTTTCAAAACTCAACTTGATCTTCTTCTTGATAAGTCATATACCACAATCTTCATCGCCGAAGTATCACTTGCATACATGAAACCTGAAGATGCTAATCCAGTAATTGAAATTTCACTGAAGGTCCCAAACTCACACTTTGTGATTCTCGAGCAGGTTCTTCCTGATGGTACCTCCAATGCTTTCGCTCAGAAAATGTTATATCACTTTGCTCATCTTCGTTCACCACTCCAATGTGTTGAAACATACCCACAACCTGAAGATCAAGTTGCACGTTTTAAACAGTGGTTCCCGCACGTGGAAATCGCTAATTTGTTTGAAAACTGGCTCCAGCTCGTTGATGATGAAATGAAAAAACGTGTCGCAGAAATCGAGGATTTCGACGAATGGGAAGAGTTCATAGTCTTCTGCCAGCACTACGTGGTCGTCCATGCGTCAAACATGAACCAATTCTATTACAAAAATAAAGAGGCTTGTGTGCAGGATTTTGCAGCCAGTGAGATTCAAGTGAAGGGGTATGCGAGCGAAATAGAGTTAAAATTTGCAGCTGCAGCAGGTGGAAGTGAGATTATTGTTCATGGAGGTTTGCATCAGACCAGAGAGGGTGATACATTCAAGATTGTTGATGGAAAGAAGAAGAAGATTGAAAAGATTGATGAAGAGACTTTGAATAAGACTTTTGATGAAGAGGCTTTGAAAACGACTTCTAATGAAAAGCTTTCGACAACGACTTCTGAAAAGCTTTCGACAACTACTTCTAATGAAAAGCTTTCAACAACTACTTCTAATGAAAAGCTTTCAACAACTACTTCTAATGAAAAGCCTTCTACAAAGTCTATTGATAAAACTAATTGTTCACCCGGTCCTCGAATGTGTCATACTCTTACCAATATTGGTAACAAGTATATTTTAATTGGAGGCCGTACTCGACCACAGCATAATTTAAGAGACATTTGGGAACTTAAGGACGAAAAATGGCGTAAAATCGGCGATCTCCCAATCGAAGTATCGAGACATTCAGCATGTGCAATGGGTCAAGATGTTTTATTATTTGCAGAAGGAAGGTTTTTCAAAGTGAATAGTGATTCTATACAAGAATTGACTGTTGATGGAAATATTCCCGCACTTCGGTCCTGTTCTATGGCTTCTAATGGCGAAAACGCAGTAATTACCGGTGGTATTATGGCCGATCACGAGCCCTCGGTAAACAGTACTGTATACAGTATTTGTGTCCGGGGTGCGCGAGTGGAGGTGAAGAGGCTTTTTGATGAGCCAATACTTGCGAGAATTGGGGCAGAGAGTGCATTTGTTGGTGATGAAGTTTTAGTTTGTGGAGGTGTTTGTCCTGATCAATTGCTCACACGTATGACTAATATTGTTCTTATTGGGATGGATGGTAATGTGCAAATTGTTGAGATTCCTGAAGAAGTTTATCGTGAAGTAATGTTGATTGGACTGCGTATGGTTAAGGTTGATGACGATTTGATTGTTATTGGAGGAGGTGGTGTTTGTTATTCTTTTGGAACATTTTACAGTGGAGGATTGAAAATTGTCAGAATATAGAATAGAGAGAGAGAGAGAGAGAGAGAGAGAGAGATGAGAGAGAGAGAGAGAGAGAGAGAGAGAAAAGAACGAATTAGAGAACAGATAATAGAAGATTCAAGTAGAAGATTTTTCTGGAATATAACAATATAATGAATAGATGCATATCTAGTCATGTTGATTATGGTGTATGTGTATATTTAGAGAATTAGGGGTTGAAGGGTCCTTTACGGCAAAATGTATTTAGGAGCACTGAACCTGGAGAACCACATAAACCAGTGAGACGTCATGAAGTTAATTATTGACATCATGACACCGCAGAGAAACCTTAATAATTGGCAAGAAAATTGACATTGAGATACTATTCAACATGAACATATTGAATCACATTACACATGACCTAAATAACATTGAAATCATTGATCATTTCTTACTAGATTGAACAATAAGAACCAATACTAAAGGGACCTACATCTTTCTATTCCGGAACCGGACAAAATGGGCTGAGAATGCATGTATGGGTAGATAGTTTAGTGAAGACAATACGCAGGAGACTTACGTCAACATCACATATGACTTTTCACACTCAAACATTGGTCTCATACATGATTTCTTACATTAAGATACTTATGACTTCTTTACCGTTAACCAATGACTCCATATCCGAAAGCGTGCGTCAGGTGCATAAAATAAGCGTGATTTCTCGTATCATCATGATGAACACAAAGAAGATAGAAAATAGTTTAAATTGGGATGTTTGAGATTCAGAAAGAGATATTGGAGAATCGGATCCAATGGATAAGTAGAATGAATTTCTTTTAGTCAGATCATTTGTCTCAGGATCTATTTCATCGTTATTCTTTAGTCTCATGATGTTTTTTCCACAGGTATTTTTCCTACCTTAGCTATATTTCCTAGCTTAGCTATATTCCGAACTCTTCCTAAACGTTATTTTCATCAATTCGGAAAGTTTCAGGGTCGATATCTCTCCACACCCCATATTTGCATCCTTGTACATGAGCTCACATATACTTAATGTGATTGTGTCTGGTATGCTAAAAACGTAGTTCACGTGAAGTAGTGTCGGTATTTCATTGTAGCCATTAAGTGAATCTTGCACATTGAGTATATGTTCAAGTTGTTAGAGTTCAAGTTCATTGAATTTGTTGAGTAGAGTTTAGTTCTTGGAGTTTTACTACTTCACCTTGAAGTTTACTAGTTATCTCTTGTGTTTTACTAGTTACCTCTTGTGTTTTACTAGTTACCTCTTGTGTTTTACTAGTTACCTCTTGAGTTTTACTAGCTCACCTTAAAGTTTACTAGTTACCTCTTGAGTTTTGGTCATCAAGTTCTATGTTAAAGTCATTTACTCATTGATTTCCTTTAGTTTGACTTGCTTTAACATTACTTGCCTTAACATTCTTTAGTCTGATCTTCGCATCTACTAGAATCTTCTAGTTAACTCCTATACTCATCAGCCCATCCTTATCGGTCACCTTTCTTTTTTCGGCTTGTACGGTCACAGCAAACAAGGGCTGCACCGAGTCGCACCACCATCGGTAGGGATCAAGGAAAACAAGTTCCCCGGAATATATTTACCCAATATCGTCGCCTCCAGAATTTCTCTTTTCATCCCTCTCCTCGTACAAAGGTGAGAGCTCGCAAATAAATTAATTTTGCAACAACATGGATCACCATGGGAAAGAAGGCGTTGATAGCCACTTCTCGTTGATGAAACTTACGGGTGATATTGGCAAGAAGCTTGAGCATGTACATGACCACCACACTCCAAGAACTGTACGCAAACCAAGTTGGACTTATGAAAACAATTCCGAACTGGCCCCCTCATTTTCCCTTCGTTTCCTCCACAAACCAAGCCGTCTGGGAGAAATGTTACGAAAGGCTTCTGATACCACTAGAGAGAATAGCGTCTGGAACGCTAAGATCTGTAGGGAAGAGCATGAGAAAGTAATGCGTGAACATATGGGAAGAGAAGGGGGTCATATTGGTATTAAGGAGAAATTCGCTCACAAAAAATCCAACCCACATAATATTCATGAGACAATATCATCAGAATCAAACATATCAAATGATACCTCAAACTCACAGTCCAATCATAACTCGGAATCTAACAATTCTTCCGATGAATCCAACACATTTACCAACAAATTCAAAAAGGCGACTAATATCATTCCTAGCAGTATGAGCCCCTATATTGCTGCGAGCAATGAAAAATGTACAAAGTCACTGGAAAATGAAAAATCAACGGAAATTTCAAAATCACAAGAAATTGGGGATGAAAACGCGAATGATGAAGCGATAGCCGTACATGACCATCACAAGCCTCATCATTTTGCTAAGCACCCGAAACTTGGCATCTCTATTCCTTTAAGCCCTCACAATAAGTCCGAAAAAAAACATGGACGCGTGGAAAAAAACGGAGTCGGCGGGGAAGATCAGCAGGATAATACCGACCGCGAAGAAAATGTATGTGGAGAACAACAAACACAAAACGTGGGGGAAAATGAGGAGTTCAAAAAAGGAGACTTAAACGAAGAAGAACTGGGAGATAAAGAGAAATTGGAAGCAAATGAAGAACTGGAAGCAAATGGAGAAATGGAAGGAAATGGAGAACTGGAAAAAGACTTAGAAAAAGACTTAAAGAATGATTTGGAAGTAACATCTGGAGATCCATTATCATCTTATGACGACTATGTATCTCCAGATCCCGAAGACCCACTTTCACCAGCTCAACATCCAACGGATCCCCCTCTTGACTTTGGATATAAACTCGTACGTAAAAAGTCGGGAGAGATCCTTAAGTCTTCGCTTAAGATGTCAGGATGGGGCAAGTCTCAGTCTCTCCCATCAACACCAACCTACAAACAGGTTCATTTTGGATGTCTGAATGACGTTCGGTATTTCAAAGAAAAGGACAAGCCTGCTGCACTTTCTGCACTGAACTCTCCTTGTGCTTCCGATGATGATGATTACGACGACGATGAAGAAGCTGCAACTCTGCACAATGATACTTTCTCGCTCTATCCATACCAGCAAGATAGCTGGCAACTCAAAATGCTCGATTTCCCACCACTTTCGTACCCGGCAAAGATCAATGCCAATGCACCTGTGTTCCTCGAGCGTGTTTTTATCAGCATGGATAAGCGGTTTGTTATGGGCCACATAGCTGTGCGTAACATCGCGTTTGAGAAGTCAATCTGTGTACGTTATTCACCGGATCAACTGTGGCTGTGTATAGTGGAGATCCCCACTACATATGTACCTGATAGTCCTGGTATTCTCAAAGAACACA
Organism: Kodamaea ohmeri; assembly: GCA_004919595.1. NCBI lineage: Eukaryota > Fungi > Ascomycota > Pichiomycetes > Serinales > Debaryomycetaceae > Kodamaea > Kodamaea ohmeri. Next base: position 113,638 of record SKFK01000014.1, read on the forward strand.
ACTACGACCGGTTCCTGTTCCAGATCCCATTGGATTCGCTCTTCGCCAGTAGTGACTGCAATGAGCAGGAAGACCGTAAGGACTGTACGGTGAGAACACGTCGGTACCACTTTTGCATCAAGTATAATGCACTCTCTCAGGAATTCTGGGACAACAACAATGAGAAGAATTACACGGTTGAACTTGTGAAGACAACTAAGATTCAAGACCATGTTGTTTCTAACAAGCAGATCCGTGCACATACTGCGAAACCAAAGTATTCGTCACTGTATTTGCGTCGTCGGGTATCGGATTCGAGTATCCCTCTGTCGCCTAGTCACCCTGAATTGACCCCGCCGACGCTGGCATCGCTGGGGCAGAAAATGACGCCGGGATTCTTCCTCCGCGACCTGTCTGTGACCGATTATCTCCACGATGACATTGAGGATGGTGACTTTGTGAAGAACAACTATTACTTATCCCTGCCATTGTTGGCAGGTTTATATGGACCAACAAAGAAGGACTCTGGTGTGGCACCACAACCAAAGCAATTCGGCAATGTTAGTGCTCCGGAGCACAAGCCAATGCCCAGTACAGATTTGGGTAGTAGTGTTAATAATCCGCAGCTGTATAAGGAGTTGTTGGATAACTATTGTTTTTTCCTGACAAAGAAGGAGGATCAAGGAGGACCATATGCGGTTTCATCATTTTTGGTGGAGTAGTCTGGCCTGATCGAAGTCAAGGTGTATGCCCCTTCAGTATTGCTAAACGGATGTTTTATTGATGAACAGATGAAGTAACATTTAGGTTCTCCACGAATGGAGCACCTACTGTGATGACTGTTAACGAAAAAGTGCATGGAAGCATGCGCGGACAACGACCACTCCGGTGGGAAAATAGTATAGACCACCGGTGTATGTCTAGATGATGTTTTGCTAGGAACGAATTGCTAAAGAGAAGATGTGAAGGACGTCAAGAAATGTAGAAGGTAGAAAGTATTTTAGAGGAGCCATCAGAGATGAAATTGAAGGGAGAAGGTGAAACAACTTTGAAAAACTATATTAAATGTGTTATGTTTGGGCATAGAAGTTCAAATCTCCAAAGATCTATTGAAATGTCATTTCATGTAATCTCACGCACAGTCCTGCGTTACATTGACACATTCTATTAAAAAATATAGTGTTGTGAGCTCCGCTGATATTAATAACAGTAACGATAAAGTCCCACAATTACGAGCTCAACAAGTTTGTTTGTCATAGTGAAGTTTATGCTAGTGAAATTTATGTTATGAGAGACATTGGGAATGCATGAAGAGAAATAATCTTCGAGCAACAAAAACACTCTTATAAGTGAAATTTTTGCCTAATTTTGACACGATCTTTGGTATTCAACAAGATGTATCGAAATCAAACTTGATCTTAAATTCATTAAAGGCATAAAATCCTTAGTTCCGTTACTATCAATTATGTTGATATTAGTTCCTGCCTCCCTAATTATCTCTTTTACCCAATTTTTTGCAGCCAAACAATATTTCCTATAATTTTACATTCATTTATTTAATACTTTCACGGAAAATGACCTTTTCTGAGACCGAAGTATCCATCTGGAGCATCAACAGTAGCATTAAGCAAGGATGAACGACCAACACCGGCATCGATACCTGCAAAACTGACTGTGTTACCCCACCAGTTAATATTCTTTTCGTGGTACTGAACAGCAAAGAAAATAATGATACCAGAGAAAGCAACCCCGGCAGTCATAGCACCTGAGAAAATATAGTTATACTTCTCCCAGAATGCTTCATAATGCTTTTTCAAATAGTACATAGAAGCAAATGACAAGTACATGCCTCCGGTAAGAAATGACAAGTTTTTAGGAGCAAAAATAAGCATACCACCGATAATAAGCGTAGGCTGGAAGCTATTGAGATACTTCTTTGGACCATAAAGCTTAACAATTGAACACACGATAGCAGCTCCAGCACCAATAAGGAAGCACCATCTCAAAAGTGGATAGAGGCCATCGAAGACCTTCTTTGGACCAAGAACACCCCAAATAACCGAAGACGAGTAGAAAACTGTAGAGTTTGGACATGTGAATTTTTGTGGCTGGTGTGGTGTGCAATAACCTTTGATGCTGTCGATTTCGAAATTCATAACAGCTAAACCGATGAATGAGAAAACAATTACTGACAACATCTGGCAGCGGAACATAGCTCTCGGTGGAATTTTGACATAGTGGCCTGTCTTTAGGTCAGCAATATAATTGGAAGCTTGCCCGTCGATATTATAACCCAAGGCCTTAATAAAAATTAAAGCCATTGGATTACCAGGTAATGCATATCCAACGATCAACTCAACCAAAACGTTCAATCCAAAACCATAACCAGTAGTAGCAAGAATTGTGGTCAATGGAATCAAGAACACGAAGTTAATACCAAGTGCGAAGAAAATACCCCAAACTGGAGTCAGGGTTGGGTAGAGCTCCACACAGAGAATTGCAAGGACAACGGAAATCACAAGAACACAACCGAAAACCCAATCTGGAACTTCTGAGTAGCGCGACATCATCTTGGAATGTGGGTCATCAAAGCCTTCGTAGGTTGATCTTCTTAAGTTCCTAAATGAGAGATAGAGTGACTTTGCTGAGAAAATATATCCCTTGTAGTTGGTGATGAACTCGTAAATGAATGCGAAAGGGTACATGGCAAAGAAAGAACCGTATGTTACCAAGTTTGCTGCAGTGTAATATGATGGACCTATTTCTTGGTACTTGGCGTTATCGAACTGAGAGTTCTCGTTAACGATCTCGGTAACTGCGTAGTATTCACCAGTGTTGGTGAACAAACTAGCACTGTTAATTGGCATATATGATGTCCAGTAGTAGTTCGAGTAGTAGATACCAACAATACAGAAAAATGCAATAATTGACCCAATATACTGGTTCAATTGCGAATAGAAAGGAATGTTCAACGCGGAGTTGTAGTTAAGCGTGTTCCAGTCGAACGATGGGACAGGGTTAAGACCCAATCCAGTTTGTGATCCTGTGATGGCAGCCAAGTTAAAGTTGTCTGGCTTAATCCAAGTAAGCCAGTTAAAAGTGGACAATGCGGTAAACAAGTAGTTAGGAATCCAAAAATAGCACCAACTGGCTGCAAAAACCACGAAAAAGAAATTATAACGCGAAATTTTCCAGCCGTTGATAACCTCCTTTTTCTCTGGGTTCATCAAGGCCTTGTTCAAAGCAAGAGTTGGGAAAATAGTTGGCCAAAGAGCACGTGTTGGGTAGACTGCAAACTTTCTCATAATACCTGCAAAACCAAAACCCATGAAGTTGGTTGACAAGATGAGTAAGACTTGATAGCCAAAAGTAACCCAATGGTTATCGTAAAACATTTTCAATTTCTGGATGTGGATGTTGGTGGAAACATAAGAATAACCACCAGAGATAGAATAAAAGATGGTTGTCAACATTTGTTCCTTGAAAGTCCAAGGGCCTGGGTTTAAATCAATAGTATATCTCCAAATTTTAAACTTCCACTTGGGTAAAATATAAGCCAAAAAATTTCCACAAGGGTAAAGGAAAATCTGCACAACTGAAGTAGGTAACGTGATGCTAGGTAATCTCTCCAAGAAAAACTGGTTGATGAAGGTTCCAATAGCGGTCCAAATGAGACCCAAGATGTATACTCTGATGGTCTCACAAGGGATAGTAGGGTCATCGTAAGGTTCAGTTACTGAACGAACTTCCGCATATGGAGACCAGTAAGCAATTAAAGCAGCCTCGAGGCGAACTTGTAAATCCCAGTCAACAATTTCAGTACGAGAGTACTCAACCTGGCTCTCACTATCAGCATCAGAAGCAGAAACAGAGGTTGCGGTGATCTTTTCTTCGTTGTTCTTGAACGCAGTATCCAATTTGGCTGCAACACTTGACATATTTTTTCCTGGCGCATTATTGACTAACGCAACAATCAAGTCGTAATCATTACGATTAACATTAACATCGCTATCAAAATCTTCAACGGACTGCTCCAAAATCTTTAAAGCATCTTCAGTAGAGAGAGCTTCGACCTTCTCAATTGTAAAAACTGCACTTGTTGGCAAATTCTCCAAAGAAACCAAACCATTAAAGTTGAGACGATCCAAGATCATATACTTCTGAGCAGCAGTCAATCCCTCACCAACTTCTTCAATAGCCACGTCTTGACTTTGAATTACAGCAAGATTGATCTCATGGTCCTCCACCGACAAATAACTGCCAGCAGATCTAATCAGTGCGAGGACTGGTCCAGACGTTGTTGTTGCAAGATTTTTCTCTACCGACATTCCAATTACTTCGAAACAAAAGAAAACCTTTTCTGAATAGGTCTTTTTAACAGATAAATGGGAACAATAGAGTGTGCTCTTCAAAATGTTCTTTATTTTACACTATATATATACCTCTTGTCACGGCTAAACTGTGAATTTTTATTTTTGGGTCCTTATCAGTGCATACGAGCTCGTAACATGCAGAGGAAAATAATTGAAGCAAAGCTGCCGATATAACCAGCAAATAACGGGTATCCTTCGATATACAGTAGTGGATTTGAGCAAATGCAAATATGATGAGCTTGACAGAGAAGTTATGTGTCTTTGGAACCCAGAAGTGGTGATGACTTTCGCTTGTCATATTAAAATTATTTTTTGGGGTTGGACGACGTGCGGCACAACCGAAGTCAAGGTAGTTGCAATTCTTAATCGCCAATTAGTGATATCAAGCCGTGCAGACAAAGGCGACAGTATACGAGATACTGAAGATGATTTTTGCAACAGTAGATAAGATGATAAGCTGATTGCAACATGTATTCTGTTTTAAAATAATGTAAAAGAGGTTAAAACATTTAGGAGAGCTATTTTTTTAGAAAAAATAAGCATTACAGGGTCTTTTGGGGGAATTGTCAGGAACGTTCGCGTTATGCCATTCAGATCGGCTGCAGTTTTTTTTTCTTGATTGCGCCGAACTAGTGTTCTAACCTGAAAATAATCTGATTGGTCTTCCCGTCAACACATTTGAGTGATTATTGACGTGGAGAAGGAACCAAATTCATGTGTGTAAGTGGATAAATTATACAAAAATTGCGTAAACCATTTGAATTGTCCAGTCATATCCTATACAATTATTTGTTACACTTTTCCCATGTCACTCATGACTTTACTGTTGCTAGTTGTAATTGTTGCCGGGGTAATTGAATGACCTTCAAATACTTAATTTTGCGATGGTTACTCTTAGTACAACATTATGACATGTTGAGACCTTGTTCTAAATATTTTTTGGAGTATGTCACTAAAAAAAGATTATCAGTAAAGCATCTGGTATTGGAATATTTAGAAGTATGAGCTTATGTCTCTAATCTCTGTGTATGAAGCTGTGACCAGAGATATCTTAAGCATAAAGTGGTAGATAAGAGCTTAAACGTTCATAACACTTTTTATTCTTCAACATTTGTTCTTTTCAAGTGACGTGATGAATACCTGTGATGTAGTTATATTTAGCTACCCACGCGGGGTATCTTCCCGGACTACTGTCTGGTGCAGGATGAAATGTCGAAACATAAACGGATTTATCCACCAAATTGAAGAAGAGTTTGATGGAAGTCATTATCTTCTTTCCAATACAATCTTGTTCAGAAGTTCAGTTTATTCATTTACAATTACTATGCACTAACCCATTTTCTTTGCCTCTTAATCCTCCATCTGATGATCACAGAAATTAGTGAAATCTAAAATGCTCGCCTAACTTCTTGACATATGGCGTAGCAAGCCCGGGGTTATTCGGTATTAAAAGGAAATCACTGTACTGACAATACTTTTTTTTGGTGATGGTATAATCTTCAGTACTCTCGAGTATGCGGTTGAAGGACTCATTCTCATTGATGAATACCTCGTGGCTTAAAGAAAAGTTGTATTGTAGACTATATAATCTCTGAGTTTTTATAGTAGACTCGCCAAATAAACATAATTTGGGCGACTGAATTTGAGATTCTGCTTTTTAGTGAATTCGTCGACGATTTCAGAATATCTTGCTCATGAATAAAATGTGTCCCAATTGTGTCATGCAAAGGTTCTGAGCACTGTCAATATAATATTTTATGGCTGCGAATGAAAAGAATTATGCAGGTGAGTAGAACGCACATCTAATGTAACACATGATTTTTGTATGAGTTCTGTTGCATTATTGGAGGAATTTACCGAGATTAGCGGTAATGAACCTAGACGAGTATCAGTAGATTGTTATCTGCAATTAATCCTTCTATATGTCATTTACCGACGATTCACAAACCTGATCAAGCCTTTTTTTTGGCGGGTTGACATCATAAGCCTAATGAGGCGCGAACCAGAGGCTTAGAATACAACTGTTACATAACCACGTAACCAAAAAGTGATTATCACAGAATGCAAGAGAGTATACTGTGGAGTATGTCTTGACAAAAAAGACCATCACTTAGTCAAAACGATAATAGAGACTAAAGAACATTTAAGCGATTCAGATACGATCTCTTAGATGATCGTAGAACACTTAAGCGAAGTTGACCCCACCACTTAGAAGAAAATTCTATTTTCGATAATGTTAGGCACGACCTTATCAAACTCGGTTATCTAGCGTGTGTGCCGCCTCATGAGCCTTACAGCAAACCGGCCACTTGTCGGTATAAATGTTGTGAAATAATAATTATCGTGCAGGATGATTTTAAGTTACGAAGATGGCCAAACGAGGATGGTTAGAGAAAAACTTGAATCGTTGTCTTTGGATTATATGGCTGAAAGTTCATTCGAAGCCTTTAAGTATTGTTAATGTAAATTTCAAGGTATATCCATTTAAAGTCAATGCTTAGACCATAGATGATTTTGCAGAAAGATGCGGAACATACTTGACATTTACATACTTCGGAGTATCTGTTGGCATCTACAAAGAGGATCTAAAATATCTCTACTGCAAACTGAATGATCCTACCGCCTACTGAATGATCCTACCGCCTACTGAATCGCCAACTGAATGATCCAAATTAGCCTACTATAAAGTGAATGATGCAAAACACCCCTTCCTCAATAGTGAAAGAAGACCTTATAAACTGGAGGCCCAGTCGATGCGACATCTGAACAATATATCATAAGGTTTAATAACATATATCTCGAAAAGGTACACCTAAACTATACTTGGCTTAGTCTTCTCTTCACTACAACTTATCCTTTCGTTCCCATTAAAATACATATTATACATTCAGCAATGGCTGTAACCTTTGATAGTACATTTTCTCATAGTACTTTAGTACTCCAGTACTCCAGTACTTCTCATAGTACTTTGGTACTCCAGTACTCTAGTACTTCTCATAGTACTTTAGTACTCCAGTACTCCAGTACTTCTCATAGTACTTTAGTACTTCTCATAGTACTTTAGTACTTCTCATAGTACTTTAGTACTCCAGTACCCTAGTACTTCTCATAGTACTTCAGCACTCTATAGTACTCTAACACCATTGTACGTTACTTCAGCACTTCAGCACTCTAGTACTTCTCCCCTCACTCAAAACAATACATCTTCACCACACCACTCTCTAAACCCGCAGCAACACGTGAATCACTCAATCCCACACACAGGACACTCGAGTCATTTGCCAATGTATGCAAACATTTTCCGTTTTGTAAATCCCACACCTTGACCAAACGGTCATGTGCACCCGAAACAACACGGAAAGTATCAGCATAAATCAGCCACACACCCTCGATGTGGCCGAATTGCGTGCGAATACACCTCCCTGTGGCCACATCCCATAACTTGATGGTATTATCGAGAGATGCGGTCAAAAGATGAGTAGGAAGATTTGGATTATCAATTACATCCACAACCTCAGCAACATCATCCTCACTTTGATCATCAACTAATTTCTCCTTATAGGTAAATGGGAGTACACATTGCACCTGGCCAATGTGACCACCATTATCCACACCACCAAAAACACGCAAACATTGGTTATTCGAAAGGTCCCACATACGGATTGTGGTGTCATCCGAAGCACTGAAAACTGTGTTCAGTGCAGCATGGATCTTTACACAGTTAACCCAATCAGTATGACCTCTAAGTGTGTAACATGTGCGGAGATCCACGTGCCACACTTTAACGGTATGGTCAGCAGAACCTGAAACAATCGACTTTTTCAGAAAGTCTACCAGTACCACTGAATCTTCGTGACCACGATAAGTAGCTATACATTGTCCTGTATGATAATTCCACACTTTAATTGTGGCATCAAGACCACCAGTAATGAGTTTCTGAGAATCAAAAGCTAACAGTCGTACACCTTTAGTATGACCAGTTAAGGTTCTAATACATTCACCCAGTTCAATACTCCATATCTTGATGGTCTTATCATACAGCCCCAGCATAAGGTATTTACCATTAAACTGTAGGCACGTGACTCCATCGGTATGACCGACGAATTGTTTTACGCCGTAAATTCCCTTACGCCAATTCTTTTCAAGTTTAAAACGTTCCGAATAAACTGACTTCCAAGGTCTCTTACGCATAGCAGCAGCAACAGCACGTTGTTCATCTGCCTTCTTATGACGCTTCGCAGTTTGAATTTGAGTCTCATCATCATCTTGCATGTCACGTGCACGCTTCATATGCATTAAGGGGAGGCCCCAGCCACAGTTGGGGCATTTGCGATCGATATGTTGTTCACACATGTGGTGCCACACACGGTCATCGTCTGCTAGAGACTTCCATTTACGGCTAACCTGCGCCGCGTTACAAAGGGAGTTACAATCGAGATAACACAAGATCTTGAGGGAAATCTCGATAGGTAAGATAGTGAGGAAGTCGATGCGGATGAGGTTCTGTACTTCTGACAGAACGAATGAAAGTTGTGGGAAGCAACATTGAGTTAACATACCTTGAAGTATGAGTTGACGATGATTAACTGGGGCAGCACTAAAGATTGACCATACGTGAGAAATTGCCTCACGATCACGACTTGGGAGTTGGTCGAGCAGTGCTTGAATTTTGGCCATGCGATCAGCATCTGTACGCTTATTACATGTTATATCTGGGTTGTGACGATAACAATACTTGTGGAAGTTGTCTTTTGGGATGTGATTTTGGTCTGAAATATGTTTGACGAGGAAGGGAGTGACGACTGATTCTGGTTGGGGGGTATCACGAGACCCTGACTTTTCGTCCTGCGATGGCATATTAATGTCTTTTGGCAGGCATTGCTCGTGGAGGTCCATGGTTGATATAGAAAAAACTGTGGCGGAAGAAAACAGAAGAAAAGAGAAAAGAGAAATGGGAAGAAAAGTGGAAAAGCCGAAAAGAGAATACGAATAAATATGACTGAATATGACTGAATATGATTGAATATGATTGAATATGGATTGAATATGGATTGAATATGATTGAATATGATTGAATATTATTGAATATGATTGAATATGATTGAATATGATTGAATATGATTGAATATGATTGAATATGATTGAATATGGATAGAATATGGATAGAATATGGATATTTAGTAGTTTAGAGAGTATAAATAAATATGAATACTTTGTAGTTTTTGTCTGTAAAAGAGTTGGGATAAAGTATAAAGGAAGATTAAGTAAAGTGTTGATATGTTGACTTGCAAATAGACCAAAGATTTAAAGATATGTTGAAGAGGTTGAAATGTCACAAGATGGTTACATAATAGTCGAAGATGGAAACAAAAAAGGTGCAAAATGAAAAAGGTATAGATTTTGAAAAATAATGACCATAGTTATAAAAATTGGTGATCTTGATAAATGTTATTGAAAGTTTGTGGAAGTGGTCGATTTAACTTGTATTTAGGTAGAAATATGATGAAAATTCATCATATGTTACATGTTGCATCGACTGCACGTGATATCGACCTAACTATAGAACATATATTAACACTATCGAATCTTCATATGATTATATCAATCTTGGTGTTGTATCAAATCTTCATATGATTATATCAATCTTGGTGTTATATCTCTTGGTGTTATATCTCTTGGTGTTATATCTCTTGGTGTTATATCAAATCTTGGTATGGTTGTATGGTTATCATATCGTCATATCCATGATATCTTGTCGCAATACTGATGCAATTTCCAACGCATATCCAAATGATGCAATTAATGTCCCAAAATCCCTTTCTCAGTAAAATAATATCTCTACCTAGCCCAAAATCTATCTCTTTCCTCCCTCTATCTTTCCTCCCTCTATCTTTCCCCCCTCTATCTTTCCTTCCTCTCATCATCTTCTCTCCATCGCTTACATAATCCATCGCGATGACTTTTAACGCAATGCCCATCAGATATCAACCCTTCGAAAATCAAATCTTCCTCAAATTACCTCAGATCTCCTCACATCTGCCCACACATCTCCATTCCATCTCACTTTTTCCATTTCATCTACTCACTTTTTTCATTTCATCACTTTTTCCATTCATCTTCCATTTTGTTCCTTCTTCTCTAGAAGATTCTGGAGATACTTCATGCTTACAAATCAAAAAATCAAGATCATTCCTTCTCTTCTCTTCTACTCATAACTCTTCCATTCTTCTATCATTTCATTCCAACTTCTTCTACTATCTTCTACCTTGATTCTTTTCCATCACTTTTCCTTCTGAATTTTTCCTTTTTCTTTTCTCTTTTTCTCTTCTCTTTTTCATGTCTCAAGAATACAAGAAACAGAAAACCATGTCCTCGGACAACTTTGCTAATGTGGGTGACCAGGTACAAATCACTACTGATGAGAATCCAGTTCGTGAAATCGAATCACTTTGTATGAACTGTCATGAACAAGGTACAACTCGTTTGCTTCTCACAAGAATCCCTTTCTTCCGTGAAGTCATCTTGATGTCATTTGAATGTCCACACTGTCACTTTAAGAACTCGGAGATTCAACCCGCAGCACAGATCTCAGAGAAAGGAGCTCGTTACGTTCTTAAAGTCGAAGAAAAGGCCGATTTCAACAGACAAGTTGTCAAGTCCGAAACCGCAACTGTTAAATTCGTTGAATTGGATATTGAAGTCCCACCTAAACGTGGGCAGTTGACCAATATCGAGGGTCTCCTTAACGAGATTATCGATGATCTTGAAGGTGATCAGCCTGCTCGTTTGCAAGTTCAACCGGAAATCCACGCCAAAATCGCTGAGGTCATCGCCAATATGCGTAGCTTTATTGATGATGAATCAAAGTTACCTTTGACAGTGGTCGTTGATGACCCAGCAGGAAACTCGTGGATCGAGTACAAACCGGGAGAAGCTGCTCATAAGTGGTCAAGTTATGAATACGCACGTACCGCAGAGCAAAATGTGTTTTTGGGTTTGATTTCCGCCGATGAGGTCGCACAGCAGCGCACGAAAAAAGCTGCGGCTGCAAAATCTGCGGCTGCAAATTCGCAGTCAAATGACCACAATCCAAAGGTCACTGGCTTCGTTTCTGATGCTAGTGAGATTGAAAACTTGAATGCAGAAGTTCAGACTTTTAGTGCTACATGTTCTTCATGTTTCAAGCCTTGTGAAACTCATATGAAAACTGTTGATATCCCTCACTTTAAAGAGGTCATCATTATGTCGACTGTTTGTGACCACTGTGGCTATAAATCCAATGAAGTTAAGACTGGTGGTGCTATTCCGGACAAGGGTCGCAAGATCACTTTGAAAGTGACAGATCCAGAAGATTTGGCTAGAGACATTTTGAAATCGGAGACTTGTGGTATGGAGATTCCTGAGTTAAACCTTGACTTGACTCCAGGTACTTTGGGTGGACGTTTCACTACTATTGAAGGTTTATTGACTCAAGTTACTGAAGAGTTGCACTCTCGTGTGTTCACACAGACTTCCGACTCTATGGATGAGGAAACTAAAGGAAGATGGACCATTTTCTTTGCTAGATTACAGGATGCTATCGAGGGTAAGATTCCATTTTCCATTAAGATGGTTGACCCTATGGCTTCATCTTATATCCAGAATGTTTATGCTCCAGATGCTGACCCAGAAATGACTGTGGAGGACTACGAGAGAACGTTCGAGGAGAATGAGGAGTTGGGATTGAATGACATGAAGGTGGATGAGCAAAAATAGAGGATAGGGAATAGAAAAGAGGGAGTGAATAAAGGATAGTATGGAAGAAAGTAGATGGATAAGAGGGAGTAGTATGGAAGGAGAGATCATAGAAAAGAGAGATAGTATGGAAAAGAGAAATAGTATGGAAAAGAGAAATAGTATGGAAAAGAGAAATAGTATAGAATGGAGATAGTATGGAAAAGAGAAATAGTATAGAATCGAGAGATAGTATAGAATCGAGAGATAGTATAGAATGGAGATAGTATGGAAAGATAGAAATAAAATGAGGATAAATATAATAGAAATAGATATCTAGACGATAGTGAATGCCTCTTCAAGCATTATCTTCAGGCCGCGGAGCCTGTCATAATTTATATCCTGCTGAACCCCATAAATCCGTGAATATATATATAGATAGATCTTCATGAAGATCAGCTACATTGTCCTCGGTTCAAATCCCGCGTCCTTAATACTTTCCTTCCTTAACTATCTATCATCTTGTTTCTATTATCTACCATATTTATCTCTCTCCATCTCTCTCTATTTATCATCCCTTCTACCACTCCGTACCTTCCTTAAGGCATCTCCCCATTCACTGTTCTCCAACTCCTCACTTAACATACTCAAGTCGATCGATCCTCCCGGTGATGGTATCTCCATTCTACCCGGACTCATTTGAATCGCCATCCTTCCTGGATCCAAGTGCATCCCCGATCCTTCGTTATCATCTCGGTCATCTCTCCTTGAATATACATTCAAAGGTGAATTCGGCACATAGTCCGCAAACGTCGGTGTCACACCAAATGCTGATGGGGAAACTCCTCCCTCATTAATACGCCGTGAGTCCATATACGTCCACTCATTAAAGTTTTCATACTCCCCATCGGAATGTCCATTCTTACTCTTGTCTGTCTTATCTGACTTCTCATCTGAACTCACATGACCCAGCAAATAGCTATGTCTATTCTTCATGAATTCGTTGTGTACGCCCATAATACGAGGTTCTCTAGTTCCTCTTATCTGATCCTTGCGGTACTTCCAGCGACATGCATACGCTGCAATAGTCTCATATACCCTTAAGGTATGCCAACGACGCTCGACCTTCTGAGCCAAAAGACGGTGTTCCAAAAAGTCGGTCAAATTGAGACATTGGGCCGGGTCAAACAGACTGTAAAGTGGAATTTGGAGAATCAACCGCAGGAACGCAATGCCTGGATCATTATTAAGTTCCATCACTAATAATGCCTCCTCAATAAAGAGCTCATATTGTTTACGACGAGCACGAATCTTCGCAACATCCATGCGCGACAATGTCGCGCTGATGGCTGCAAAATTGACACTAATGTCGTATGGGTTTTTCGGGTCGTTGCGGCGGATCCAGCGCTTACAGAGCTCTGGAATCAGCAAATCACCCGAGTAGAACCGGAAGGCGAGCGCACCATCAACAGTGCGCAAAAATTTTGGGAGGTCCGCGGGAGAAATAAACCCTGTACCCTCAGGGTCAAATCGTTGCCATGCTCGTTTGAATTTGCGGATTTCGTCACGCTGCATCAACTTCAGGTACACAGACTGATCCTTGACATAACTGAAACTATCGAGGATGAGCGAAACGAACATATTGAGGAAAATATACATAGAAGTGATATTCCATGCGATAAACAATATGTAGGCATATTGTTTATTACCACAATCTGAATCATCGAGACTCGAACCCAGGGTGCAAAATGGCTCTTCCAAAGTGAAATCTTCCATGATATAGTTCCATCCTTCACCGAAACTGCAGCGGAAAAGCAAGATAAGAGCCTTGGGCACGGAACGTAAGTTGATATTACCTGAACCATTAGGGCCAACTTTTGTTAAGCCGAAAATTTGGTTCATAGCGATTGCAAACACCAAGAAAACTATGATCCACGTGAACGAAAGCAGGAGCAATGCCGGCAAACTCGCACTCGCAAAACGTAACAATTGACTCAACCTGTTACTACGTGGGATCATGAATGCTAAAAGACCCACGAGGAACAACTTGTTCACATTAAAGAAATACGAGTCCTGCTGCACGAAAAAACCGACTATAGTCATCACCCATGCACCAAACGAAACTACCAAGTTGAACCAGTTCCATTTATAGCGCGCAAATGTGCGGAATCCTTGTGCCACAAAAAGCATTGACAGATGAGCGAAAAGCACACTCAGCGAAAGTGTGAACATGGCCTCACGCACCTGTGGGAGCGCATCAGGAGATGGAAAACATTCAGTCAAAAGCGCAACTCCATGCACCAAAAGCACAAACCCAATGACCCTGCTCCATGCGGGGCTCTTCTCAACTGTCATTCTGTAGCAAAAACGCGAGAATGCACTCATCTCACGCACCTGCTTACGCTTCAGAGGCCGCACCTGCAGCAAGATTTTCTGCACCTGGTACCATGTGATCTGTTCCTGCGTCATGTATGCACGTCCAGTTGTTTTCGAGTAATTGGAGATGATGACTGAAACAAAAAGCGTGAGGATGAAGATGGTCGAACAGAAGTTAAAGAGGATCACAAAGAACCCGTTGAATGGCGTGGCAAACAGTGATGGTACGGTTCCAACGCCAGTTGATGCCATGACATTAAGAAGTAAATCTGTCCAACCTTCGAGCGAAACAATTTCAAACAAGGTTGCAAATGCCGATCCAAAGCGGTTAAATTCAAGCTGTGGGTTCGCATACACATTTGGCAGTACCACATCCCAGTTGAATACCTCGTTGGAATATTCATTGTAACACGATGCCATGTCACTGACACCATCAGTACATTTACCTAAACGACCATTAAAAATGTTCAATCCCCAGATGGAAAATGGGAAAAGAAGGCAGAGTGAAATGGCCGCTGCACTGAGAATCTTCCAGAACCCCGAAATCATCGTATTGTGGAAGTTATTTTTGGCAGTTTCCAGCACAGTAAGTAAACGAAGTGCACGAAGTGCCTTTAAACCACGCACAATGCGTGACAAATTACCATCATTGCGGAGATATGCGATGAATTCGATCCATAACGACACAAAAACAAGAAAGTCGATCACATTCCACAGCAGTCTCATGTATGCATTAGGTGTGAAACACACACCATCAGCAAGTACTTTGATAACGAATTCTGCGGTGAAAAGTGCGAGAAATGCAATCTCCAAGAAGACAGACCAGTTATAGTAGCCATACTCATTAAAAACTGCACGTCTGTACAATGGCGTCAAATACGCAGCTGTCACCACTAATCCAATACTTGCCAAAAACATTACCACCACAAACACCTCGGCTACTGGCCTATACGGCTCAACACCATCAATACGTTCGCCATGGCTCAGGGCTACCAACTTCTGACAAAATTTCCTAATCGGGTGCTGAGGCCGCATAATCCAAAAGACGTTATTGAAGTTGGGATTTGCAGCCAAAAACTCGTTCTGTTGAGAAATGAGCGTTTTCCGCTCCACCAAGATGCGGCGTGCAAAGCGTGCTGGGTCGAAATTAGCAATATCCGGTGGGGCAGATGTGCGTCTTGTGAAGGGATTTTCCACTGGTGTCTTAATGAATGGGATATATGGTCGCCATTGACGTGGATGGAGCCAACGCGTCCATTTTTGGGTCGTGAGCTCACGGACAGACCCGGTATCATCATCGAGAAAGTCATTAACTGCAGTTCCACTCAAAAGAAGGTTGACTACCGCACTTTCCATCTCATCCTTATGGCCCTTTTGGCCCATAATTTTACGCTTGAGACGCAGAAGCGCACCTTGACCAGGAGCTGCAGTCTGGAGTCTCTCCGTCATATTGCCGATGAACTGAAGTAGTTGTTGTTTACGCTTTCCTTCTTCAGAAACCTCCAAAGCTCTTGCGATGACGGCAATAAAGAAGTTCAAAAGAATCATATTAGAGAGCATAAACCAACCCACGAGGAGAATACTGCCGAGTGATCGAGAACTCGTAGTCCGTGCATATTCCTGCAAAGCGTATAAAATTTCTGTCCAGTTCTCAGTACTCGTGATCACATATAACGCAACAAATGAATTGGGGAGTGTATGCATTGCAAAGTCCACGTCGTCGAGGTCATCCATGGGCACAACTCCCTCGAAATATCTCGCTACAATGATGCTGCAGAGGAAGGTGAGCACGAAGAAGAACAACGCAAGGTCGAAAAGCGTCTTGAACTCACTACCAATAGCAACCCAAAGTTCACGAGTGAGTGATGTTGCAAGAACAACTCTGTAGAACCGCATGATCTGAAATACTGTCATCCAGTAGTACGCATGCCCAAGAGCATCCTTAACAGGTGGAATAATCATCACACATGTGACCACCACGAGAAATGTGTCAAAGAGGTTTCGACGAGTGAGAAATGCACGCCAATCGGGGAGATGCACGCAAAACCGCACTATGATCTCAAAGAGGAAGGTACACGTGAGTGCAGCTTCAAACCGGAAAAGAGTGTGTCTTCTCAGATCCGACATTGTTGAAGTACGGAAACACTGCACAAAGAGCCCGACGAGAATCGCCGCAACAAACACGATCTCAAAGTGTGAGTATATTTGGTGTGCGCGCGACATTACACGTGTAGATTTAGGTATCTCGACTTCTTCACGAGAGGTAGACCGAAATGAGTGGTTGGGGGCGGTACTAGATGCATCGAGTCTACTAGATGAATCAAGTCGACTAGATGAGTCAA
This sequence comes from Kodamaea ohmeri, assembly GCA_004919595.1. Classification (NCBI taxonomy): domain Eukaryota; kingdom Fungi; phylum Ascomycota; class Pichiomycetes; order Serinales; family Debaryomycetaceae; genus Kodamaea; species Kodamaea ohmeri. Next base: position 130,421 of record SKFK01000014.1, read on the forward strand.
ATCTGTTTGGGTCAAGTCTGTTAGCATCAAGCCGACTAGTTGAGTCAAATCTGCTGGATGAGTCAAGCTGGGTAGTATCAGGTCTACTACTGTCAAGTCGACTAAGTTCATCATGTGCGCTTTCACGCGCACTTTCTCGTGCGCTGATCGAATCCTCGTGCGCTTCATCGACAGGATTATCTGTATATGTGGGTGTAGTTTCACGTGATGTTACTTCATGTGTAGGACTTCTTGATGAGTTAAACAGCGCAACGATCACTGCAACCAAGACGTTGATCAACCAAACTGTCATGATGAAAATACCCGATATGAAAAACAAACAAGCCGCAATGTTATCTGAATCCATCGTATCATACATGATATCTGTGAAGGTATTAGCAGTCATCACCACAAACACCATCTCCATACTCTGGAAAATATTATCAAAACTCACTGTTCCACCATATGGATTATCACCCGAGATACACCTTGAATGTCGAGGGCATCGGAACCCCTTAGTGACATTTGCACTGGTACCATCACGCATAATATAAGGCTTTGCCAGCCCATCTATGTCTAGATACGACCCACAATACGTTTCTGAGTTTACAAAGATATCCGAGGGATCGTCTGGGTTCTGCCAAACACAATGACGTGACAATGAAGACTTGAAAGATTGCACTCCAATAATACCAAAGAGGATCCAAAAACACAGGATAAAAAGAAGCACGTTAATCATCGCAGGAAGTGCATTCTGGCAAGACCTCAACACGGTTGTGGTACCAGCAGTCACGTTACACAACCGGAGAATACGAATACAACTCATCGCACGGAATATCATGATATGGTGCTTTGCATCGTAGTGATTCACCAGGAGTACGATCGAAATCACAAAGAATACTGACGAAATGAAATCGAGCCGTTGCCAAGCATTCTGGAGATATGCTCGTGTAGCTGCACTGCGTTTACGCGGTTGCATCATGAGAGTGTTTTGCGATACGAGCCGGGGAATGCCACGAATTCCAGAGAATCGTGGGGTAATTCTCCGGGGAGGTGGAGCTTTGCTGAGGTCAGCAGCAGAATCAATAGATGCTGAACGAACTGAACCGGATGAAGGTGTTGATGGCAGCATAGACTCAAGCGGGTTGTAGTGAGGGTCCAGGAAAGGAACATCAGTACCGTGGTTAACACTTCCACCGCTGGTATTACTCGCAATAGCTGAGATCCTATCTCCATTACCATCATCATAAGTGTTCGCACTAGCACCACTAGCAATAGCTATACTCTCATCACTCCCTTCGGTAGCACCACTCCTTTTGGTAGCACCATTTCCTTTGGTAGTACCTTTTTTGGTAGCACTTTCCCATCTGGTGGTGTCGTCTTCTTCCTTTGGGTCCTCATCGAACATGACGCGCTGCCCTCTCTTCCACTCTTCTTCCTTCTCCCCCTTCTTCTCCTTCTCCGTCTCGGTCCTCCATCCCAACAAGGCATGCGCAATGGTGGCCAAGTAATTACGCCGAAACGGGTCAGATGGCATTGGGAGTCCCAATTCTGCAAACATAGCACGGTCATCAACCAAACCATATGCTACCACCTTAACCACAATCTCCGCGATATATATCACGTTAATCACCACCAAAACATAGTCTGCCCAATTGTACCCTTTGTAATAGTAACCATTGAGTGCTGGTGGGTTCCACTGACGGTACGTCAAGAGAGCTACTTGTAGCACCAAAAGAATGAGAAGGGCAGTATTGAGTTGCTGGTACTGTGCAACACGATGACACCACACGCGTACCATCAGGTGCGGTGGGAATATCTTGAGTGAGCGCCCAAAGAGCTCGCGTTGTGTGTCACGTTGCCCATGACCCGCAATACGCTCCGACACCTGCGCCAACTTATCTTGCAAGTTGGGTTTTTCTGGCTCCGGCGCCGGCGCCGGCATCGCACTCTCAAGGTCCTGGTCAAATGGCTGTAAAAGCGATGACCTCGTGTCAAATGCATGCGATAACGAGCTCGCAGACCCTTGACTCGACGTCGTGCGATGTTGGGTCCCTTGACTCGAATTCGTCTGATGTTCAGTGGAGAGCACGTGATGCGTGGTCTCGTGACTCGTGTTTGGCTTGGCATCTGCCGCGTTGAAGTCGGCATCAGTGTGCATTGGGCCAGTAAGCCCCGTGTTGTTTTTCGCATCACCGCTCATGTCTACCATGGGGATGTAGTCGAAGCGCGCATCGAGGCTACTGGTTTCGAGTGGCCGCTCCTGCTGTTCGTGCGACCGCCTGTTTGTGTCGTGATGGTGTGTGTGGTGGGGACGCACGTGACTGTGTTGCCGCGGCTCGCGATGGCTCTCATCTGTCATCCAGTGACCACGTGCAAAAGATAAGCCCTCCCGGAGCTCGTCCTCATCTGCGGTATCGAGCTGCGACACCTGTGGCACAGGCAGTGCCGGCGGCAGCTCCAACTGCGGCAAATGACCGTGGATCACGTCCGATACCGTGCGGATTGTGTGCAGATGGCGCTTATCGTGGGTCGATCCGCCGCGTGAAAGATGGTCACGTGTGCTCCCTTCATCACGTGCAAGGTTGTCACGTGCAGTCTCTTGAGCGTAGTCATCGTCGAAGGGGGAGACGAAGTCGACGCGTTTGCGAGTGTTATCGCGGTTCCCCAAAATGCTATGGTCGCTATCATCGTTGTAGTTGTCTTTAGTGTATAATTCTCTTGCAATGTCACCATAAGGTCCATATAAGTCATTGTCTGATTTCCCTGAGATATTGAATGTATTTATCCTGAGGTTGGGTGGGTTTCCCATCTTGCCGCGGTTGTTCTCCATCTCATTTGAGCTGGTTTCTATGTCTCTGTAGTGATTTTCCACTTCATATGGGTCGTTTCCTTCATTAGGGCTCCCTGGACTACTCGTGGGGCTTCTAAACTTGCTTCGATATGCTGAGCGAAGTGGTGAATATGCCTCTGTAGGAGCGTTGTAGAGTGACTCGTCATCCGACTCAATCACCCCAACGCCAGCGATGGGCGATGCTACTTCGGGTGAAGCCAGCTCGGACGAGTCGGGCCCTTTGATCTTGATGTGTGGAATATTCATCGTGATAACACAGATGACTTTTATCCAAGTCTCGTTTCTGCGTTTATGGGCTGATTAGTGAGATGTGTCGACTGTCGATATGTCGCACTATTGATGCCTCTATTCTCGTCTAGTCGTATGTTGTTCTATTCCTTGCCTGCTGGTTTTGATTTTTACTGACGGGCACGTGCAAAAGTGCAGGGATAAAAATAACCGTAAGGCACACGATGCTTGATCAAAGACTAATAGAAGGGATTGAAAATGGATAATAATCAGACTTTAGATCGAAGACCACCACACTAGAGACAAGTGAAATTAGAAGTAAGGAATGATATAATTACAATGAAGCATAACCAGAATCAATAGTATAATCAGAATAAAGCATAATATGACATAATCACTTGATGGACTAGAGGAAATCCATTATGAATCTGTATACGGCACGTTGATAGTATTTTTACAGTCATGCGTTTAGTTCGGATTTTGGAGCGGGCGGAGTATTTACGATTTCCTGTTCATTTGAGTACATTTGCGTTTTCTTCCCTAAGGTTGCACTTTTTTGCATCAACGGTTTCCTTGAACTTCCCATAGATATACACATTTCTTATTTTTACTATGAACTCCTTGAAATCTTGCTGTCTTGCTGTCTTCTTGTTATCTTGAAATCTCCTATATGTTCATCTTATACTGAGTTTTGGTTGAAGTTTGCTGATCTAGTCATTGATGGCTATTTTTGAAATAGGCTGTGTTCTGCAACGATTTTGTGCGTTTGGTTCTAATTAAATATCGCTGAGTCGTAATCACACTCTTAATTTTCAGAATGGAATGGAATCTTCAACATGCTGTCAAGAAACCAAAGGAACAAATGTCCTATTGTTGTCTATTCAGTGCTGTTGTCCATCAATTGGATTATTTTTTAGTAGTTGCAATAGACCTTCTGTTACAATTGCTCTATTTCAAACTCATCTGTTCAAAAATCATTATCTTTCCATCATCTTCATTATCTTTCCATTAACTTACTCCGTTAACTATACTCCGTTAACTATACTCTTTTATCTATACTCCATCATGCACCATTATCTATTCTTTCTTATATGGTTTCTTAATCTGTGCGTCTCTTAATCTACTCCCTCTTAATCTATTTTTCTTAATCTATTATTTTCTTTTCGATCTCTTAATCTACCACCGTTTTCTTATTTTTTTCAACATGTCTCTCCTCAAGAAGCTACCCTCCCAGGCACGCCTCAACCAGGCCAAGAAGCTCAGTGCTGAGATCTTTGGTCACACATGGAACCCAAAGAGTGTTCGTAACGGTGCTAAAATCTTACGTTCACCTTTGAAAGGTCCCGAGTTGGTCAAGTACTATGGTGACAACAATCTGATGCCAACTTTTGGTGACTTTAAGAAGTGGTTCCCCGAGTTGAAGTTGGTTGATCCACGTGAAACCTTCCGTTTGTTCATGGTCAACGATAGAAAGAAGAGAAACAAGGGTGCTCCAAAGAAGAAGTCGGAGTAAGGTGAAGAGGAGGATGTCAACGACATGAAGAGAAAAGGGTACTCAAGTTGGAGTAAGGTGAAGAGGAGGATGTCAACGACATGAAGAGAAACAAGGGTACTAAAGTCGGAGTAAGATATGAAGAGGATGACAAGATGCCAATGACAAGATAAACTTTGAATGTTATGGTATCTTCCAATAGTTGATTTGCATTATCCCTTATTAGATAGTCTGTATATAGGAAGTCGATATAAGAATTAGGGAATGTAGAGAAGAAATGGAGGAGGTAAATTTGAATGAGTATTAAGAAGGGGAAGAGAGGAAGGTGATCAAAGGAAGATGACAAGAGGAAGGTGATCAAAGGAAGATGACAAGAGGAAGAAGTTAAAAGGAAGATGACAAGAGGAAGAAGTTAAAAGGAAGATGACAAGAGGAAGAAGTTAAAAGGAAGATGACAAGAGGAAGAAGTTCAGATTTGAATTCAAATGTCAGAGAACAATTTCAAGTATTATTACGGGCCGAAATTCCAAGTGTTTTAAAGTCCAACGTATCAAGCTCGAAGTTTAAAGTGTCCAAGAGTTGTTACATTTCTTCTAATTCAAAACCTATTGGTATGTTCTATAACCTTTATTACTTTCCAAAATGAAGACTCTGACCTTTGAATCTTTTCAATAATATACCCTAATCCACCTTGTCAACCTTCTTGACCTTTTCAAAGTATCTATTCAACAATATACCCTAATCCACCTTGTGGACCCTCTCGACCTTTTCATTCTTTCCAAAAAACTCTCATTCCAAACCTCTTATTCGTATTTTTCCATTCTTCAATGGCTGCGAAACTTCCCCTATTTATTCTGAACCCTTTCATTGTTCTTCTCTTCGCTCTATACTCTTCTTCCTCTCTTTTTCCCTTGGAATGTATCTGTCACTTCTAAACTCACATCCCATTCGATGCGCTTTGGTACTTCTTCTATCAAATTTGTGCGCTCCCAAAAGCCATCTCCTATAATAACCACGTCAAATGAGCCCTTCATACCATTTGTTGAAACCACATATCCCGCACGTATTCTTGACCGCTCAAATACAACACGACATTCCCCGCTGTGAACATGGAAAATCGCCACATGAGTCAGCGTCACAATTAACACTGCAGTACCCTTTTTATCTTGAAATATCTCCGTTGAGATCGGATTATCAAGAATCTCACGAACAACTCGCACTTCTTCACCAACTTCAACAACCGCAAAACTATGCTTGTATTGAATAACGGCTATGTTGCCCACCAGGGAAATATTCTGTGGTTCTTTGTTCAGGTTATTGTTCCGCATAAATATATACTTACCCTTGGAAAATACCAACGGAGTAGAATCATGCACTTTCATCGTCGTCTCCACACGCATTTTGCGAACAGAAATGACGTTAATATATTCACCTCCTGCTATCAAGTAATAGTTCGGGTCACGTGTGTCGGCACGTGACACTTCCAATTGAGTATCCAATTGATTTCCAGTATTCAAATTTACTTCTTTTTCTTGTTCCTGATGTTCTTTTTCTTGTTTCTGATGATCTTGTTCTTCTTTCTCATGTTGTCTTTCTCCTTGTTCCTCACCATGTTCTTCCTCCTTCTCTTCCTCCTTCTCTTCCTCCTTCTCTTCCTCCTTCTCTTCCTTCATTCCCTTCCAACACCCTACATACTCTGTAGCTGTCTCATTCATACCCTCCACCTCCAATAAATTGTGTCCCAACACGCTGTCCACCGCCAAAGAATACCCAAATGGCAGCAGTGCAAAATACCCAAGCCATCGTCCATCGGGAGACCACGTGACCTCGGCCGAGCGATCACCATTAGTAGTGAAAGCTAGACGACTAACCAGGCCGACGTTTAGGAAGGTATATATGACGCGAGGGCGATTATAATCGACGCTTTCTGCGACTATAGTCCATTGAGTGTGATTAGGACGAGATAAAACGCGTGGGATTGGTTTTAGTATTGTAAGAATGATATGAGTGCAGTCGAGTGAGTATAAATGAGCCTCGAGAGCAGTGAAAACGACGATTTGTTTTGAGCCTGAGTATCCTGAGGAAGACATTCCTATTGGTTTAATCCATTCGACGCGTGATATTGGTTCTGATCTGCGGATTTCGACCGGCGGTCCGCGTGAAGTATCATAAATAAAGACTGTATTTTTTGATACTAGTGCCACTTTGGGAGCGTCATTTTGTGAGTCGAGCGCTATGTGAGTTGGTGGTGGACAATCGACTTTGCGAAGAAGGTTGTGATTGAGGTCGAATATACGAAGTGCATCGGTATATGTTGCGATATATGGAGGAGATATGGAGTGCATGGAAAAGAAAAACAATCGCGAAGAGAAATGATGAAGTGATAATTTGATAGTGATGATGTTGATATGATATTGATATGATAGTGATGATATTATAGTGATTATATGATAGTGATTATATGATAGTGATTATATGATAGTGATTATATGATAGTGAAGATATGATAGTGATGAGAATTGATTGATGTTGATGGATATTGAGAGGTGACATTCTTTATTCAGAGTGTTGGTGTATTTTTAGTATCTAGTACCACTCTAGTACCATATTTTACTTAATACCACTCTAGTACCATTTTTAGTACCATTTTGAGTACCATTTTTAGTACCATCTTGTAGTACCACTCTTTTTTAGTACCTTCGCTAGTACCATTTTTTTAGTACCATTTTTTTAGTACGTTCGCTAGTACCATCTTTTTAGTACCATCGTATCATCGTCACCATTGTTTTTATTAGCACCACTCGTACCCTCTTTACCCTCTTGACGACCTCATACCCTCTTTACCCTCTTGACTACCTCATACCCTCTTTACAACCTTATACCCTCTTTACTACCTTCATATCCTTCATTCACTTCTAATATACCTTATAGAATATCTCTCTCACCTTCATATCATCTAACCCTTTATATCCTTCCTATATTCTATTTATTTACTCTCGCTCTATATCTTTTCTCTCTTGTGTTTTTTTTTTTGTTTATGCCCGACAAGACCCCCCCACCGTTCTTCTCGCGCAAGAACAGACTCAATGACCTCCTTTCATCACTGCAAACCAATGGCAGGAGGTTTGAGGAAGATGAAGGTTTCTTATACAAGCGCAAAACAAGTCCAATTCACCGTCTAGAAGCTCAAATCGATCTGCTCGAACCAAAACAAAAGAGAAAGAAAGGCGACGTGAATGAATCAAAAACAACTAAATCAAAGAGTTCAAGAAAGAATGAATCAAGAAACAAACATGTTGAATCAGATCTAAGAGATGATCAAATCAACTTGGATACTCCATTACAAAAATCAACAAATCCTACCACACATCGAAAAAACATTGACACAAAGGTGACGCGAACTATAGACTCAAATAAAGCTAAAACAAATCAACCAAGTCAACTATCTAAACAAAACCTATCAAATCAACAAAACCTTAACCCTTCAAATCAACAAAATCCTAACCCTTCAAATCAACAAAACCTTAACTCTTCAAACCCTTCATCAAATTCTAATTCTGACCAGCCTCCTGTCAAGAGAAAGCGCGGCAGGCCGCCAAAGATCAGAACTGAGGAAGAGTTGGCAGAATTAGCAGAAAAGGAACGTCGTCGTATGATCAGAAGGGAAAAGAGGCAGAAAAGACAAGCAGAAAAGGAAGGAAAATCTGGAAAGAATAACATAGATGGAAAGAAAATACTGGATGAAAAGAACATAGATGGAAAGAAAATACTGGATGCAAACAAAAACATATTGGATGAGAATCAACTTGATAATGATCTTAATATACTTGATGTTGATCAAGATTCACAAGCTCATCAAAAAACATACCAAAATACAACACTGTTTTCTCTGGTTCCCCCTCGATCACCTTCCCCATCACTGTTAACCGTATCATCTCCAGTTAATCGTGGTCAACGTCGCCGATCTTCATACTACTCACGTGGTAAGCGTGTGTCATCAATCACAGGATTCGCCGGAGAACCACACCCAGCAGTGACTCCAGGTAATTACTATAAACTTCTCGATACAGGTCTTCCGGAACCCGACCGTATGCGGCAATTACTCGTATGGTGCGTTAAACGTACTATGGATACAGAAACTCGTCGACCTGGTGATGATCCAACGGTACATAATATCGCACATGTGATCAAAGAGGAGCTTTTAGGGGATTTAATGGCAAAACGTGTCGCTGTGAGTTGGTATGGAGGTGAGGCACCTTCTGCCGGGAAGGAAGTTGTTATTCCGAATCCATTGAATGTTCAGAATGCTCGCAATATCGACGTATACCGTGCTAAATTAGCAGCGATTGTACGTGAGAAGAACGAATGGCAAGCTGCTCATCGTCGTGCAGTCGAACGTGTATTGGGATTACTAAAGGTGGTAGAAAAGAAGAAGAAAGAGAAAAGTGAAGGAAATAAAAGAAATCTGGATGAAGATAATCTGGATGAAATGCTGGACGATGACCTTGATCAAAGAAAATCAATTGATATAAATCTGGATATTGATGAAAATCTTCGAGAGTTTGTTCCTGAGGCTGAACGTCACTATCCCCGTCTTATTGATGGAGCACTCGTTGGAGAACTTGAGCAAAATGGGCAAAAAGTCGGTGAGCGTGTTGCCGAAGTGGGTCCTCATGTGGACCGGTTGTTCCATCTGGTTTATCGTTTAGATCAAACGGCTAAAGTGGTCGGTGCACGTGACTTCGATGAACAAATGCTGGATAGGTTAGGACAATTAGTTGGAGGTAAGGGACAAGGTACACGTGGTGTATTGAGGGCGTTAACGAGGGTTTCACAGGAATAGAGAGGAAGGAGAAGAAGAAAGAGAGAAAGAGAAGAAATAGAATAAGAATGGGAGAAGAAAGAGAATAGAGAGAAAAATACTGTGATAGAGAGAAAAATAATGTGAAGATAATGAGAATCAGAGAATAGAGAGATAATATGCTCATATGTATAATAGTATTATACTTGATAGTGATTATTTGTAGACGTATTATCTGAATATAGCATATTCAGTTTCAAGTTTGCAGCAATTTTTTGTACATTGGCCGATCATCGGACTAAAAGTTTGACAGTTTAGCCGGATTTTTGAATATTTTTAACAAATTCTCATCATTCTTGAATCAATTTCATTCTTAAACTTGTCTAATTCTTAACTCATACAACCTCATTCAAATTTCCGACTTCTCTCCACATTTCGTTTAATCAGCATATCAAAAAGTCTCAAAAATTATCCGTTAAACTTACTTCAACTTCATAACTCTCCATCTTAAAATTCAACTACTGTTTCCTTATCCCCCAATAGTTTTTCTCTCCTTCTTTAGTCTCTCTATTTTCTATTCTCATTCTCTCTATTCTCATTCTCTCTATTTTCTCTATTAACATTCTCTATTTTCTTTCTCTGTATTTTCTCTGTTCTTATTCTGTGTTCTTTTCTCTATTCTCATTCTCTGTTCTTTCTCTCGTCTGTTATCTTTTTTCATCAGCCAAGATATTTGTTCTGTGATCCAAATGTATAAAAGCCGGGGGCTCTTCGGAGCACGGATTCGTCGAAAACGAATCATGATCATCATCCCATTACTCATATTAGTTGTCCTTCATTCAAGTCTTGCTTCAAGATCTATTCATCTCAACAATTCAATAGTCCCCAATCATCCCCACATTTTCTACGATCCCCACAAAAACTCAGTTGGAACAACTACAAAACCTTCCTCAAATCACTACCTGGAACAACCTTACGTGGCAAATGGCTACATTGGTGCAAGAATTCCGTACTTGGGACAAGGTTTTTCATATGATAATGAGATGACATTGAAGAGAAATAACCAGCTCAATGAAAATCAACCAAACATTGATAGAAGAATTATAAAACCTCGTGATATAATCAATGATCCTATAATCCCTTCTCATAATGAAGGAACATCAAAAGTCGTAAAGACTCCTTCTGGTCTTGAAAATTTTGTTATCGATGATTCAAACCTTCTTAATGGTTGGCCCTTATTTAATCCTCGTTATGCAGGTGCCTTTATTGCTGGTTTCTACGACTCTCGTCCAACTCTTCCAGCTACAAACTTCCCGGAATTATACCGTAATGGTTACGAACTGACCATCGCTTCTGTCCCTCAATGGACTACACTCACACTTTCAGCAAATGTCAGTGGAATATCTTATACGCTCGACCCCGCCATCGACCCCGCTCTCCATGGGAACATTTCCGATTACAAGCAGATAATGTCGTTTGAAAATGGTGCAGTAGTGACTCTGTTCACGTGGTTGGACAGTATTCGTCTTAGTTTCACTGTCGTTGCACATTCAAATCTCAGTATGGGTCTGGTGACTTTGGATGCAAAAAATATCGGTGAGGATGATTTCGTTATCACTGTGGAGGACAAACTTGACTTTAATACTTCACATCGGTGCGAATTACATGATTTTGGATCTGATAATGATGGAATTTATATGAGGTTCAGACCTCATGGTGTGAATCTGGCAGGAGCAGTAATCTACTCAAGCATAAAAGAGAGAAAACCCATTGAAAAATCGCTGATTCCTTCAGAAAATAGTCAAAATTCTGGAAAAAGAGAGCAAAATGAGTTTGATTCTGAATCTCCTTCCTCCGTCTCAACCTCATTCCCTTTCTCCCTCCCCAAAAATTCAAAGAAAACCATCACAAAATCAGTCGGTATAATCTCCTCAGATTTACTTGGCTCACGTGACTACAATCAACCACTCACTACTGACGAATTCAACAAGCTTTTGCAAACAGCCAAGGTTGTTGCACTTTCTCCTCGTCCACAAGAGTCAGTACCAACTTCAGGTATTTCGTTTCCTAACGATCCCACACTCGATTTGGCTGCAAAGGCTTCTCTTCATCACCTCCGAGCAAATACTCGTCCAGATGCCCAGGGAGTCACGGCTGCAACCGGGGTCGGTGGCCTCTCCTCAGATAGTTACGCAGGAATGGTCTTCTGGGACTCTGACTTGTGGATGCAACAGGCTTTGCTCCCTTTTGATCCACTGCGTGCAAGATCCTTTGTCAATTATAGATTATACACACGTGATTCTGCACGTGCAAATGTCCCTGCAGGATACGGTGGTGCTGTATATCCGTGGACTTCTGGCCGATTTGGCAATTGTACTCTGTCGGGCCCGTGCTTGGATTATGAATATCATATTAATACGGCTGTGGCAATGTCAGCAATGCAGGTATACCTCAGTGGTGCTGGTGATGAAGAATATTTACAGAACGTGGTATATCCACTAGTTATTGACGCCGCGACGTTTTATGCCGATTATCTCGTAAATTATGACGAGTCTATTGGGAAATACACCACTCATAACATGACCGACCCTGATGAGTACGCCAATCACGTTGATAACGCCGCATACACTAATTCTGGTATATCCTTGGTAATGCGCTGGGCATGCGCGCTTAGTCATCACTTAGGTCATCGCCCTGATTCACGATTTGCAGCCATTGCTGGGACGATGGAGATTCCCGCTACGAACAATGTGACTCTTGAGTATCTGGGCATGGATGCCAGTGTGGGTATCAAACAAGCGGATGTGATCATGATGACGTATCCACTTGGCAATGAGATGATTGACCGCGAGCAGGCCTTGCGCAATATGCATTTCTACTCGCAAAAGCAGGTGAGTTATGGGCCTGCGATGACGTTTCCGATTTTCCTGATAGTTGCTAATGAGTTAGCAAATTCAGGATGTTCTGGGCAGTCGTATCTCCACAAAGCTGTTATTCCATTTCTTCGGGGTCCATTTGCCCAATTTTCTGAGCAGAACAATGATGATTTTGCAACCAATGGCGGTACCCACCCTGCTTTCCCCTTTTTAACTGCGCATGGTGGGTTTATCCAAGCTTCTCTACAAGGATTAACCGGTCTTCGGTACAGCTATGATGAGCTTTATGGGAAGATTGAGCGAGTTTTGGTTTTGGATCCCGTTTCCATACCATGTCTTGGTGGTCAAGCACGGTTTGAGGGAGTACAGTATATGAACCAGAGTTTGACAATGACCATCGATAATGAAGTTTTTCGAGTGGAAATGGGAACTGGAGACCCAATTAGGATCCGTATTGGTGATAGAAACCCTAAGGCAGGTATATACACTTTGGCGTCTGGAGGTGTTTTGGAGTTTCCTGTATATGATCCTGAAAAAACATACCCTGGGTCTATATCTGAGTGCAATGATGCGACATTTGTGGCACTTAGTGAAGGTGTTGATGGGGATGTTGCAATGTCCATGAATGATGGAGATAATAGTACTCGATGGGAGGTTCGGGAGGATCTGGGTGAAGTTTTGATCGATTTGAAGAGGAGAAAGAAAGTACACAGAGTTTTTATCAATTGGGGAGAGCTGCCTGCAAAGAGAGTAATGATAAAGGCAGACAAGAGTGAAGAGACAGAAAGAAGGGGAGAGAAGGATTTGAACGAACTCAAAAAACGTCCAAGTTTGAACCATGATCGTGCAAAAAGACTCGTGGACTATCAAGAAGGATATAATAATCCGCACTTCACATCTGATTTTCCATATATTGCATCCGTCGACGTCAATATATCTGTGCCATTCGATCCCATCAAACATACTCAGGTACGGGTGCCCGACCTGTGGAATACCACTTCAATTGAATTAGAGCCAATCGAAACACAGTACTTGGTGTTGGAGGTACACGGCAACCACGGCTTGGGTGCTCGTCTCTACGAAGTGGTAGTATATTAAGGGAGAAAAAAAGTGAAAGAGGTGGGTATAGAAATTGTAGATAGTTGATGGTAGAGTTAATATTTAGCTATAATGAAATTGGATAGAATAATTGATGTAATAATTGAAGTATTAATAGTTATAATAGCACCCAATAGTTCTCGCTCTCACACACTAAACACCTGAACATAATTGAGCCAAATAAATCCACATACTCTACCTTTTTTACATCTTCCTTCAATATACTTATACTCTGCGTTCTTCTTTACCTATATTCTACTTGCTTCTTTACCTATATTCTACTTTCTTCTTACTTCTTATACTCTTCTTATTCTCTACTTCTCTACCTCATCATCGCCTCAGCCATCGTAATCAACCGCTTCACACCAATGTGCCACGTTCCAACCTCATCTGGGTGCGCTGTCGACACCTGCAACAAAAGTGCAGTGGCTTCAGCAAATTGCCTTGCACGCAACGACGAACCAATCTCCCTCAAAAGTGCAATCGTTGGTGCAGTCACCAACTCCTCATTGTTCAAATGGTCATACAAGTGGTTCAACCGACTCTCCATATCAGTTGCGTGACGCTGGTACTTTTCAGGGATCTCAGGCTTGATTGCTGCGAGAACAGCACTGAAATCCTCGTAGATAGGAAGTGCTTCCGATGGAATGTGGCTACGGTCTCCAGGAGGATACTTAGCAGCAGGAGCACTTGGTGGTGGAACACTCACTGGACCTTGTGGTGGAGCACTAGCTTGTGGTGGAGCACTAGCTTGTGGTGGAGCACTCACTGGACCGTGGCTCCCACTCTTAGCAGGCCCCTTTGGAGGAGGCGCTACCGGTGCCACACTCGGTGCTACGGGAACACTCTGTCCAACCTGACCTGGTGCTGGAGCATAAGGGTTCTTTGGTGGAGGAGTACCAAATGATGGTGCACTAGGAGCACCTAATGGATTTCCTCCAATTGGATTCACACTTCCACCTAATGGTGGTGCTCCCAATGGATTTCCTCCCAATGGTGGATTTGTTGGTGCATATGGGTTCTTTGGAGTACCTGGTGCACTTGGTGGTGTTGGTCCACTTGGTGGTGCAGATGCACTTGGTGGAGCACGTGGCGCCACATTTACCAGGGCAGTGCTGGCAGTACGGCTAGGACCCTTTGGTGGTGGTGGTGTTGATTGACCTTGTGGAACCGCAATCTTCTTCGGTGGTGCAAACGATCCCTGTGGTGCCATTTGTGGGGTAGTCGGAGCAGCAGCAGCAGGTATCGTGGCCGCAGGAGCTGCACGCCTGGCAGAAGCCTTTGGCTTGAATGTCTCTGGAAGATCATTCCATCCATCACCATTGTCCCTCACAGGCTTTGGAGGTGGTGGAACAGAAACATTCGATGGAATACCTGGGGTGCTAGGACCAGCAGGTGGGAACCCATAACCAGTAGCACTTGGTGCACTTGGTGCAAAAGCATTAACTGGAGGAGCATACCCATTGTTTGGAACAGAACCAGTTGGAGGTGCATATGCTGAAGCAGTTGGAGCATATGCATTCTGTGTAGCACCTGTTGTTGATCCATTTCCAGCAGCTGATGGTGCATACGGGTTCGAAGCACGTGGGGTCTTAGCTGGTGATGGAACAGATGGAACACCTGGAGCACTAGGAGCACTAAATGGTGCAGCTGGAGCACCAAATGGTGCGGGGGCTGGGGCACCAAATGACGGAGCTGGTGCTCCAAATGGTGCAGCAGGTGGGGCAGGTGTAGCTGGTGCTCCATACTGCGATGGTGCCGCGCCATATGCTGACGCAGCCCTAGCAGGCTTAGCAGCAGATGCACCATATGGAGTTGGAGTGGAAGTTTGTGGTACTGCTGGAGTTGTACCATATGGTGGAACTGCGGACCTCACGTGAGATGGTGCACCATATTGTGGAACAGCGGTCCTGCTGGCCTGCGATGCCTTTGCCTGCGATGCCTTTGCCGATGTCTTAGTTTGAGATGCCTCTCTAATTCTCTCACTATCTCCACCGCCATGTTCCTTCGCAACCATTCCCAAAACATCACCTGCTAACTCGAAGTCACCGCCGCCTGCAGCCAAGCTCGCAAACTCCACAACCGCCTTGCTCACAGTAGCGTCGGTCAATACATCCTTGAGTCCTGCAAGCGAGCGGTACGCAGCGATCTTTTCCACAAGCGCAGTTAATGCAGCAAAGCGTGCATCTGCAGGGGTCTGGACGGCAACATCGCCGTCACCACGTACCAAACGTTCCTCCTCTGCTGCTAATTCGTCCATCCAAACAGCAGCAACACCATCTAACGCACCACCTGCAACAAAACAAGCAACGGCGGCATCACGCTCATCTTTAGCACGCAAACGCTCAGCCAAAGCAACCATCTTTGAAGAAAACTCGCTATCGTTGCCGTCTTCCTTCGCATACGCCCGCACAGCAGCAGCAATGTCACGCCACAGGGCCACATCAGCATGTGCAACAACATCACCAATGTCCTGTACAGAAGCCAGGTATACAAGGCGAGCAGTCTCGGTCTTCTCAGCGGAGAAGTACGCGTTCTTCACACGGCTCTTGGTAGCTGAAGGCGCATCGAGCGCCAATACAAGCGCTTCCGTGAGTTTGCCTTGACGAAGACACTCGCCAACAGCTCCCTCAATATCCTTAGCAAGAAGACGCTGAGCAAGCTCACTCTTTGGGAGTGTAAACTCACCAGAGGGACGGAAACTCTCTTCAAGGAACCCGTCGCCCAACTTTTCAAAGAATGCAGCGTCGTCAAGGGTAGAATCAGGAGCAGACTTGACATTCTCTTTATCACCCTCTTTCTTTTCATCTTCTTTCTTTTCATCTTTTTCATCATCTTTCTTGTCATCTGCTTTCTTGTCATCCTCTTTCTTGTCACCCTCGATTACATTTCTTCTACCGACCTTGGCCAAACGACGCAACACATCCCAATCAGCGCCCTTCTTGTCTTCAACCAATGCGGCAAAGTCATCATTTGCCATTGCACCGCGTAAGGCAGTCGCATCCTCTGGGAGAGCGGTAGCGACGCGCTGAACGTCGACTGTGGATGCGCCATTTTGGCTGCGTACCACAACGATCTTGCTACCAAAACCGAACGACACAGATGCTGGACGAGCCATCCACCGTGGTGCCTGTATGGCTTCAACCACAGGGTGTTCAGCACCGCCAGTAGCCAAAGAGCTCCAGAATGCGTTGTCATCGGTAGCAGTAGCCTCTGGTGCAGGCTTACTAGTGTCCTGCAACAGCTGCACCACAATACGACCATCGAACGACGCAGTTGCGAAGACATCAGGAGCCGAAGGGGCAAAGCGCGTCTCGAACGCCCAATTGGCCGTCGAAGGGTAAGACGCGAGACGTGTACCAGTCTCCGGATTCCAGAGGTAAGTCGCGTTGTCCTTACCAGAGGTAAGCAACAACAGCGCGTCGCGTGCACACCAATCCACAGACAACACACCTTGTCTGTGGCCATGCATTTCGCGCTCTGGCTCGTGCAGGTTACGCAAGTTCCAGGTCATCACAGCCGCGTGAGAGTCCCCATCACCTGCAGTAACCAACCGCGTCAGCAGAGTTGGGTGCCACGCAACACGCGCAAGACGTGCACTCCCATGCAGCAACAGTGCGACCTTCTTGCGGCCAGATACATCCCACACAGACACGTCGCCGCCACCACAAGTAGCAAGCACGTGCGGGAGCACGTGATTCCAAGCAACGGCGACGACCTCGTCTCTTGGGGGAGTTGCCTGAGCCGGGGTTGATGGTTCTGCCCAAGAAGAAGTATCCCAGACGAAGATTTCACCATTAGCGCCTGCGGAAGCCAAGATATGATGGTTAATTGGGTTAAATGCTAAGGCACGAACGCGGCCGGTATGTTTTGTTGCCGAGTGAACAGTTGCTGCCGCCAAGTCCTTATTCTTGATCAATTTGTCGGCATCGTAGAAGGCGATAGTACCGTTTTCGAATGCGGCAGCGATGATACCACGAGGGTATTTAGCAAGGGATTGGGACCATGCCACGTTGTAGAAACGGTTGTCGACTGTAGCCGAAAAGAGTGGCGTGTCTGAAAAAGCCTCCCAAATTTCGAGGTTTGACAGTGAGTCGAAGTTTGCATCCATTGCACCTGCGACTGTGCCCGTCGCTAGCAACGGGAGCAGGTCCGAGGACCACGCAAACGTCGCTGTACGCGGGATCTCGTTGAGTTTCATGTTGACAACAAAAAAAAGAGAGAGAGAGAGAGAAAAATGCAGGGAAAAGAACCAGATAATAGAGAGAGAGAAAGATATGAAAGAGATGATAGAGAGAGAGAAAGATATGAAAGAAATTGAATGAAGGAGAGAAAGATATGAAGGAGATTGATAGTAAGAAATTGAGTTAGAGAATGACTATCCGATTGACCATTCGACTATTGATAGACTCGATTGACTATTGATAGACTCGATTGACTATTGATAGACTCGATTGATATTGACAACAAATTGACTTCACAATGAGCATAGAAATCCGAGAAATCATATGAATTAACAAGAGAATAGAACAATAGTATGATTATATGATCATATCTTCTATTAATACTTCTTCTATTCTTATAATATCTTGTTCATTCTCGACTTGATCATTATTGGTGTTATTGATTCGTGTTCTTAATGTGTGTTTTTGTGTTGTTTAATTTGTGTTCATAAAATCTGAGTCTTCAGTCTTGTGACGAAATAAGAAGCGAAATGATACAAATGATTCAAATGGATTATACAAATGATTCAAATGGATTATACAGATGATTCAAATCGATTATACAAATGATCCAAATCGATTATACAAATGATCCAAATGGATTATACAAAGCGATTATACAAATCGATTATCCAAATCCATGATCCAAATCCATGATCCAAATCCATGATCCAAATCCATGATCCAAATCCATGATCCAAATCCATGATCCAAATCCATTATCTTATAGTATCAAAAGTCATTCATTAGTCGTGATGTACCATGATACCTTGATATAATTTGATCTACCTTGACCTACCTTGATTTACCCTAATCTACCATTTGATTTACCTTGATCACCAATCCACCATAATCTACTTAATCTACTCAATTCCCCTGATCTAATCTGTTCTTTCTGACATTCATCTATACACTCAGACTTCCCATCCAAGGCTTCTCATGACTTTATTATAAAACTTATATCCTTATAGCCTAGAACTTATATTCTTATAGCCTAGAACTTATATTCTTATAGCCTAGAACTTATATTCTTATAGCCTAGAACTTATATATTTATAACCCTTATTCTTACTCTCTTTACATTATCTTCAATCTTTTATGTATATTCTCTCCTCTCTCTTTTCTCTTCTCTTTTCCCTCCTCTTTTCTCTTTTCTCTTTTCTTCTCTTTTCTACTCTTCTCATGACAGAGCTCCTGTTCGAAATACCCATCCACTCCAACTTCGTGAGGCGACATGAACACATCGCTCACGTGTTGAAGATCGATGATGCTGACAATACCGACTCAGAAATTCTGGATACTGAATCCTTAACAAATTCGAAATCTGAAGGCAACGCGTCCAACCTTGAAGACATATCAAATAACAATTCCTCGTTCACCAAAGTTCAATCGGATAAGCTTCATAAAGAGCATTCAGATAACCTTCAATCAGATAACCTTCAATCGGACAAACCTCAATCAGATAAACTTGAATCAGATAAACTTGAATCAGACAAAGTACATCAAGTTAAATCAGATAATCACCATCAAGTTGATAAAGAACTTTCATATAAAGACCATCCAGATCAATCAGATATACATTCCCAAGATAACGATGAATCTACATTTGAAGATCAATTATCATCTTCACCTACATCACTTCCCTCACTTTCTTACATCTTTATGACTGCTGCATCACTCTGTGATCCATATACTCAACCAGAAGAAAATGACCGGATCACTCTCAGTGTGGATTGTGTTGCCGACGTGTTGATCGCGCTCTGCTTCGTCAAGTACCATGTTGCTGGTGTTCCTTCTGAAGCACTCAAATTCGACCTCCTGACAAGATTTTTCGAAGTGGTACAACTTGCCCATACTGCTCTTCGTGCAGATGATGAACTTCGCACTCGCTATGTGGATAATCTGCCTGCTGCATATCAACAACTGTTACCACAATGGACTCCTTCACCACAATTAGCAGTCGATAATCACGCATTACGTGTAGTATACTCGGTGGTGTGTGTATTGTTGGTAGCCATCACAAAACTCTTTGAGGGAAAGAAGAGAGAGAACATACAAAGAGAAGGAATAGAGAGAGAGAACAAGAAGGATTTGGTAGATGTTGAAGACCTAAAGACTGATTTGAAGACTGACTTGAAGACTGATTTGAAGAATAACCTGAGGACTGACCTAAAGACTGATTTGAAGACTGACCTGAAGACTGACCTGAAGACTGACAACCTGAAGACTGACAACCTGAAGACTGACAACCTGAAGACTGAAGACCTCAAGACTGATGATCTTTCCCCTAATAACCTCCAAACTACAACCCCCAAAGATCTTACATCAGATCTCTCTTCTATTCCTCACTCCCTCGCTACCAATCCTTATCTCCACTATCTCCTCAAACTATGGAAAACACACACCAATATTATCCTTCTAGGACTCGAGATTGATCGGCGCATTGAAATGGACAACCACCAAAACCAACTGACGGAAACCACTCCCGAAATAGTCAAACAGACACTCCGCGGATCTTCCGCAGTGCGCTACGTACTCGCTTGGATCCTCAACAAAAACCCTTCGGCTATACAAGACGATGGAGCCGATGACGTCATGTATGAACCTCTCGTACGCTTCATTCAGCCACTCGGTCGCCGTAAAGTCAATGGTGGCCTGATTTCCGTCGATATGCGCTTGATCATCGTTGCTTTGGTCATTGTTAATGCAGGTATCACCTTTGCAGTCGGGTCTCGGGCGCAGTCACGTGGTGATGGTGCTGAATCGGCTCGTCGCCGAGCACAGGCCAAGAAGTTGACTGAACTTGGTGATATTCTCATTGATCTCGAGTACGACGATCGATTCGATGAGGATATACGGTATATATTTGAGGGTGAGGACTGGGATGAGTGGGAAGATGATGCTGATGATGGTTTCGAGGATTTGTTACAATTCAAGTATGCCAAAATCGGCGAGATGACCTATGAGATGTTCCGTCAAACCAGTGACGATGACATTGAATTTTCATTCCTTGATTTTTATGATGATTATAAGGGAAATGGTGAAAAAAATGGTGATGAAGCTGGTGAAGATGAGGTTGAAGATGATGAGGATGATGATACTGATCCAGATACTTCTCCTCCAATTGGAGACTCCCATCTGTATGCTCGTTTGGCACGTACGCCCATAAAAGAGTTGGTTCGGGTGGCTTCACGAAAGGAAGTGGCTGAGATGGTGGATGCATTAAAGGATGCGAAGGATATTGACGTGGGAGCTCCCGTTGTTCCAAGCACTTCGTCGCCCGTGCAACTTGCAGAGGCTGATGCCATTGAATTTGACGAAAAGGGACGTGATTGGCGAGACTGCCCACGCGGTCAGAATGGTACACGGCAGCCATGGCTTATTGGATCGATTGAACGGTGCCGGAGCTTTGATGAGTGGCGTGAAGCTTACGAAAGATGTGATGCAAGGTTGTTATTGAACACAGTTGCAATTGAAATCGCAGAAGCAGAGGAAGAAAGAGAAGAAGGAGAGGAAGTGGAGGAAAAAAAGGCTGCGAAAAAAGAGGTTGCAAAAAAAGGTTCGGAAAAAGTGGCTGCAAATGGAAAGGAATCGCATCAAACATCAAATCAAGATGTTTCCCAATCTGTTGCAAATCTTCCTCCTAATGCAGCATCACCACTTCTCCTCAGCATCTATTCATTTCTCTTTGCACCTGCGAGTGAAGAGGAAATCGAACGGACTCAGAGCAACACACGACTTCTTGTTCCGGTTCTTGGGATTACACGCTTCGAACTCCTTTTACATACCGATTCAGAGCTTGCACGTGCCCTTATTGACGAGATGTTGATGTGCCGTGGCTACCGTCGCTCCACCATTTGGTTCCTCACTCACGATGTCAACTTATCACAAGCATTGATTGATTATGTCTATGAACTTTTGGTAGGAAGACGTGGAGAAATTGAAAAGGATGAAAAGAAGGAAATGCAGGGTAAAGAGGGGGGAGAGCAAGATAAAGAGGGGGGAGAGCAAGATAAAGAAGGGGGAGAGCAAGATAAAGAAGGGGGAGAGCAAAATGAAGGAAATGAGAAGCAAGACAAAGGAAATGAGCTAGCCGTTCCCTCTATTTATTCATTTTCTCGAAAAGGACCTCTTGTATTATCTGCAGTCGAACAAGGGATGCTTCTTTCTGAGTTTCTCACCAATAGTGCTCTTTATCTTCTGGCATCATTTGAAGGAATTGAAATTGATGGTGGATATAAAGTTGTTCTTGCGGAACTGATTGCTGTGAAGCTTGTGCAACTCCTTTGTTTAATGGCCAATCAATTAATCCGTGCCAACATTATTAACCTTGATGACACTAGTGATGAGATTTACGACTACCGTGCCGAACTCCAGATGTTATTAATCCACTGGGTAGGTAAAGTTCCTGAAGCCCGTCAACTTTTCTTCCGTGTTAATCTGAAGTTCCGTGAAAAACCACAAGTGCGTGCAAGTACGTGGGATGATGCTGTTGAGTTGATATTGCAATATGGTAGTATGAATGCTGAGCAAATCAATGAAGATATGGATAAGAATCCTAGACATTTGGATGCTATTGTACATTTTACAGGAGTTATGGAGCAGAGTATTCTGCAAGCCATTGGTCTCACGACTAACAAGGAACGTGGAGCGATTGCAGCGATGCGTGAGCATTTGAGGTTTTTCTTTGCCCATTTTGATACCTTATGTAAGATCGAATTGGTAGCTGAAACTTTATTCGATCGGTTTGAGGGTGTTGTTACGGGGAAAGAGGAAGAGAAAAAGGAAGATGTTAAGGAGAATGAAGTTGAGGATAAGAAGGAAAATGATAAGAAGGAGAATGATAAGAAGGAAAATGATAAGAAGAAGAAGGGAAAGAAGAAGAAAAAGGGAAAAAGAAGATAGAGAGATAGAAAAGGGAGATAGAAAAAGATATGTTGATAGAAGTTGATGGAAAAGAATGTGATATAATTGGAACAATGATGGTTATATAATAGAAGATTAGGTACGTTACCAAGATATGATAATGATATGGAGATGATAAGCCTGATGATTAGGATAATGATAAGATGATGACATTTTAATATGTACAATTATGTAAATAGTCCTTATGACAATATTCTTTATGCTCCTTATAATAATAGTCTTTAAGGTCGTTAATTCTTAAGTACAGTTTAGTGGTATGACGATAAGACTATCAGCAATGACGACATTTTTCATTTGACTCTTTTTTTGACTCCGCATTAGTTTCCTGACGACAAAGTTTTTCCACCAACCCCTATGTTCAGAAACACATTATCTGCTGCTGCAAGAGTATCCAAGAGAATGTCTTCTACTATTGTTCCTGTAAGTATGAGTGTTGATGATGAAAGCATTTATAGGAATTGATTGATGGATCAATCATGATACTCAACTAATGGATTCTCTCAACTAATGGATCATAACTATTCAACTAATGGATCATGATACTCGACTAATCTATCCTTCAACTAATGGATCCTTACTACTCAATGATCTACTCAATTGAGGCAATGGTTACTACTTGAAGATATCATGACCACCCAATGGATCATAACTATTCAATTGAATCATGTTCCCTGGATATATTTACTAGAGTTATCCAGAACGATTCTTTCATGTTCCATGACCTTCATATAACTAACAATCAGGTTAAAACAGCTAACGCACCACCACCTGCTGCGTCCTACTCTCAGGCCATCAAGGTTAACGGTACGTAAAGAGATGTGGTAGATAAGAAGGATATCAATGGAGGAAATCAATGAGGATATCATAAGGAGTATGTGAAAAGGAGTATGTGAAAAGGAGTATGTGAAAAGGAGTATATGAAAAGGAAGATATCATAAGGAGAGGAAGATATCATAAGGAGAGGAAGATATCATAAGGAGAGGAAGATTTCATAAGGAGTGGAAGATATCATAAGGAGAGGAAGATATCACAATAGAGGATATTGAACAAAATGGATGTTATGGCTTATGATGTTAATTTGAAACATTTTATCAGCATAACCAATACTTTACGGTCCATTGATCTATATTAACTCTCCATTTTATCAACTCCATTTTATCAACTCCATTTTATCAACTCCATTTTATCAACCCCATTTTATCAACTCCATGTCACCAACTATCTTATCTACATTATTGTTATTCTTATCCCTCCTTACTAACCTTAGGTTTCATTTATGTTTCGGGTCAAATCCCATACACTCCTCAGAACAAGCCATTGTCTGAAAACCCATCTATTGAGGATCAGGCTGAACAGGTGATCCAGAATGTTTCCAACATTCTTCAGGCTTCCAACTCTTCTTTGAACCACATTGTCAAGGCCAACATCTTCCTTACCGACATGAAGGCCCAATTCGGTGCTTTCAACTCGGTTTATGCCAAGTACTTCAGTGAGCACAAGCCAGCTAGATCTTGTGTCGCCGTCAAGGAATTGCCTTTGGGTGTTGACCTCGAGATGGAGGTTGTCGCTGTCGAGTCCGAAGACTCTAAGTTGTAGACAATAAAGATACAGCGTGTTTATTAGTGTAGAGGAACAGAACAGTTAGAATTTTTAAAGGTGAGTTGTGATGATAGTTATGATGATAGTTATGATTATATTTATGATTATAGTTATGATTATAGTTATGATTATAGTTATGTTAGTTATGATTATAGTGTATTATTATATTTATAGTCATCATTATAGTCATAATTATAGTTATTATTAAGAGTTGTATGAGCTCTTCCTATTGAGTTTTTTGCGGCAATTCGATATTCGATCAATTTGTGCAACCTCTACACAATTTTTTACCAAATCGAGAGAAATAATCACCAAGAACTGATAAACTAGAATAGCTTATGTCCTTTAGAGTTGACTTATTGTAGTTAAAGTCTTGGATTTTTCATAACCTCAACTCCATCTATCTATAATTATAGTCTTTTAATGCCTTCATCAATGTTCACACTACCTTTTTACTCCATCTATCTATAATTATAGTCTTTTAATGCCTTCATCAATGTTCACACTACCTTTTTACTCCATTACTACTTTTCTACTCTATTATTCCCTTTCTATACCTTTACTGGTTTTTCACTCATTATTCCCTTTCTTTACTGCACTCTACTCCATCACGCTTTTCCATATTTTTCACCAGCGTTTTTTTCGCGCTCTAGGGCTTTTGCCCTAGTGGGGTGCGCACGTGACACCCTGAAAATTTTCCTTCCAACGAGTGTAGACTCTTTTAATTTTAAAATTTTTCTACTCTTTTGAAAAACCACCACTACTTCACAATGGCTCAGCGTGTTACCTACAGAAGAAGAAACCCATACAACACCAAGTCCAACAAGATCAAGGTCGTCAAGACCCCAGGTGGCAAGTTGGTTGCCCACCACTTGAAGAAGATCGCCTCCAGAGTCAAGTGTGGTGACTGTGGTATCGCTTTGCCAGGTATCGCCACCTTGAGACCAAGAGAATACGCTCAGATCTCTAAGACCAAGAAGACCGTCCAGAGAGCTTACGGTGGTTCTAGATGTGCCAACTGTGTCAAGGAGAGAGTCGTCAGAGCCTTCTTGATCGAGGAGCAGAAGATTGTCAAGAGAGTCGTCAAGGAGCAGGAGGAGAAGGAGAAGGCTGCTGCCAAGAAGGCTGGTAAGAACTAAGCTACTGGCAGTCATGGTTATGTACTTTCTAATATAATATAGAAGAGGGAGGTTGTAGATGGAAATTGAATGAAGCTAAGGTTTCAGTCGACATGAAAAATCTAACGTAATGTGGACCGAATACTTTGAGAATGCTTTGATTGAATACTTCATGAAGAAGGTGAAAAGTAGGTCAAAGTGAGAAATAGTGAAAGTTTGACGTATGTGGAGGTGAAGGTCTTAGGTGAAGGTTGCGACAGTGTAGGCTATGAAGTAGCGTTGAAAATTTTCAGGAGGTCACGTGTATTGTCACGTGTCACGTCGCTTGCATCGGGCTGCGAAAACCGCAAATGTTGTCATGCGATGCGACGGCTGAAACGGGTACGAGGAGAGATAGGTAGAGGAGAAAAGAGGATTACGAAAGAGAGAGAAGAGGATTACGAAAGAGAGAAGAGGATTACGAAAGATAGAGAAGAGTTGTTAAGTTTCAGGCTATTGGGTCATGGATGAAATGTGGCATCTAGTCATGAAATTGTAGATAGAAAACGAGAGAACCCTTTGACATCAAAAATGGAATAACCCTTGAGATCAAAAGTGGAACAACCCTTGAGATCAAAATGGAATAACCCTTGAGATCAAAAGTGGAACAACCCTGATATCAAAATGGAATAACCCTTGAGATCAAAAGTGGAACAACCCTGATATCAAAATGGAATAACCCTTGAGATCAAAATGGAATAACCCTTGAGATCAAAAGTGGAACAACCCTGATATCAAAATGGAATAACCCTTGAGATCAAAAGTGGAACAACCCTGATATCAAAATGGAATAACCCTTGAGATCAAAAGTGGAACAACCCTGATATCAAAATGGAATAACCCTTTAATATCAAGAATGGCATAAAGAACACTTTGATGAGATAAAAATAGTTATCAAAATTCTTTAAACAGTACTTCATAATATACTACTTTATAGTTCTACTTATAGTATCTACTATATTGCTACTACTTCATGCTTCAATTGTATAGTATTTCAAGACATGCTTGATCTGTCTATTTGGAGATTACTTGATCTGGGTTATGGAGCTGGCTTGTGAGTTTATTGATCTGAAATCTGAAGGTTTATTGTATGACTCTTATCTGAGCATGCAAATATGAATTTCTTTTTTAGGGGCGGTTATCGCGATAAGAATATATAATGGCATGAAGTGCAGCCTTATGAACATCAGAGGGTTTACCTCATTAAAAAGCATAAGATCTTACCTTCTGGTAAAGTACCACTTCACTTTCTGGTAAAGTACTATTTCACCTTCTGGTAAAATACTTGATATTGTTAGAACAAGACTGATTTCCTAATATGGACAGTACCAGACTCAAACAACTCAAGGAGAGTGTGTATATTCCTCCTGCGAAAACCATCTCAAATGAAGGTATTCCTCCATACCACCCTTGTTTGATTGTCCAAGACAAGCAATCTGAAACAAAATTGAAGGCATGTGGATGTGCAGATGTGTATTGTGTCAAAGATGCGCCGAAATGGATCCCAAAGGCTAAATAAGCTGAATAGGGTATGAGAATTTAGATATTGTTGGAGGTATTTAGAAGTTGGGTTTGGGAATATTCAAGTTTAGGGAGTGTTTTAGGGTAGTTTAGAGAGTGTTTTGGAATCGTTTAGAGAGTGTTTTGGGTAATTTAAGTTTTAAGTGTTTCATCATTTGACTTTATTGTTCCAGGTTGATCTCAAGTGGTATTTCGAAGATTTTCGCTGAGATTTTGGAAGATTTAAAGATGTCTGTAGATCCACTCACATAATGTTTAGACTAATATAAGTATAGCTTGTCAAACATGACTGAATATCACTGATATCTGAAATTCCAGATCATAAGAAATACCGTTCCAGATCATAAGAAATACCGGAAATACCTGAAGTACTAAAATAAATACCTGAAGTACTAGAAATATCTGAATTATCTTAAAAATCAAAAGTATCAAAATACCAATTATCCACCTTTCCTCATGATCTAATCTATGATATCTCCACTCCGCCACCACTCCTTCCATAGCAGTCCGTTATTTTTTGCGCTTTCCTTCATAAAAAATATAACCAGGCTTAACTTTACATTAGCTTAATGCGGTTTCTTGGCTGCAAAATGCCTCCATGATTACTAACCTTCTACGCCACCCTCGCTAACATAGATCTAGCATGACCACCCCTCGTAAACATTTCAGATTTACAACCGTTTCAAGGTCTAGGGCATCCATTTCAAGGTCTAGGACATCCATTTCAAGGTCTAGGGCATCTATTTCAAGGTCTAGGCCAACCGCTTCAAGGTCTAGACCAACCGCTTCAAGGTCTAAGAATTCCTTGATTTCCCTGATTTCCCTTGGATTCCTTGACGTCCTTTTCATTACCTACATTACCTCATTTTTTCTAATCTCTATTATCCGTCTATATTCTCCTTCATTTCCCTTCACTTTCTCTATATCTACACATCTCCCATGAATCTATTACCTGTATACTTATTCCAAATCGAAACGCTTCTCACGATCTTCGCGGTCGTTATTATGCATGGTAGCACTTCCTTCCGACTCATACCGCTTCTCTATGTCCCATCTGTCGTAAGGAGCGTCACTGAATTCCGTGTTCTCTCTGCGAGTATCTTCACTGGACTCATTGGAATCATCTAATTTGTTTCCAGTACCCAGTTTCTCAGCTTTAACAATGGCAGCGGCATTCAAACCATGGTTCTTTCCAAAGATAGCTGGTGGGTAAAACATCACAAATAACACAATGGTAAACCACACCAACATACCATCGAGACAGAACAAATAAATCTCGTGAGTAATGAGGTATCCTGTCCATCCTTGTGCGAGCTCAACCACACGGTAAATACAACGTGCAAACACAAAAAGTGTTCCCACTAATATAAAAATTGGCAAATGGTAAAACAACCTGCTTTTGTTACGCAAGTGTGCAAAAGCAGGATCATAATAGTTCCTGCTCATCTCTTTACGCATCTCAACTCCACGTTTGGTTGCAAATAACATGGCTGCAAAATTGGACCACGTTTTGGGAATTGCGGGGTCAAGGAAAAATGCCCGCACAAAAAAGTCAAATAAGAAGTAAAGGAACAACGACATCGACACAACTTGGAAACATATACCTGCAAGCATGATATATGTACCTGTATCGGAATTTTCGTATTGTTGTACAGCAACTGCAGCAGTACCACCTCCAGCTGCTTGAATAACCAAACTTATAACATCGCACGTGATGAAAATGTACAGATACCACATTGCCGGGATCCGGGTACATTTAATTCTGTCATGTGCAACCACCATTTGGGCCAAAACATAGTAGATACCAGCCATAATAAACGCCGGTGCAATTGTTAAGCAAATGATCTGCACCAAAAATGGGTCAAACTCTGTTTGCAGTGCAGTACCAAAAGCTCTGCCCACATACCCTGCAAATTCCGATGCCGTTCCGAGAGTGAAGCAAACTCCGAAATACCAATCTTGGTACCATGCAAGTAAACATGCATGCAGCACAAGAACCAAGCCATAGACGATGGAAAACACGGCATTTCCCGCAAGTGAAATATTCTCGCTGTAAACGTTAGCCTCATCGTAGAGGTTCTTGAGGTTGAGAGAGGCATCCATAATGGCATGAGTTGCAGCTGATAAAGCCAGAGTCTCTGTAGCAGTTGCCATAACCTGTTGCTCATGAATAATTGTAAGAGATGCAAGAACTCCTCTCATGGACTTGGAAAGATTCCAAAGTGTGATCGAATTGGTCTCTTGTGCAGCATATGAGGTGATCGAGGCTGCAAGCAGACTGAGTTTGGTGACTGCTGTTGGGTTAACGGTCGACATAGTGGTCGTCGACGCCACGTAAGACGTCGAAAACTGCCCGAAACCTGAAGTATCCATAGACATGGTGTGTGCTGATGAGAAACTGCAGATGTCCTGGATTATATACGGAGAAAGAACGGAATACCCGTGATAAAATATTTATGGTTATGAGTGTGTGGTTCGAGAGGGTAGTTTTGTCCCACTGATCATTTTTGAAGGAGACATCTTGAATCAAAAAGCCTTGATTGAAATCCTATTCTCCCCTTACTTCACCATCATCTCTTCATATCATCATCGACTTCTCCGTCCTCCTCCATCTACTCTTGTACTGTTGCCAAGTTCAGGGTCAGATCTCCAACGCCAAGCATCGCAGTAAATGTGAGTTTACGTAAGCGGAAAATCGTCCAAGGCAAAGGTACAATAGTCGGCGCAACGTCGGTGGATACGGCGTGGCGACGGAAAACAATATGTACGGAAATAGTCGAGGGTACGGAAACAATAAGGGTTATGGAAATATTCCAAACGAAACACGGGTTGGAACAATATAACGAAAACATGGGTGCAAAGGATGTCATGTTGAGAACAATTAAAGACAATTGAAAGAACAATCGAAGGTTGAGCGAGGTAATTGACAAGTAATCGAGAAATTACGAAGCATTAACAATAAAGGATATCTATGTCGATACCGAAGCAGAATTGTAGATACCGGATCGGTATGTTTCTGCGGCTGAGCGACTATAACGGACGAAATGATTTTAGATGCGTTTGCGTACACAATATGCATTTGGCCGAGATCACAGCCTACGATCGGGCCGATTTTTACTCACAGCGCTAAAATAATTGGCTGGGGAGGCTTCCATGGCACTAAGCCTCACATTAGAGACGGCTAAGCTGTAGGTATCAAACCAGTAACTAACTTATCGGTTACAAACATGAACCAAGAGCCATTAACCAAACCGATAACTAAGAACCGATAACAAAACACCGATAATCAAGAGCCGATAATCAAACCAAACCGATAATAGGATCCGATAATCAACCCAAACCGATAATAGGATCCGATAATCAACCCAAACCGATAATAAGGAACCGATAATAAGGAACCGATAGTCAAACCGATACCTAAACCACCTTCCGAAACCGATAAGAGTCAGCAATCAATCCAAGTATTATTTTAGGAAGTATACTTGCATTTGCCTCTCTTCATCTGATTTCACTTTTGCATAAATCTTTTCTTCATGCTTTGTGTTCGTCCAAGAAAGGGTTGAATCTTGTGGTAATGATAGACTGCATGTAGAACATAAATCAAGGTAAGAAAGGGTATAGAAAGAGTGGGTTAAAAGTAGGTTAAAAGAAGGGACATCTACCATTAACCTACAATATATAGTGAACTATCCTTATATAAACCTACCTTTACCTAAAACAATTGACTACCTACCATTACTCCACTCTCATTCAATCTCCTCAATTGCCGCCGTTCTGACATCTGCATTCTGCGCTAATTCATCCTATTGTCCGTTCCGCATTCTTTTGCGCTCTTTTGCGTGGAGTGACAGAAAACACCCATGCATCTCTTGGCACATCAGTATGCATTTCTTGACGTGTTCAAAGGTCTGAAGGGATTGTACTGAATCTTATTAAAACATTCTACCTCCATACTATTGAATCTTTTCCTTCTACTCGAAGATCTTTCCACGGTTCTTTTGAATCTGATGCTAACCATAATTTTGCAACCATCTTGCATAAACCATACCGATTTTTCACCGCAAGAAATATTTCCCAGTCTACTGTAGTTTATTACCTTAAATTCAATGAAAACCATAAGTTGACTTCAAATTATGAAGTTTTTATCAAATACTGAAATAACATTATAACCTTCTTCTATAAACTTTCAATGCTTTCTCGCTTTTCTATATTTCAACTTTCTATGTCAACTTTCTATGCCAACTTCTATGTCAACTTCCATGTCAACTTCTATGCCAACTTCTATGTCAACTTCTATGTCACTTCTATGCCAACTTCTATGTCAACTTCTATGTCAACTTCTATGTCAACTTCTATGTCACTTCTATGTCAAATTTCTCTATAATCACTACTTCTTCTAACTCCTTACTTCTAGTCATCTTTATCCTACCATTTATTTTGTCGCCTTACCGAGACGTCAAACTTCTTAAGCCTCTATTGTTCAATCACGTGTCTCAAGTAAGATATTTGTACCCCCTGCCATTGATGTACCTCCTTTTGCTGTACCCTCTTTTGCCCTGTCATCGGATATCGTTACCATGTACCTCATATCTTATTGCAGTCGTGTACTGCTTTGAAGTATTTTTTACCCTCTAACAATGGCAGATATTTACAAACGCGCGTTCGAAACAAGGTACCATTGTGAAGCAAAGTGGTTATAAAACGTCAACATGACACCATATCACAGATTATTAACAAAACATAGAGCATCAACAAAAGAAAGAGCATCAACAAAAGAAAGAGTATCAACAAAAGAATTTCAACAGATCACAGAATATCAAAATCACATCAGTATATCAGCTAATATATCAGACAACAGTTTCATATCTTTTTCCACTTTGATTTTATCACAGCTTCATATCAGTTTACAACCTCCATTTACTTTATACTATTCCCATAATCTCTACCCAATCGCGAATATTTCCCATACAACCCTGCACGGCTGCAAAAAGCACCTTTACAGCTGAAAAAAAGCTTGTTTCAACTTCACCCACAATACGACCTCGACAACTGCAATTATTCCATTAACTCTACCTCTAATCAAACTATTATTACATCCAATCTCTTCCTCTTATCTCCCTATACCCATAGCACTTTTCCACAATTTCTCTCTACTTTCCTACTCCTACTCTCTACACCCTCCATGTACTTTCCTCCTCCTACCCTCTACACCCTCTCTGTACCTTCTCTATTCCTATCCTATCTATCCTCCCCTCTCTTCTCACCCTGTAACTCCGATGTGATTTGCTCCCGCTTCCAGAAGCGCAACAACAAGTCGCCGTAGTTCTGTAAGTCCTCTACACTAATCATCAACTTGAAGTCCAACAACAACATGAACTGCAACTCCAAGTAATTGAGCTCTTCCAACGACAACCCTCCGACCTTGGCATACCGCAGGTTCTTGTAAAAAACGTCGCTGAAGAATTTACTCGACACAGTGATTCCCAGAATAAGCAATCTGTGGATGTTAAACAGGTCCATCACAAAGAGTTGCTCGAACGAATCGTCACCCTCATCGCGCTTCTTGCGGAGGTTATTGGCCCTCTTCGCAATACGGTCGAAGTACACGAGAAGCAGCAAGAAAATCTCGTTCGTCACTGGACAATATTTGAGCACACGCGTTAAATATGCGTAGATGGGAATCTCTGGGATGTTAATGCCATGGAATGCAAGAACATTTGCTAAATGCCGATGTACTTCATCATCCTCATTGTCATCATCATCTACCTCCATATCTTCCTCTTGAAGCCGTTGCTTGCGCTGATTACGAAACTTTTTTTCGAGCTTAAGCCGGTACCGGAATGCAATCGTGTTGTCGAAGTGGTTGGGGTGGAGTTTATCGTTGGCCTCCACAATCTTTGAAAGAAGACATGAGAGCATCATAATGAGATAGTCTGAAGGGAAATCCACAATATTAAGATGCTCCTCTGATTTGTCCGCCAACCCGCGGAAAAACTCGTCATACAGCATATACCGGTCTGTCGGTGCAAGAGCTCCAAGGAACGATGTTGAGTCCAGAAAATTCAGTGTAGTCGGGAATTCCAGAGTAGCTTGGGTAGAGTATTTGGGTTGTCCCTGAGTATTGGGGTCGGTCTGAGACTGGTTGGTCTGTGAATTCAGATCACTTGGGTTGAGAGTACGGTTAAGACTATCGTTGGTACTTTGATTAAGACTTTCGTTGGTACTTTGGTTGGTACTTTGATTAAAACTTTGGTTCGTACTTTGATGAAGACTTTGGTTGAGTTTGTCTAGTGCAACTTGATTCTGGGCACTTTCCAGGTTTGGTCTATGTGGATTTGGTAAGTCTGTGGTCTTTGAACCTGTGGTTTGTTCTTTTAAGTTCGCGGTATCATTATCTACCGCGTGATATTCTGGAGGTTTATCAAAAGTTTGAGGATATTCAGGGGGGTTGCGCTTTGCTGTCTCGACGCGTGATTCAAATAGACCTGATCCGTCACTGTTATCACTGTTATTGGGTGGCAACTGGTTTGTCTGATGGCTCGACTTTCCTAATTCACTCGGATTTGCAGCATTTTCCACACTTGCAGAATTTGCCAATTCATTTAAATTTGCAGCATTTCTCACGTTTCCTCCAATACTACCATTTCCAACATTACCACCTCCAACGTTACCACTTCCAACGTTGTTTTCCCAGTTTGCTTTCCAGCTCTCTTTTCCTCCAACTGGTGGGTGTCTACTGGCCTCTTCGTGGAACCCGGCCACGGGCACCAGGCCCGTATGGTACGCCGCGTCCGTCGTGATGTTGGTTGTCGCCACCGCTTGCGGTATTATCCCGCCGGACAGGTACGGGTACGCCAGAAACAGCCCCGATGCAAACGGCGGCTGGCTCTGGTACAGGGCCTGGGCTTGGAGTCCCTGTTGGGATGGTTGGAATCCCAGGTACTGGCTCTGTGGTTGAAATCCTTGCGACAGTTGGAATCCCTGATACTGGGTCTGTGGTTGAAATCCCAGTTGACTTGATTGGAATCCTTGTTGGCTCAGCTGGAGTCCCTGTTGGGATGGTTGGAATCCCAGATACTGGGTCTGCGGTTGGAATCCCTGACTTCCCTGTCTTCGACCAACGGAGTTCAGGTATGGAAGTGAGCTTGGTACACTTCCATGAGGCAAGGATCCGGACACTGATCCTGCCACAGAGCCAGGCGCCGAGCCGTGCACACTTCCGTAGGGTGCCAGCAGGTATGATTCGCTGACCACCGTCGGTGTGTTGTGAAACGACAACGGCGTGTTTTCCGACACGAAACGATTATATGCGGGAGGCTGTGGCGGAAGTGCCTGGAGGTTGCGCGTGAGGTTCAGCTGGTACTCGGACTCGGGCCGCGAGGGCACGTCCATGGGGCGCGGCGGGTCGGACATTGGACGAAAAAGGGAGAATAAAAAAGAGTGGAGAAAAGATAAATGGATAACAACGAATGAGCACAAACGCGGCGCAAGCAGAAGTATACAAAGAGTAGCAGCAGAATGACGTGCAAGTGCTGAAGTAGAAACCCAGTCGGATGATGAAGGAATTGTTAAGTAAATGATTAAGAGTGAAGGATGATTTGTTTAGGGAATGATTGAAAATGAAGGAGGATTTGTTTAGGCAATGATTGAGATTGGTTTGGTGATGATCGCAAGAATTTTGGAAGGTTCTTTTGAAAAGAGTGACAGGATGGACCTAGATGGTACATGTGGGAGGGTGTGGTATGTGAGCATGAGGGCCATTAATATGAGGAGATTGTGAATCCCGCAGATAAATTACATGGTTTTTTCTGCTGGCAAGATGCGTGGGTATGTGAGAGGGTCTCATGATTGTAGTGGTGTGAGGATGATGGGGCGGACAGAGACATATGATGGGTGTATTAATTGACGGCACCAGGCGTGGCGCTAGTAATGACATCTATGACTGATTGATGAGTATGAATGGTTTTGTCCACAGTAATGAGATAAATTAAGTGGACAGAGTAAATTGGAGTAAATTGGGGTTATTAGAAATCAGATGGACATCTATTTGATTGCTTCACTTGATACAGAATCATTGCTTTGAGTTTACTTCTGTTTGCTTCAATATGATTCATGATTGCTTTCTTATGCTTCATTTACCTTTGCTTATCACAGAATTCAAGTTGATTGCAGTCACGTACTTCTATTGACTCCTGCATAACAATTCCAAGCATTCTTTTTTTCCGGTACACCATGTCCACCGCATCCAAGATCACCTTTGGCGCCACCTGCTTCTTTGCCGCTGCATCCTTCGTGTTCATCAACTTTTCCCAGCAGACGGAGCGTGCTGCCATGAGACAGGGCCCCATTAAAGACGCGGCTCGTTTGCGTGAGCTCACGCTGAAGCAGCGCGTCAACGAGATGGAGCACAGAGAGCAGGCTGAGTTAAGAGAGAAGTTGATCAAGGAGCAACCGTTATTGGGTGAAATCATCGTGGGTGATGAGGAATGAGAAGGAGAGAAAGGAGAAATAGTGATTATAAAGAGAATGATGATAGAGGAGTGATGAGAGAGGAGGATGAGAGAAGAATAGGAATGAAAATAATGGAATGAGAAGGAGAATGACGATGAGTTGAACTTGAACATTGATCGAATGTACGTTCACCGCGCTTCTCCCTAAATCTACTCCAAATTATCTTGTATATAAGCATTCGGAATAATGATACACGAACACATGAATGACCTAGTCAAACTATCGATCATGTAAACACAATCTTCTGTTGTAACTGGGTGTCCCATAATCTTACCACCCTATGTTTGAGTACTACAAGCTCTTGAGGTGAAATTACGTATATCTGTGTCCTGGAGACTCCGGAGGGTGGATTCCCTCTCCGACGTACTATGATGCACAATTTGCTCTCCAGACAGCGGCACCGTATGCCGATACACCCGCTTCAAACAGCCCGCCAAGACGGCGCGCCAAAGAGAAGATGTTGGACCTGGGGGGTCGAGCCGGGTTGATACTGTCTGTGAAGAAAAAAATATCTGCAATGATGTCTTTTTATATGAAAGAGTGTAGATTAAGAGGAAGGTTATGAGCGTGTGTCTATTTTAAAAGGAAGCGAAATTAAGATTGAGATTAAGGGGATTGAGATGTATTAGGCGGATTGATATGTATTAAGAAGTGATAGAAGATCAAGAAATATCAAAAAGAAAAACAACAGTATGATATATGAGAGTTGTTTTCAACAACTAGTCTTCAACCTTTTCACTAATTTTCAATAAATTGGAGATTTTTTCATAAATTATCTACATTGATATAACTCTCAGCAAAACAATTACTAAGCTCTGACCAATCCTCTGGCTCGCATTAAATTATCGCCATCTATATCCCAATTTTCACATCTCCTTCTATAAACAGATTAGTCTTCAACGTTCTCTGGTCCCATTGGAACTTTTCCATTTCACTTTAACAATTCTTCCTTCTTCAATTCTTCCTTCTTCCTTCTTCCTTCTTCCTTCCTTCTTCCTTCTTCCTTCTTCCTTCTTCATCCTCTCTTTATCTTAAAAACATTCATCATCCAATATATCACCAACTTCACCATCTTCCATTACTTGGAATCCCTCCTCTGTCGAATACAAAATGGACTGTACTTGCCGCGTCAAGTCCATGACAGTCAATTCCTTCAACTTATCAATATCGTTCTTTTCCACCAAATCACCGATATTCTGCACGAGGATCTCAATCTCACGAAGCTTGTTGAAGTAGAAGTTGCGTTCAGTCTCTAATGTCTCAGATGCTACCCGATACTCATCAATCTCCGCAAGTGCATTCGCTAACTGCTCTTGCACAGTAGGAGTCTTTGGAACGTGACTCTCAACACGTGACGATTTTTGCAGGGCCAGACTAGATACGCGACTTGTCAGGAGAGTACCGCGTACCAGCAGGCTTGAGTTTCTCAGCTGACCTGTCAGCGGAGCCACTGCCTTGCGCTTTGGAGTCGCGTTGAAGGAGTTATTGGCGGAGTTCACGTGACTACCTCTTCTTTTGACCGGGTCATATTCAGTATTTGCTCTATTGTCTACCCACAACTTTTTGAACCACTGCAAGAGTTCCAAGTTATCCTGAAGGCGACATTTCATCAACTTCTCCACGTCGATGATCTTAGTGATGTTGTGTTTAGTGAACTGAGCCTGAAGGACTTTCCAGTTCTGGCGATAGTCGTATTCACTTGAAGCCCTGAAATTGACTTTGTTCATAGGTACACCTCCATACACACAATCTAGGAGTTGACAGAATGCTGCACCACTACCACATTCCTCGACCTTCTTATACTGTAACTCAAGAGTAGAATTGAGCCAAGCGAGGAGCTCAGTCCGCGACTCGCCAAACGCCATGGTGTTTGTTTTGAAAAGCGAAAAAGAAAAGACAGATCAAAATGATGAGGAATAGACGAGAAGGAGGAAGAAAAGAAGACAAAGAAATGATAGAGAGAATATAGTAAGAATGACAAGAGATGATAGAAGGAGAAAAGAGAAGAAGATTAACAAGAAATGATCTTTAAGAAGATTAACAAGAAATGATAGTAAGAGGTGTGTGGGAAAAGTGTTTAGAAGAAATGTGAGTATTAAGAGGAAAAATGAGTAGGATTTAGTATGAGGAAATACTATGATCGAACAGCAGAGAAATTGAGGCTAAAGGGAACTTAACTAAGAACTAATAGAGGACCAATAGAGGACTATAGACAACTTTACTATGGATTAATTGAGGACTATAGACAACTTTACTGTGGATTAATAGAGGACTATAGACAACTTAATGTGACTAATTGAGGACCTTGACTTGGACAGAAAAACTCCAAAGACTTGACATATTGTAAGACAGTACTAAATCAATGATTAGAAATATTTGAATCATGGTCAAGTTGAGAAAACGTATGATAGCGTTGCTACTTGGTAATAAAATGAGGGAGAAGTAAAGACTGCATATTCTTTAAACCCTAAATTCTCATTACTATAAGGACCCTTTTCATCAATTTCTTTCTTTCATCTTCACATGACTCGTTCATTCATCAGCAATCAGCACATCGTTAATCCTTTTAATCTTAATCCTCCTTTCAATCTTAATCCTTTTAATCTTAATCCTTTTAATCTTAATCCTTTTAATCTTAATCCTTTTAATCTTAATCCTTTTAATCTTAATCCTTTTAATCTTAATCCTTTAATCTTAATCCTCATCTTTTATCTAATCCCTTCCTTTTCCTTTTAATCTTAATCCTTTTACCTTTGAATCCTTTTCCCTTTTCCCTTTTATTCTTAATCCTTTAACCCTCATGCAATCCTTTACTTCATACTCGCTGAATAAGGATAATTAACCCTATTAAGGTAAGTTGGCTGGTTGCGAAGCCCTAGTTGTAATTGCAACATAATATTGACGTAACATGAAGTCATAGTTTTGAGCGTTGTTCATCAAGCGGCTAAAACGGAAAGTAAACCATATTTCCGATAACCCAACTACTCGATCCCACATTTCTCATTCAACTTGTACTCATTAAACACATAACGTCTTATTCACCATCTATTCACTCTTATCATCATTGTACTTTTATCCAGTTAAACCTCTATCCCTGATATCTTAGGGCATGGCTGCAAACCAAAAACCTGCAGATCCCCCAATAGTCCTATAAGTATACAAACATTCCGAACGCATTTCATTATCATTTGATAATACAACAATTTCAATAGTACATCAAGGTATTCTATTAACAATTTCAAATCTATCTAAAGGTATAATGATCACTGATGTTTTCTATCTATTAACAATTTTTAATCTAGCTAATGGTATAATGATCACTGATGTTTGCTAATCTATCTATCCTGATGTTTTCTACTCTATCTATCCTGATGTTCTCTACTCTATCTATCCCGATGTTTTCTATATCCTGACGTTTTCTATATCCTGACGTTTTCTACTCTATCTCTCTATTCTAATCAATCTATCAACGATCACTGATAGTATTTCTTCTATTAACGTCATTAACAATTTCTAATCATTTAATCCTTCACTCTATCCTTCACTATATTTTCATTACCTTTCTACTCTTATCCATTCTCCTTTCATATCATAACGTATCTACCATTATGCCCTCTCCAAATGCTCATTCACTTTAGCTTCGACCAGTTGGATAAACTGTTGACGAATGCGTTCCACTCTTTCGTCCTTTCTCTCCTCTACAGGTGCTGGACAAGCTCCTTCACACCTCGAGAAAAGATCCTCAACTTGTTTGGTAACAGTCTTAGCTACCTGTTCACGAACAGGATTGAATCCAGAAAGGTCAACTGGCAGCAGAGTACCACTGGAATCAAACTCATGACTGATTTCATCAACTTTAGCAATGAATTGCTTTGTAACTTCTTCACCAACATCATGAATTACTTTAAAATTGGCTTCTTGTGGACTAATAGTTTCGTTAACAGGTGTTTTTGGAGTTTCAAAATTAGGTTTCTCCAGATTTATCGAATTTTCCACATAATTCTCTTGCTTTTCTTGACCTTCATTCATTTGATTATCATTCTCTTGACTTTCTTCACCTTCATTCATTTGCTTTTCATTCTCTTGCTTTTCTTGACCTTCATTCATTTGCTTTTCATTCTCTTCCTTTAGCCTTTCTTTAGACTCTTTATTAATTTCTTTTTCGTCATTCACATTTTCTTTTTCTTGATTCTCCTCACTTTCATTTCCCTCACCTTCCTCACTTTCCTGATCACGCTCACTCTCGCTTTGACTTTCCTCCCTATCACCGTCACTTCTCGCCCCTTCAATTAATGTACCCTCGCGCCACATCGTGTACTGCACAAGCAGCTCAAATGCACGGAGGTCGTGTCTGAACAAATTGGCTGAGTCGACATTTAACGGCGAGTCAGGTTCGGGGTCATCGATGAGCATGAGGATGGCGGCGACTAAATGTTGCAAGTTCCAAGCTGGAGACCATGCATCGCTCTTCAAGATATCGAGGCAGATCTCTCCAGTATCGATATTGATATTAGGGTGATTGATTGTCGATACAAAGGTGATTTTTGGTGGTTTTATGGGGTAGTCATGCCCGACGTCGATGGCGAGCTCCCACTTCCCATTATAATAATAGGGTGAATCATTTTTAGTGGGTTTGGCAATAGTGGCCCGCCACTTATGGATATGTTCATCATCCACGGGACAAAGCTCGAGGATTTGTGGGTATGTGTCGTGAGGGGGGCTTTTCAAATACTGTTTGTATTCTTTAAAGAGTCGTTTTTCGGACATGCTGTCGCCGTATTATGCGTGAGATGCTGAGATGATGCTGATGCTGATGCGACTAGGTCGATGATGATGTTATGCGGTATTGTTGGGCTCACGGAATATGCGATCTTGTTCGATGTTTTTAATGAAACGGCGATTTTTTGCCCTGTATTGGTTTTTCCTTTTATATATATCTTTTATCCGCCGGATTGATGCGCTTTTTGTGGCCCGTGAGTGCAGTTTTTCCTTTTCCTGTCCCTTGCTACCGAGGCATGATGACGCTGATTTGAGCACGGGGAAATGACGTCAGTAGTAATTATCCGGCTGAAGACTTTACAACTATTCATCATAAGTCATATACATTAGACATTGATCCTGAATCATACACCCCTACTTCATTATTACATCATACTTCTTTAACCTTTACATCTTCCTCTCTTATAATCCTCTCAAACATCTGTTTACTTCTCGTCAATTCTCGTGTCACGTGACAACATGAGGTGATGCGGACCAATAATGAACTACGTCATGGTGATATTCTGTCATGAATGCATTCATATTTTTGGTATTCATAATCGTTAGAGTCATTGTCGTTTCAATGTCGTTTCATAATACATAGAATTTGTGATGATGATATTAATAGACATGGTAGTTTTGATAGAGATGAGATGAGAAGGAATGAGAAGAGTTTTGATGGAGTTTATATTAAAAGCGTTTTTATTGATAGTATTCTTGTATAGTGTTCTTTTATAGTGTTCTTTTATAGTGTTCTTTTATAGTGTTCTCTTAGTGTTATTGATTACGTATAATGTCTTATTGATAGTGTGGTTCCTTCTATGTCATCTTTGATAGAATATTCCAGGCTCATGACGGATCTTCGTGAATTTCTGTTTTTGCATCATTCTTTTCGCAAAGTCTATTTTTAATGTCAAGTGCGGAAATGTGATGACCACTTACGTCAGGAAGGGAAGTACACAGCGGGAGAGGAACTGGAAAAGTACGAGGACAGAGTGAAGATTAATGTGGGGGATTTGGGGTTTTGGGGGATGTTATTTTTCTCATTATACATGTTTGTAAAATTTTCCACCCCAAGATTTGAAATGACCTTTGCTATTCATAGTATATGAGTTTTGCTATATTCATGGTTTTAGAGAAGTTTTGGATTTCATTATGAACTTTCCATCATTTTCGCTATGAGTTTCATTATGAACTTTGCCATAATTTGAGTTTCATTATGAGTTTCGCTACGAGGTCGCTACGAATTTCGCAATTTTCGCAGCTATTCTAAATTTCTTTGTACTGCATAAGGTCTGGCACATGATAACAATAGCACATGCCAATGCAATGCCAATGGCACAAGCCAAGAGCGCTAGCACATGCCATAGCACAAGCTAACTTTTTGATGGATGTCAGAACAAGCTGAAAATACCATTGATGGAAGTACCATTATTTGGATGATCTACTAGAACTACCATCATTTGGTATCTACTAGAACTACCATCATTTGATATCTACAAGAACTACCATCATTTGATATCTACAAGAACTACCATAATTTGGATTCTACTAGAACTACCATCATTTGATGAGCTACTACCATCATTTGATGAGCTATCCCCTGATCTGGTACAATTATCTGTTGGATCTTCAGGGTCCTCTCCCCCATTCAAGTGAATTGCACATGCCAGCTCCATGTTCGTACCAGTTTTCGCTATTTTTCCGTACCGCAATTATTTTCTCATACCAGTCACGCTATTTTCATACCATTATATTTTATACCATTCACGCTATTCTCATACCGTTCTCGCTATTTTCATACATTGACGATATTTCATACCATTCTCGCTAGTCCATACTATTGACGATATTTCATACCATTCTCGCTAGTCCATACATTGACGATATTTCATACCATTCTCGCTAGTCCATACTATTGACGATATTTCATACCATTCACTCTATTCCATACTATTGACTTCTTATATTTTAATACCATTCACTCATATACGCACAGACTCCATCCTTGCTTCTTTTCTACATCTACCCTCTCTTGATCCATTTTCTTAGCTGACTAACCCCTCATTCCCATTGGCCATTTTGTTTTTCTCCGGTTCAGGCCTGAGTCATAAAAAATGAAAAAATCTATACTTTTCATCAACCAATATGCTCCGCAGCGCAAGAACCTTCGCGACGTCTGCCGTGCGTGGACGTAAGCTCAACAAGTATTCGTCCATCGTGACGGAACCAAAGTCTCAAGGTGCTTCCCAAGCAATGCTTTATGCAACAGGATTCACTGAAGATGATATGAACAAGGCTCAGGTCGGAGTCGGCTCTGTTTGGTGGTCAGGTAACCCATGCAATATGCATTTGATGGACTTGAATCATCAATGTACTGACTCTGTTAACAAAGCTGGTCTCAAGGGAATGCAGTTCAACTCTATCGGTGTTAGTGATGGTATCACTAATGGTACTGATGGTATGAGATATTCCCTTCAATCACGTGAGATCATTGCTGATTCATTTGAGACTTTAGTGATGGCACAAATGTATGATGCCAACATTGCAATTCCATCATGTGATAAGAACATGCCTGGTGTTTTGATGGCTATGGGAAGACACAACCGTCCTTCTATTATGGTTTATGGTGGTACTATTCTTGCCGGATCTTGTGCGTCTTCGGCAAACTCCGAGGTGATTTCCAAGGATATCGACATTATTTCGGCTTTCCAATCTTATGGTCAGTTCCTCTCTGACCAGATCAATGAGGATCAGAGAATGGATATTGTCAAACATGCATGTCCTGGTCCTGGTGCTTGTGGTGGTATGTACACTGCTAACACTATGGCATCTGCAGCTGAAGTCTTGGGAATGACTCTCCCATATTCTTCATCAGCTCCTGCCGTTTCCGCTCAAAAGGCAAAGGAATGTGCCGATGTCGGTTTCGCTATTAAGAACCTTCTTGAACTCGACTTGAAACCACGTGAAATCATGACTAAGCGTGCATTTGAAAATGCCATTACTTACGTCATCGCGACTGGTGGATCTACCAATGCAGTTTTGCACATCATTGCAGTTGCTGACAGTTGTGGTGTGAAAATCACTGTTGATGACTTCCAACGTATTTCCGACAGTACCCCACTTTTGGCTGATTTCCGTCCAAGTGGTAAGTATGTGATGGCTGACCTCCAACGTTTTGGAGGTACTCCAGCTGTTATGAAGTATTTGCTTGCTGAAGGTTTGATTTCTGGTGATGAATACACTGTTACCGGAAAGACTGTTAAGGAGAACTTGGCTCCATTACCAGATTTGCCAAAGGGTCAAGATATTCTCATGACTGTGGAGAAGCCATTGAAGCCTAATGGTCATTTGCAGATTTTGAAGGGTTCTCTTGCACCAGGTTCTGCTGTTGGTAAGATCACTGGTAAGGAGGGTACTTACTTCAAAGGAAAGGCCAGAGTTTTCGATGATGAAGGTGCTTTCATCTCTGCTTTGGAGAGGGGTGAAATTAAGAAGGGTGAGAAGACAGTTTGTGTTATTAGATACGAGGGACCTGTTGGTGGACCTGGTATGCCAGAAATGTTGAAGCCATCTTCAGCATTAATGGGATATGGATTGGGTAAAGACGTTGCGTTGTTGACCGATGGACGTTTTTCCGGTGGTTCTCACGGTTTCTTAATTGGGCATATTGTTCCGGAGGCTGCAAAAGGTGGTCCAATTGCTTTAGTTGAGGATGATGATGTAATTGTCATTGATGCTGAAAACAACAAGATCGATGTTTTGGTTGATGAGAGTGTTTTGGCTGAGAGAAAGACCAGATGGAAGGCTCCAGAATTGAGATATAAGAGAGGTACTTTGGCTAAGTATGCTAAGTTGGTGAGTGATGCATCCAAGGGATGTGTTACTGATTTGGAGGAGCAGAAATAAAGAGAAGAGAAGAGGAGAAGAGAAGAGAAGAGGAGAGGAGAAGAGGAAAAGAGAAGAAGAAGATAAGAGATAAAATTTTATATCATTTCATCTTTATATCATTTCATCTTTATATCATTTCATCTCTTATCTTCTTTCATCAGTTACCGCGAAGCGGTACTTAATAGTTTTTTTTACAGGTAAAGCCGAAAGAATGGTTATAGAGAAAGATGTAGGAGGATTAGGATTTGATGAAGGTTCAAAGTTAACTCAAAATGGTAATATCAAATATCTTTCCAAGTTTCTACTTAGAATTGCTATAGAGAAAATGTTATAACAAGAAATACTTTGATGAGTGGTACTTGATGAGTAGTTGATGAAGTGATGAAGTGATGAAGTGATTACTTCCTAGATTCTTGATTCTTCCTTGTTGATTCTCTATATTCTATCTCATTATTTCTGAACCCAAAATGACTTTCAGTTTTATGCTTAATGGTTG
The DNA here is from genome assembly GCA_004919595.1 of Kodamaea ohmeri. Lineage (NCBI taxonomy): Eukaryota > Fungi > Ascomycota > Pichiomycetes > Serinales > Debaryomycetaceae > Kodamaea > Kodamaea ohmeri. The sequence goes on from SKFK01000014.1 coordinate 174,831, forward strand.
GTCATACCTGATGGTTATCTTTATCATCCTTTCTCATCCTTATTCTTATTATCATTCATTTTCCTCTTCCTCTTCCTCTTCTTCTTCCTCTTCCTCTTCCTCTTCTTCTTCTTCCTTAACAAAACTCACTCTCAATCTGTACAAGAACTTCCTTTGTAACCTCAACTCCTAAATTCTTCAACCTCCTGCTTGTCCTCTCATTAATCTCCAAACACATATTGTATACATTCTCATCAAACTTCACCAATTCTTCCTTCATAATCTCCTCCATTTTCTCCAATTCACCATCCATCTCTGCCTTTTTCGCCTCAAGCTTCAGAGGATGATACTTTTCCATCTGTCTCATTGCATTACTTGAATATTGTCCGATCTTCTCTTCATATTCAGAAACAATCTCTTCACGTTGTACTTGCCATTGAAATTGTCGTGCTTTTTGATCTTCAACATACAGTGCTATTTCCGCTCGTTTGTTCATATCCGATAAAACATTCGTGAGGGTAAAACATGGTTTGTTAAAAGGTTTGTTAAAAGGTTTGTCCAAAGGTTTATCAAATGGTTTATCAAATGGTTTATCAAATGGTTTATCAAATGGTTTATCAAATGGTTTATCAAATGGTTTATCTATTTGGTTTCCCACTTGAATATTTGAAATGGTATTTGGGGTAGTATTTGATAAATTGATATTTGAAGTAGTGATTTTGGTTTTTTGGTTTTGATTCTCTTCTTGTTGAAGTTCATCCTTTTCATCTCCCTTATTCTTATCTCCCAAATCATTCAAGTATTTATAAACTTTCTGTGTATAGTAATTTCGTTTTCGTATCAACTCAGTCAACTGTTGATCATTTGGATTGATTCTTTTGGCTATTCGTGCGGTATTGTCGGGAGTGAGGTTCGGGTATGATCGTGATGGTGCATTGACCTTTTTGTGGAGGAGATAAAGGGCTGTTTCGGTGGTTTCGTTACCCATAAAGAAAAAGTTTAAAAAGAGGACATAAAGAAATAGATAGACAGAAAATGATAAATAGACAGAAAGTGATGGAAATAGGCAGAAAATGATAAATAGACAGAAAGTGATGGAAATAGACAGACATTAATATAAACAGACATTAATAAAGGACATAGACATTAGTAAAAGACATAGACATTAAAGTAATAGACATTAATAGAAGACAAAGACATTAATATTAGTAGTTATGGTAGTAGGTAGTTATGGTAGTAGGTAGTTATGGTAGTAGGTAGTTATGGTAGTAGGTAGTTATGGTAGTAGGTAGTTATGGTAGTAGGTAGTTATGGTAGTAGGTAGTTATGGTAGTAGGTAGTTATGGTAGTAGGTAGTTATGGTAGTAGGTAGTTGATGGTAGAGAATAGTAAATACTAATGACTGTTAGGAATTATACACTCATTACGAAACAACCTGCTTGTTTATAGCTACTTAAATACTCTGGCACTCACAGACTAGGTCGTCTAGTCTAGCGTCTGGCTACATCATTGCTGACTAAGCTGTTATAAACTGGGGAGAGGGCGCTACCTAGTCTCGGAGTGAACGCGCCAGGTATCGTTCGCTTACGTAAGATCAGAATTGTATTATATGCAGTATTGGCTAATACTCTCAGTACGTTTGACATAGATAATAGTATATAATTATACAGTACTATCTACTCCCCATCCTACTATACTCAGTCCTCATTTAATCATCTTGAAATGAGTACATTATCAATCTTACTCAAACATTCTTACCTTCAAACATTCACCACCTCCTAACCTTTCCTCCTTATCCTGCATCATTATCAATTAAGATTCCTGTGGCTCGACCTCCACAGTAACACACAAAAAATCCTTCTCTTCAAATAGCATAGACGATTGAACTTGATCATTCAAAAGGATCTTCTTCATATTCTCAGTAAGTTATCAGTACTTTAACAATCCAGTCATATAAAGATTATGTCATAATAATGTCTATATAAAGATTATGTCTATAATTCTAATAATCTCTATTCTATCTCTATTCTAATCTCTCATAATCTATATAAATCCCAAAATTCCTCTAATCCTTCAATATGTCATTACCTTGGTTTATCCCTCAATTTCGTCATATTGAGGACTTGGAAGAATCTTTCACTAAAGAAATTCCCACTAATGAACATTCTACTGAATCTTCCAATGAACTTTCCAATGAACCTTCCAATGAACTTTCCAACGAACCTTCTACTGAACCTTCCAACGAACCTTCTACTGAACCTTCCAATGAACCTTCTACCGTGACTTTGGAAACTTCTCCACCAAAATCTTGGATTTCATTCTTTGATGAATATGAATATCGCCCCACCATCAAAACCACAAAACTCCGTTGGTTTGATCCATCTTATAGCGCGGCTGAAAAAAAATTACTAGCAAAACTCGACCTCACTATAGCAGTTTATGCATTTCTTGGGTATTGGGTCAATTATCTCGATCTAACAAATCTCAATAATGCTTACGTTTCTGGATTAAAAGAAGCCATAAATATGTCGGGTAATGATTTAATCAATACTCAAGTCATTTATGTCGTGGGTTATACGGTTGCATTACTCCCATGGCTTTTTCTCCTACCAAGAGTATCTCTTCCATATGCTCTTTTTTTGACTGAACTCGCTTGGTCAATCTTGACCTTGTGTACCTATAAAGTTCATAATCCAGCCATGCTCAAAGCTTTCCGTTTCCTCATTGGTTGTGCTGAATGCTCATTTTTCCCCATATTCCATTTCACGGCTTCTCAGTGGTATAAACCACATGAAATCTCACTGATTGGGGCTATTTTCTATTGTGGTCAATTTATTGGTATTCTTACATCTGGTCTCCTTCAAGCAGCGGCATCTACTATTAAATCCTCGCTTTCTGGCTGGCAAATGATGTTCATTATAGATGGTTGCATTTCTTTGGGTGTCGCACTACTCTCACTTTTTTTGCAGCCAGGCACTCCTGCACGATGTTACCTGATTTGGCTTACTGATGATGAAATTCGTTTGGGTCGTCAAAGAATGCGTGAAAATGGTACAGATATCGCACTCACTCCGAAATCATTCTTTGATTATGCTACTTGGAAAAGGATATTCACTTCATGGCATTTTTGGATATTTTCCATCATTAACATCTGTGCTTTCAACACAAATTCGGCAGGAACTGGTTCTTTTGCCTTATGGTTACAGAGTTTAGATCGGTACTCCGTTCAAAAACTTAACAATCTCACAGCTATTCCTCCTGCACTTGGAGTTCTTTATATTTTGATTTGTTGTATTGGTGCAGACCTCACTGGTAAACGGTTTTTGATGTGCTTTTTTTCACTTCTCATGAACTTTGTCTCAAATACCATACTTGCAGTATGGGACGTTCTGGAAACTGCCAAATGGGCTGGTTTCTGTTTGGCATATTGGTGTTGGGCTCAATCTTCGGTGTTTAATCCCATGATGAGCGATGTTTTACGAGGTGATTCTAACCAAAAAGCCATTGAATGGGTGTTGATATATATTATGGGATTACAATCACTGCCTTGGATTTCAAGATTGACATTTCCCACTACCGATGCTCCTCGGTACAAGAAGGGATTTGCATCTTGTGCTGGATTTAGTATTGGATATTGTGTGTTTTTGTGTGTGGCCTATTGGTTTTATAAGAGGGATGAAAGGAGACTGTTGAAGGTGGAACCAAAGATAGAAAGTCGCAAAGATGAGAAAGAAACTAGAAAGGTTGATATTACCGTTGAGGTTGAAAGTGTTTAATGGCTGCGAAAAAATGAGAGAATTCAAAGAGTTGAGAAGATCAAAAGATCGGATAAGATAATGGGAAATTTTCTAGTTAGATGACCAACACTTCTCTATCATCAATCACTTTCAATACTCTTTAGATTAGTCTAATATATCCACTTGACTTTAGATGTATTTGAAAAAATACTCACTCTACCTTTAAGCTCATTGAAAACTTTCATATTCTACCTTTTTTATCTCCCACCTACTCCCAGCTAAAAACTTCACTCATTCTCTCTAAAGGGACCTTTTTGAACTTACTCTACCCTTCCTCAACTTTATCTTTCCTCCATTCTCATTCCTCCATTCTCATTCCTCCATTATCATTCCTCCATTCTCATTCCTCATCTTTATTTCCTCTTTATCTTTCTTCTTCCTACCTTATCCCTTATCATTTATCGTATCTTCTACCTACTTCTAACCACATAATCCTCTCCACTCTGAGTGACATATCTTACCCAAGGATAACTTTGGTATTGCAACTTTGGCTCATTAATACGCAAATACCTGACTTGAATACCACTAGTAGTAAAATAAGGAATTGAAAATTTCACCTTGATTGGTTTCTTAATCACCAAATCTTCAGGATCTGTCACAGCAGGTAATCCCAATTCTGCACGCATATGGAATTGTTTTCCTCCTTGGAAAGTCTTTAATTTCCATACCACACAAGATTTTTCAGGAATCCATTTCACACTACCATACTCTGGAGTAAATTTCGGGGTATCAGCATCATCTGGAATCGGAATCACCACTTCCACATTATTAGCAGTAGATTTCTTCTTAATTTGCGCCTTTACGGAGCATAAGATTTCGATTCGTGAATGTTTGTGAACTTTTGTCTTGCAATTGACAAGAATGAGTGGTTTAACGAGGAATTGAGCTGATGAAAGTCTATACAGCATCAAAGTAAATTCACCATCAGGAGGAATAAAGGTAATTATACGTTCAGTTTCAAATTTACTTAACCGAACACATTGATGGAATTTAATATCTTCCATTTCCATACCTTTACCATCGGATTGTCCAGAAAATATACCTTTATCATTAAGACCCAAGCGTAAATCTGGCATTCCTGAAAGATGTGATTTAATACGCACTTCACCTAAAATCTCACTATTGAGTACCTGACCACTTGCACTAATGAGCATATTAATACTTTCGACCACATCCAAAAATGCCTCATTTTTCTTGTATGTGATACCTTCTTTTCTCCAACTAACCAGATTAGTGAGAGCATTTGGTGGAGCAACCAAATGATCAGGAGCTTTGCGAACCAACCGATAATAGTCCTGAGTTATATATTCCTTTAATATTTTAGTATCTGAAGTTTGAGGAACGCCAAAATCCATCATTTCGTCCAAAAGTTCATATATCACCACAAAGTTATCACGGATTGATTCTTCTTCAAGACTTTTGAAGTATTGTTTGAACACTTCAATCATTTTAGCGAGAAATACAACTAATGCCATAACATTGTCATTTTTCCTTGTGAGAGCGCACACATATAAGTTGTTGTGGGATATGTACACGTAGTTGATGCCGTCGGAATGAAGAAATGGTGGTGATTCATCAGTGTCATGGTCAAGAAGTAATAGTGGGAATTTGTCAATAGTAGAAGGTGGAATATCACCTTTATAGTCGCGTGAAAGAAGTGGCTTTCCTTTGATGTCGAGGAGGTGTACTTGTGAGGCCATGTTGGAAAACAAAGAAAGAAAAGAGAAAAGAGAAAACAGAAATCATAGAAAAAGAGAACAAAGGAGAATAAAAAAGAGAGATAAAGAGAATGAAAAAGAGAGATGAAGAGAATAAGGAGAATAAGGGAAGTTTGAGGTGATTTATTGGGGAAGTAGAGTTGGAGAGTTTAGTTTGAAAATGGTATTCAAAGAGGTTAGAGAATAGGGGTTAGGGTCATGGTAGTGGAGATTTTATAGTGGATAGTGGAGATTTTTATAGAGGTGGTGGGTTTTTATAGCGGGTGGTTTTTATAGTTAGTGGAGATTTTTATAGTTAGTGGAAATTTTTATAGTTAGTGGAGATTTTTCATGGTGGTTAGTGGAAATTTTTATAGTTAGTGGAGATTTTTCATGGTGGTTAGTGGAAATTTTTATAGTTAGTGGAAATTTTTCATGGTGGTTAGTGGAAATTTTTATAGTTAGTGGAGATTTTTCATGGTGGTTAGTGGAAATTTTTATAGTTAGTGGAAATTTTTCATGGTGGTTAGTGGAAATTTTTTATAGTTAGTGGGAATTTTTCATGGTGTCTAGTGGAGATTTTTCATGGTGGAGATTTTTTATAGCGGTGGAGGTGTGGTAATTTTTCAGTGGTGAGTTCTGGTGATTTGAGGTTCTGGCGATTTTCAGATCCTTTGATCACAGATACTTCACGATTGAAGTGATCTTTACCTCAAACCAACCCCAACTTTAAACCATATTCATTCTAGGATAATGTTCATCTTGGTCTTTACTAGAATTTAGATGAGTTTTAGGAAATTCCCTAGATCTTGTAGTTTGTACCACAAATGTTTCATTATATTCTGATACTCTCAAAACCACTATAATCGTATTTCACTTTCACTAGAATCATATTCCTCACGATATTTCACCACATTCCTCTCACTATAATTATATAACGTCCATATCTCTCACTATAATTATATAACATCCATATTTCTAACTATGATTATATAATCTTCATTTCCACTATAATTGTACAACATCCATATTTCTCACTATGATTATATAATCTTCATTTCCTCTATAATCCAAATATCTCCTTGTATAATCTCCATATTTTTCTGCAATCTCCATATTTCACTTCTCTTGCTCTAACTTCTTCTCTCTGTTTCAGTTAACCGTTTCAGTTAGTCAACTTCTCTCACGCTTACCTAATCTCACTCATACAAATCTTACTCCATCACTCATTCTATCTTCCACCATAGAACTCTCTATTCACTCCAATATTACTCCATATTACACCATTCTATTCACTCCAATATTACTCCATATTACTCTATTCTATATCTACACTCTCTCTATTCACTTCCTCTTAACCTATTTCTATTCTATTTATAGGTGTTTGTGCAACTTTCGTGCAACTTTTGGGGCAACTTTTAGTGCAACTTTTCAGTGCAACTTTTCAATACATTTCGCGTCAGGTAAACAAACATTCAGAATCATTGATTGTCGTGGCTAAACCATATCTCAACGTGTTCCAACTTGCCAAGATTCAATGAACCATTAGAGTCTTAAAAAGTCTTGAAAAGTCTTGTATTCAAAGCCTCGTGCAAAGCCTCGAAAAGTCTTGACAGAAAAGTCTTGACATGCGGAAAATTCTTCCAAGCCTCTCGGAAAAGTCTTGAACCTCGTAAAATAGATGAAGGATAGAATAGATATGATGAAGTACTATACTAGTACTATCAGAGGTAGAGAACATACTAACATTAAGATACAACCAACATACAACAAGATTCAATCAAGATACAACAAGATTCAATCAAGATACAACCAAGATTCAATCAAGTTTCATTAAAATACCAAGAGATACCAAGAGATCACCAAATCATCAGCTTATTCAAGACTTGTAAAAATCTTGTACACAGCCCAATTTCTCATACTATATACATAGTGTATACATAGTGTAACCATAGTGTATCTATAATCTATCCATACTCTATCCATACTCTATTCATACTCTATCAATAGTCTCTTATGGTAAACCTTTTTTGTTATAGTCTTATCCTCAGTCTCCAATGAATTTCAGCCTTACTTATGCTCCAAATACCTCTTTACCAAGTATTTTAGCCAACATCTACCCACCTCTTCTTAACCAAATCCTACTTCTTCTTAGCCAAGATCTACTTCTTAGCCAAGATCTCATACATTATATTGCTCCCATATGTCTTATCTCGTCTAGTCGTTTCTTATTCCGCCTAGACTTTCACCTCGGTTTTGTGTCGTTTCCGTTTGCAACAAAAAATGGTGGGGACCCCTGGACCTTGCTGCAAATAAATACCGCACGTTCCCTTCGAAAATCAGCTCAGTGTTTCAACTCATTCGTTCCAACAAGGTATAAGAACCAAATATACAAATAGTTGTCAACCCTCTCAACTATTTATATCGTTAATCTTTATCAATAAGGTTGACCTTTAATATCAATAACGTTATTGTAAACATTTGTTTACAATAGTATCACTCGTTAACAGTTGCTAAGAGTCATTTCAAAACTCCTTAAGAGTCAACACTTGTTAACAGTAATTTTAACAGTCGTTCTTAACAGTCGTTCTTAACAGTCGTTCTTAACAGACGTTCTTAACAGTCTTAACACTCGTTTAAATGCTTTTCAAATCAACTATTTTACTCACGTTGGCTACATCGATCTTTGCCATCGACTCCATCGAAACTAAAGGTAATGCCTTTTTCGCTGGGTCAAACCGGTTTTATATCCGTGGTTTAGATTATCAACCAGGTGGATCATCCAACTTGCTTGATCCACTTGCTGACCCCAAAACTTGTGAACGTGATATCAAATACTTTAAGGACCTCGGTATTAACACTATCCGTGTTTACTCTGTCGACAATACCGCAGATCATGATGAGTGTATGGAAAAATTGTCTGATGCAGGCATCTACGTCATTGTTGACACAAACATCCCAAACGCTTCCATTGCACGTGATGATGGTGAGTGCCTGTACAATACGATGTACCTTAATGAAGTGTTTGCAACCGTGAAGATGATGGCAAAGTATGACAACACCTTGGGATTTTTCGCTGCTAACGAGGTCATTAACGACGACAAGTCTACTGAAGCCGCTACCTATGTGAAGGCTGTTGTGCGTGACATGAAGACCTTTATGAAGAACACGGGATTGCGTCAAGTTCCTGTGGGTTACTCTGCTGCCGATGTTCTGGAGAACCGTTTGGAGACTGCTCAGTACTTCAACTGTGGTGATGATGAGATGGCTCGTAGTGATATGTTTGGATTTAATGATTACTCGTGGTGTGGTAAGCTGAGTTTCCTGACATCGGGCTATGATCAGAAGGTGAAGGATTACTCCAACTATTCGATTCCGATTTTCATGTCTGAATTTGGATGTAACAAGGTTACACCACGTCCATTCACTGAAATCTCGTCGATTTACTCCAGTGATATGTCTGGAGTTTTCTCTGGTGGTTTGGTGTATGAATACTCTCAGGAGGACTCAAACTACGGTTTGGTGAAGATCTCTCTGGATAACACCACTGTGCTGACATTGAAGGATTACGACAACTTGAAGAGTGCGTACGAGTCGCAGAAGAACCCTGATGGTGATGGAGGGTACCAGTCTGACCTTCCACATGCCAAGTGTCCTGAGATTAATGACAAGTGGAATGCCACTGACAAGCTTCCTGACACTCCTAAGGGTGCTTTGAAGTACCTTAACGGTAAAGAGGACCCAAGTGGTAATGGATTCGATGCGCTGACACAGTGGGCTTGTGTTGCTAAGGGCAACAATGTGGACGACTCTGGTGGAAGCAGCATCCACAGCAGAAGCAGCACACGCTCGGGAAGTAGTTCTACTGGCAGTGCATCGGGTAGCTCATCGAGCAGCAGTGGTAGTAGCAGTGGTAGCAGCAGCAGCAGCAGCAAGAAGAGTGAAGGTGTTGTTGGTGTCAGTGTTGGTAGCTGGGTAGCTATGGCTGGTGTTGTTGTTGGTATGGCTTTGATTTAGGAGGAGTGTATAAGTGGAAAGACATGGGACATGGTGTCCCAAACGGATTGATTTTGTGCATTGAAGATATTAGCTTAAGAGTGATAATGTAGGAACAGTAGGTGGGTACTATGGCTATAGATTATACAGTTATGTTTAGATATGTTACTCACTTCTGATCTACTGTTACTATAGGTATTGTTACTCACTTCTACTGTTACTATAGGTATTGTTACTAATTTACTGTTACTCTAGGCATTTTTATTATACCGGTATACTCTAGTCGCTGTAAATCCTTTACACCGCCTGTCTCATTCCATACATCATTTCCTCCTTGTTGATCAAATGACCGATGCTGTCTACCTCTTCCAACAATCTGTCAACATCGTAACACCATTCACTCAACAATTCATTAACGTGAGAATCACCCACACTCTCGGTTTTATCCTTAGGCTCTTCCTTTACACGGTCGAACTTCACGATACCCTGAGGACGGTTAACCTTAGCATTGATCATACCTTTGTTGACCAATTCACAGACGTGCTGTTCAGTTTCATCAGCACCCAATTGCAAGAGATATTGCAATCTCTCCAAGCGGATGAATTGGTAGTACTGGTTAACTACACGGAGGTTGTGTTCGATTATACGGTGCTGAAGAGCAGTATAATTTGTAGTTGAACGGAAGATCTCCGAGCTCTGCAAATGAGCACGGTACAGTTCCTCGATATTGAGCCAGTGAATCAACTCATTAGTAGTGAAGATATCCAACAAAGCGAGGATTTGAGAGTCGACATTCTTACGGAAAATTGCAGAATCTTTGATTCTGTGCATCAAATCATGTTGTCTTGGCTCATGTGGTGCTAATACCACGTAGTAGATGGCCGATACAAGAAGTTCTCCTAATTCTTGCTTGTTATTCTTAACTTCATCCAATTCAATCAACTGTAAAGTGTTGGTGACAATTGAAAGATAATCATTTTCATGTACGCCAATTGCAATTAAGTAGCGTAAATATACTGCCTTATAATGTGGGTGATTCTTCAAGGTTTTGATGAGGATTTTCCTACTCAAGACCTTAGCTTGAGCAAAGTCACCCTTTTGTAAGGTCAATTTAACCTGATCCAAGATATATTGAACTTTATCAGCAAAAGGCATGAGAGAATACGTCTCGACCTGCAAGTCGCACAAGATGTCGACCGCACGGTCCAAGTCGTTAAAATGTTCGAGCTGGATTTCGGCCAACTTTTTCGATACTACTGCACGTTCGACCTCCACAAAGATCTTTTTATCAGCGACTGTGCGGATAGTTTCGATGAGCTTAATTTTGGTATTCAACTCAGATTTATTGGAGTCGTCGAGGTCATCCAAATGGTTGATCACTGTTTGGATGAATTGTTGGATCGACAGTTTCAACTGTCCATGTTTCTTTGAGAGACTCACCACCAAATCGTTGAGTAAATCCCATTGTTTTGCGTTGGCAAGGGTGTCGACAATGCGAATGAGGACACGTTTGGATGATGCAGCATCGGCTGCTTGACGAGTTTGTTTTTCAAGTGCAAGATAGCGGTCGATAGCTGTGGTGGTATCGAGCTTCTCAATCACAGGAAATTGCTCATCAAGCAATGTACTGAGGTCTTTTTCGGCTTTGATGGGGTCGTCAGACATGGTGGCGAGAAAAAGTGAAGTAGAAAAAAGTTGTATTTGGTACAGATAGAGAAAAGATAGAAAAGATGGAGATAGAAAAGATAGAGAGAGAAAAGATAGAGAGAAAAGATAGAGAGAAAAGGTAGAGAGAAAAGGTAGAGAGAAGAATTGATAGAGAGATGAATTGATAGAGGAATGAGAAAAGGATTGATAGAGAGAGTTCGTAAAGATTAACAATGATTTTGATATAGAAATTGATGTTAGGATTGATGTTATATAACCTATGATTGCATTTACAATAGTGATCTTATAACTATGATGTTGCTTTAAAACTTTTGAGATTGTGATGTTGCCTCGTTGTTCCTTATATACTTGATGCCTTGTAAAACCTGCGTTGGTGCCTTGAACTGATCTTCCTCAAAACGCTTTATAACGGATTATATAATGTACATTACTTAACATCTTACCAACACAATTTAAAACATCTTATTAACATCTTAATAATATAGAAACTTTCTTCATATCTTAAAGTTAAATCCGTCTGCCCAATCACTTTCCCCATTACATAATCACTTGCACAAATGTTGCAATCAGGCGACTCTATACGACGTTCTCCTATTTACTGTTAGGTCTCCACACTATTACTTCAATTATCTCCTTATTCGCTACATCATACATTCTCTAAACCTCCCAAAGATCTCACTTTTAATCTCCTTCATTCCTTATTCTCTATTTTACCTCAATTTCTGTATTTGTCGTCTGTTTTCTTCACTCAATCGTTTCATTCTATACTCGTTCATTTCTTCCTTTTACACTATTCATGTCTCCTTCTACACTCGTTTCTTCCTCTAATTTTGTTCTTCCTCCCACACGATTCTTTTCTTCCTTATATGCTCCCCTTATATTCTCCCATTACTTCCCTCTTGACTACAAAGGTCTGTTTTCTTGTCTTTTTTCTCGTATACTATACGAGCTATACGACGATCGAACCACGGGCCCCCAATTGTCATCACCAGTATCATGGGCAGTTAGGAACCTCTGTTATGCAAAGTGCTCATGCGCACCCTCCGCGTTCTCCTAAAACCTTTTTTTGCAGTCTTTCCTCCGTATGTTTCCCGTTTTTCTACGTTTATAAGGCGCGGTTCGCTGTATTTTTTTTTCCGTAATGAATTCAACCAGTACATTCGCTAGCGTCCCTCAGTTGAATACCAACTTGTCTTCAGTAACATGGTGGCAGTGGGTTATCACCTTTATTGTCATTGGCCTTACTTATGACCAGGTGATGTACCAAATCCGCAAGGGTTCTATTGCCGGTCCATCGTTCAAATTTTGGCCCATCATCGGACCATTTTTGGAGTCCCTTGACCCAAAGTTCGAGGAATATAAGGCAAAATGGAACTCTGGAAAGCTCCTGTGTGTGTCGATTTTCCACAAGTTTGTTGTTATTGCTTCTGACCGTGACTTGACGCGTAAGATCCTCTCATCTCCAAAATATGTCCGCCCTTGTGTTGTTGACAGTGCTTACAAGATTTTGCGTCCAACTAACTGGGTCTTCCTTGATGGTAAGGCTCACTCCGACTACAGAAAGAGTTTGAAGGGTTTGTTCACTACTGAAGCTCTCGAGATCTACATTAAGGTCCAGGAGAAATACATGGACCAGTACATCGAGCGTTTTATCGGTTACGACGGACCACGTGAGTTTTTCCCCGAGTTCCGTGAATTTTTGTGCGCGCTTTCTTTGCGTACATTCTGTGGTGATTACATTGGTGAGGACCAGATTGCCGTGATTGCTGAAAACTACTACCGTATCACCGCTGCTCTCGAGCTTGTTAACTTCCCATTGATCATCCCATACACCAAGACTTGGTATGGTAAGAAGATTGCTCATGAGACCATGTTGATCTTTGAGAGATGTGCCGCTATGGCGAAGAAGCACATTAACGAAGATGGTGGAGCTCCAAGATGTGTTATGGATGAGTGGATTCACTTGATGAAGCTTGCAAAGGATAAGCGTGAACGTGGTGATGTTTCTGATGAGGATGAACACTTATTGGTTCGTGAGTTCTCTAACCGTGAGATCTCTGAGGCCATCTTCACCTTTTTGTTTGCTTCTCAGGACGCATCTTCATCGCTTGCTTGTTGGTTATATCAGATTGTTGCCGACCGTAAGGATGTTATGGAGAAGGTTCGTGAAGAGCAGTTGGCTGTTCGTGGTGGTGACAAGAGTGTTCCATTGGACCTTGCTCTTATCTCTAAGATGAAGTATACTAAGGCTGTTGTCTTGGAGACTTTGAGATACAGACCACCTGTCTTGATGGTTCCATACATGGTTAAGGAGAAGTTCCCAATCACTGCTGATTACAATGTACCAAAGGGAGCGATGGTTGTCCCAACTTTGTACCCTGCATTGCATGACCCTGAGGTTTATGAGGACCCAGAGAGCTTTTTACCTGAGAGATGGGAGAACCCATCGAAGGAGATGGAGAACAGAAACTGGTTGCCATTTGGTACTGGTCCACATGTTTGTTTGGGTAAGAACTATGTTGTTCAGTTGTTCACTGGTATGTTGGGTAAGATCGCTATGGGTGCGGACTTGATTCACCACAAGACTGAGTTGAGTGAGGAGATCAAGGTGTTTGCCACTATTTTCCCTAAGGATGACTTGATCTTGGAGTTCAAGAGAAGGGAGGTAGAGGCGTAGATAAGAAGTAGATAGGACTTTAATGTTTGTGATAAAGGGGATAAAGTAGAAGAAATGAGAGGAACAGAAGAAGATAGGGGTAAAGTTGATAGGGATAAAGTTGATAGGGATAAAGTTTGATACATGATGTTTAAGGTTTATTCTTTTCTGCTATTCATTTTGTTCAAGGTTTATATGAATGCTTATATAAGCTTGCTCGTGGTATGAAGTCATGAAGAACTGTGGATACGAGATTTGATGGTGTTGTTGTATGATTAGATGAGAAGTAAGTGAGTTTTAATAGATGTTTCAGAAGTATACGATATAATATACAAAAAGTATATGCTTCAGACATCTCCAGACATCTCCAGACATCTCCAGACAACATGAGATATCTATGTCATTCTTTTCTCCAATTTCCCTACATCTTCTCTTCATCTTCTCTATCTTCAAGCCTTTCCTTGTACTTTACCTTTTTCTTCTCTTCTTTGCCTTACCGTTTTGCTCTTCTTTTCTTCTGTTTTATTCATTTCTTGATTTCTTCTATCCTCTATTTCTTCTATTTCTTCCATTCGTTTCTCTTTTCTCTATCTTTTATCTTTGTTCTTTTTCATGGACTCCTGCCGTATATGCCGAGGAGAGGGCACTCCTACACAACCGCTCTTACACCCATGTCGGTGTAAAGGGTCCATTCGCCACGTCCATCAAGATTGTCTTGTTGAGTGGCTCAAACATTCCAATAAGTCGACGGAAAAGTGCGACATCTGTCACTCCGACTTCCGTTTCCAGACTATCTATGCTGATGACATGCCCAAACGGATCCCAATAGCATTGATGGCTAGAATAGCATGGAAATCAACCCAACGTACAATCAGTCGAGTCGTGTCTTGGGCTCTCGCTATCATATGCATCGCGGTTCTCGTACCAGTACAATGTAAAATGATCGCCAGAGCTTTAAATACTTTCCTCGATGGAGTCCCAGATGACATCAGCCACCGTGTCGTATTGGCAAATCAACCAATTCCACTTAACCCCGTGGATTTGGTCATGCACCTTTGGTTGCTGCTGCTCGGATACGTGGAGTACTTGGTATTCGGACGTGCAGCCGGACTTGCGTGGCGCGATCGCCCCTTTCCATTTTTCACAGACACCTTCCTTAGTGGCTGGCGCTACTGCATTTCCATAGCAGTTATCATTATCGCAGTGTATATCGAGCACGAATGGGTTACAGCTGATGAATCTTACACAAGACGCTTATTGCGTGAAGTCGGACGCGCCCCAAAACCCACTTTGATGGAGATGCTCGAGCAAGAGCAAAAGAAGGAAAATGAGAGATTAGAACAGGAGAGACTGGAAAGAGAAAGATTAGAAAGAGAAAGAGAGGTGGAGCGTAACGAGACATCTAATAGAACTGCAGATGATCTGCATACGCAGCCTGTTAGTAGAGCTTCTGAACATGAAGAACCTCACCCCGTGAGAGGAAATGCAGGTGAAGGCACTTTTGAGGACCCACGTACGTCACGTTCTAATGATCTGTCGTCAAATTCTGGCAACATAAATTTTGGCAGCCAGAATATAAATAGGGCACCCCCTCTCCGCGATTCTCCTATTCTATTCCATGCGGAAAACATCCTTGGAACAAACTCACTTGAAGATGTCAACCAAGCTGGCCCTTCTTCTGCCAGTCAACTTCGATCCATCGCATCCATTCAAGAGGATACATCCCTCCATGATGACATCAGGGCAATGAGATACCTCGCAGACAGAGAACCTAACGATCACTCGGCAGCCATCGACAACTTTTTCGAACAAAATTGTCTGGATGAAGACGAATCCATTCCTTTGCAGAATGAGTCTCTTTTGGCCATGGCTGCTCTTTTAGAAGCTGAGGCTGCTGGCCAAGTTCCCCGTGCTCCACCTTTAGAGAATGATCTCGCTGCAGACGACGTGCCGTTCAACGATATCGACGCGTTTGATGACGAAGATGATGGTGGCTTCCTCGATGCGTTGTTCAGGTTACGTTGGGACTTTGGCTGGAAGGTACCGGTGCTCTACATGTGTTTGGCTGACGTTATTTGCATGACAGTGTTGGTGTTCCTTTACTTTGTGCCGCAGTTGATTGGAAGAATTGGTGGCAGATTCTTGGGCCTTGCAATCGTGCTTGCCGGTGGTGTTTCCAGAAAGTTCGGCGCCCACGTTGGCACGGCAGCCTTGTCTCAAGTATTGCGCTACTGTGGTGTGTTTGGCAGTGCTTTGTTTGGATTGAGCGAATGGTATGACGCCGCGCGCGTAAGCTTCACTGATGGTCACTCACCACTTTTGAATACCGTGTCGTTTATTTTCCATTTCGGCGCACAGACGGTCATGGATGTGCTCTTTGGCTCTTCTTCGCCGTATCCGTCGCTCACACAGCGTCTTCTCACAATTTCACTCGGGTACGTGATAATCTTCACCACTTTCTACAGGACCATGGTGAGCATTGCACGCGAAAAGCCCGTACTCGGAACGAAACGCCGCATATACTCCTACCTCTTTGAAGTTGTCTCGACCGCGAAGGTTCTCTTCATCTTCACTATCGAGGCGTTTTTGTTCCCTGTATTTTGTGGCTGGCTCTTGGACTTGTGTTTCGTGCCGTTGATTGTGAACCGTATCGAGCAGAACAGCATGTACGTTCTCATGTTCACCGCTCACTTCGGTGCGCTCCTGTTGTCGTACGTGCGTACCGCACTTTACTGGGCAATGGGAACTGGGTACATGTATCAGCTTGCGATCTTTGTTGGCATGGCACGCTCTCGTATCTTGCGTCCAGGTGTCTTGTTCTTCATCCGTCTGCCAGATGACCCGAACGCGCGCTTGATCCACGATGCATTTGTGCTGCCTTTCAGATGGCAGTTGCTGCGTATCTACCTCAGTGCCAAGTTCTACACCTTGTTCATCGTCGGTGGCTTGGGTACTGTGGTATGGGGGGTGAGGTATTTGACCGATGGCACCTCCGACAAGGATGTGGGTTTCTTCCCGCTCCAGTTTTCACTTAACACCATTGTGCGTTGTTTCATTCTCTTCCTCGCGGAAGTGGCATATCTCCAGAACTATAAGGTCCTTGCCGAGAACACCTTCCACTATTGGAATAAGGCGTTTGCGCTCTGTGCACACCGTCTTCGCCTTTCTCATTTTCTCCTTGGTGTTCCAATCGCACAGGAACGTGGTCACGTTGTGTACAGGTCGGTATGGCAGCAGCTTTTACTGGCAGAGCCCGACTACAGCCGTCCCGTGAGTGCTCGTGAGGCTGCAGCTGTGTTTGCTGCGGATGCATCCGTCAACGCCTGTTTTGTTCCAGACGGCCTGTATGTACGTGCGCCTGCAAGCAACACTAATTCGCGGGAGTCGTTTAAGCGCATGTTTGTCGCCGTTACCAAAGACGACGAGCTTCTCGAGCCTATGCCTGAGGTGGAGCCAACTGGCCACAGTGACGATGAAGGTGAAGAAGACACTGGCGAGACGGGTCACGTTGTGGTATATCGGCCACCATATCTCATGGCGCGGTGTGTTGGCTTTGGCTTATTGATCTGGGTGTTTGGTGTGATTTTCGGCTTATCGGTTGGTGTGATCAGCGCGATGTTGGGTCGGCCTGTTGTCATGGCAGTGTATAATGTTTTCGGTGGCGAGTTTGATGGTAGAAGGTTGGACTTGGAATCCGTTGCAATTGGTTTGTTATTGAGCATTATCGGTGTGCTGGCGTGGGAGAAGCACTCGAAAAATAGCGCGAGACAAGGTCGCAGAGTTGCTAGAGATGCAGATGGTGCAAATGGCGATGACGCCCCTGTTGTCGCCGAAGTCAACATCCCGAACGAAGTTCAACAAGCTGTTCCTGAATTCCATCTCCGTGCACACATTCCTAGCATTTTCATGTCGTTATTGTGGTTTATTTCAGTTCTGGTGTGCACAAATCTCTTGAGCATACAGATTGAGGGTCTCGGGTTATCTGAGCGTACTTTGGGCATGGTGGAGAGCATTGTGGGGCACGGCATGCTCCCACTCACGGTTGTTTACCCGCTTTTACATGCTGTTGTATATGGCAAGCTTCCAAGCGTTGAGTGGAAGATTGCTTCCTTATGGGGTATACTGGCGATGGTTGCAACTGTGATGTGGGCCATGCTGATCAAGTTGTGGTACGCCCCAACAGTGGGGCTTGGGTTGTTTTTGGTGATGGAGGTGGTGAGATTGGGAGTTGGAGTTTATGCCTCGTGGACCCAAAAGGTGAAAGACGAAGTGTACTCCAGAGGACGGAGTTTGATGAGCATAGAGGAGTAAGAAGCTCCAGGGATCTTGGATACTGTATAGGGTACATGTATATATGATAATGGATAGGAAGGGAAGAGAATTATTAGAGAAAGAGTAAGATAAATAATACTAATGGAGGAGTCGTAGAGGTGATCGGGATATGAAGTGAAGACTCCAAGGGAACTCGGAAGGTATGAATTGTTCGGCACCGTTGTCTGAGGATGCTGATATGGCAATCGTACTGCCCAAATAGACTTTGCTTCATATAGATCCATTATTACATAAGAGGAAACCTTACTATGGCTACTTTTGGCTAACTGTGGTACCGTTTAAACCGATTTTAAGGCTTTTGGCGTCGTTGTCTATATGTGAAGATGTCTGAGTTTGCCTTTTATTTCTTAAGGGACATTCAAAATCAACAAGTGCCTGGTTAGCTCAATCGGTAGAGCGTTTGACTCTTAAAGAGGATATCAAAAGGCTACGGGTTCGACCCCCGTATCGGGCTTATTTTTTGCACCCAAAATAGAGAAAAAGAGAGGGTTTGAAGTGCAGAGAGATGAGAAAGATGGATGCATTGGGTGCGGGGTTCAATGTAGAGTTGGTGTTATGGATGAACTATCAAAGCGTTAGGATGATCGACCGAAGCGCTTTAGATTAGAAGCGAAGTGAGGTTACCGCATGTCATTTGGGACAGGAAACCGTATTCATTGACAATCTTGTCCCAAAGTATCATGAGGTTTGTAGGTATTGAGCCATTTTCTGTTGTTAACGGGTAATAACGGCTGGTTAATGTGGGTTTGGTTTAATTGGGTCTGGCCACATTTGACGAGCAATGATTTCTGTGTCGAACAATTAATGCCTGGTTAGCTCAATCGGTAGAGCGTTTGACTCTTAAGTAGGATATCAAAAGGCTACGGGTTCGACCCCCGTATCGGGCTTTGTTTTTGGAAGGTTTCGGTGACAATACACAAGTATTAGAGGCTTGTCTAGAGGGACTCTTGTTTTTGACCATAGAATGAAGTCACAAAAAAGTCATAGAGATGAGAGGCCGTTAAATGTTTTCTGTTAAGCAGGAAGACTTTTCTTAATTTTTAAATCTGTTACTGTATAAGAGAAGACCTCAATGTGGTTAATGTTCTCTATCTATGTTACAATACCCTTTATATGTTACCTCGTTCATTAAAAGTTTTTGATAGAGTATGTGGGGACAGCTCCTCATGAAATAAGTTTACTGCCTTATCGCTTTTCGACCAGAAATGCCTGGTTAGCTCAATCGGTAGAGCGTTTGACTCTTAAAGAGGACATCAAAAGGCTACGGGTTCGACCCCCGTATCGGGCTAATTTTTTCTAGACCATAAGAATTGAAATCATTGAAACACAGAACGAAACTCCAATCACATTACATTTCTGCACTTGTCAATACATCATCTCTACTCTGTCTACATTCCTTATATCACTCAGTATCTCATGTAACTATATATTTATCTTTACTACCTCAATTCATCACTTCTCTTCTCGACATCGTTCCTTCGTCCTCAAATGGTGGCACAACACTCTCCACACTCTCCCTCACACTGCTCTCACCAACTTCTGTCAGCACCTCTTCAACAACCTCTTCAACCACTACTTCAGCACCAGGAGTCTCCTTAGCCTCGCGGTTCTCCCACACTGGAGCTGGCGACTCAGTTTCTGAAGCAGCAGCAGCCGATGCCGCAATTTCATAAGCGGCGTAGTCGTCATGGAAAGCATTACAGTCAAAGTCCCATGAGCCCACCCACTTGGCGGCCTGACATTGAGACTTGGTCCATGGCTTCGCGTAAATCAATGGAGAATACATCTGGTAGAACACCACACTAGCAGCAGTGAATGCAAATACCACACCATATGCAAAACGAACAGTTGCACCATTATGAGCCATAACATACCCAACTAACACTTCCATGAAGTGACCAAGAGCAAGAATGCCAAAGTAGAAAGCAGGCAAGTAATGGTGTAAGAATAATTGACGACCCATAATGAAGAATGGGAAGTAGTGCAAGAACCAACCAAGAGCATAACCAAATACTTGCTGGTTGAAGTTGAAAACTTGTCCGTCAACAGCAATAGACTTTCCGGATTGCCATCTCAACACGGAAATCACAAAGTGAACACCAAATGCAAAAATAGCAGCCAGGGCAGCCCACCATACAATAGCATTACCGATGAGGTATACTTGAGTGTTGTTCTTTACCCAGTAGTTAATACCACGGAGAAGCAATGGCCAGTCAGTAGGGTTCGACTGCCAGTTGTGGTGCTCTGTCAATCCCTGGTTGATCTTCCACATACGTTTGTGAGACTCGACAAATTTATCCCAAACAGAGAGCTTTGGATAACTAATGGTATTCTCGAGATCTTCAGCAGTGTGGAGAGGGTTACGGTTGGTCTCAATGTACCAATGAGTCAATGGACGCAAACCTTGAGATGCAGTAGTCACTTCTTGTTGGTCAAATCCCCAGTCAGGTAACTTGACTTCCAGTGAAAAGAGGTACATTCCTGTCATTGCATGTCTCAAGCGGAAAATAGTTTCCAAAGCAGTGACATTGGTACGAGCACGTGCTGGAGTACGGTAATCAACAACTTCAACAACGAAGTCATCATTTGCATCACCTGCAAATCCCTCGAATCCATAACACGAAGCTTCCTTCTGCCAGTCACGCTCACTCACAGGAGGTTTCTCATCGTGAGAGTGTAATCTACGACCGGTATTCACGTGCTTCAAACGAATCTTCATACCATCGGTGAGCTGAACAAAAGTCTCGTTGTATACTGTACCATCATAAGGTTCAATCAACCAGTCATTGTTAGCATCTAAGTGAGGGTAAAGAGTAATCTGCTGTTGCTTTGAACCACCAGGGTAAAAGTGGTTGTGAGAGTGAAGGTATCCACCTTGAGTTTCAACATGACGAATACTAACAATTGATCCAAGACCAACAGATGCAGGGATATCACTTGGAATTGTCAGACCTGCGAGTCCAGCACGGAATGCTGGAGTCATGAATGCCAGTCCATCACCATCATTTGTCAAAACAGTAAAGTGCACGGCAAAGAAGGCAAAGTAAAGAAGAGCTGGTAAACCAAGAAGGATAGTACCACGCCATGCAAAGTGTGCAGTAACACGACGTGCCGATACAGTCAAATCACCAATAATCACCCAACATTGGTATGCACATAAAAGTCCAACCCAAGCCACGGTGAAAAGTCCAACCCATTTAGAAGAAAGTGCCAATCCAAGTGCAGTACCAGTAGCAAATAAACTTCTGTACCAAGCAAAAGTAAATGGTTCCTGAACCTCAAACTTCTTGTATGCATATATAGCAGCTGCAATGAAAAAGATGAGAGGCAGATCAAGGAGGATATATCTCAGGATTGTCACGTGCGCGTTTTCAAACAACAAGATCAGAGCTGTGGTGAGTGCAATTGTTGGACGTACACCGGAATGACGAAGTGTAGCGTAACATAACCATACGGTAGCGACACCAAGAGCTGCAGGGAATGCACGCATAAGCACATGAGGTACCAGAGCTGGGAACACGTCACCAATTGATTTAAATTCGAAGTCACCTTGGAAACCTCCGACAAGTCCGACACCTGCGAAAAGCATTTTGGCAAGTGGGGGGTGTACATCCATAAAGTAAGAACCGAGGATATATTTGCGGGCAAATCCACCAAAGTGAACTTCATCAAAAACCACTGAATCTGGGTGAGAAAGTCTCTGCATACGAACATAGAGTCCGACTAGGAGAAGAGCTCCTAAGGCGAGATATTCATTAGTTGCAATCTTTGGAGGCGAAGTACGCGAAAGAAGATAAGGACGAACCGGTCCATTTGCAAATGTTGGTTCGCCACCCGTTGGAGTGGCGGAAGTTTTTGCAGTCTTTTTAGTCATTAAGAAACGATGAAACTCGAAACTCGCAAAGATCAGATGTTTAGTTCTGTGCAAGCCAGATGATGTTTCTACCTTCAGTTGCAAAGATTGTGCAAGAAGATGTTTCTAGATTCAGTTGCAAAGATTCAATGTGCTTCTATAGCTTCTTTTGCGATGAATCGGCAGAAGACACGTTTGTTGTGAGCGACACGTAATTGAAAAAGAATTGAAAACAAAAAGTTGAAAAAAAACACCTGGCAAAAAGGCGAAAAGAGTAGAAGGGAAATGAGAATAGTGGGAGACGTGGGAGAGGTGGGAGAGATGATGAGGGATAGATGAGGAGGGGGATAGATGAGGAGGAATTGGATTAGAAGAAGGTAGATTGAATGTGAGAGAGGATAGATGAAATGAGATATAGGGTAGATGAAGTGAGATATAGGGTAGATGGAGTGAGATAGAGGGTAGGTGAAGTGAGATAGAGGATAGATGAAATGAGATATAGGGTAGTTAGAGAGAGGGAGAGGGAGGTGGAAATTTATATGAATTGAGGGAGGATAGATATATTACTTAAGGAGAAGAACTAATAATGGAGACTTCAACTCGTTAAGGTGAAGTTGATTGGTATTTGAGGTGGGAGGTTTAGAAATGAAGGTGATTGGAACTATAAATAGAGTGGTTTTAGGTTTTTTGGCGATTTAATTAGACGAACGTCACCTGACCGACGCGTAAAAATAAGGTAGACTGGAGATGAGAAGAAAAGTAATGGAGAAGGAGAGGTAGATGAGAATCGGAAATCAATGGGAATCAAGATATGGATATAAAATGAGAATTATGGAAACAAAGTAGGGTATAATTAGTTCATTTTACAAGTCATATGATATTCATGGTCAAATTTCTCTTGTTTAATCATGAACTTGTTTAATCATGAACTTGTTTAATCATGAACTTGAATGAGTAGAATTTCAAATCTCTTACTGAATCATCTCTTATTGAATCCATCGGATCGAACTTCTTAATATGATCCTTCCTTATTGAATTTCTTAATAGAATTTTGCCACCAACTACGGAAATGTACTCACTTTTTCCTCTCGAAATGGTTGCGAAATCATTACATCAATGTTAGTAATTTCCAAAGCCGCAACGCAAAATTTCTTATAGTTAACATACCTCAGGAAATTGTTGCTAAATTAATGTGGTCATTTCCAATGAACGCAAAATCTCCTATACCATACTATGCACATCGGTAAGATGAAATTACATAAACAGTAATATTAAGCGGAAAAAACAGTGGTGGATTTCACAATAATTGCTGTGTTCCACTCACACTCAAGTGAAATTAAAGACAATTACTCAGCTGGGGGTATCTGGGGTATGCATGATGACAACTCAAACAGCCAAGAATATCAAAAAGATCTTGAATCTCCTTTAAATTCTCTTTAGTACATTGAATTCTCTAATACTTTCATGAATTCTCTAATACTTTCTTGAATTCTCTAATACTTTCACGAATCTCTAATACTTTCATGAATTCTCTAATACTTGCTCTGGCACAATCTTTCTCACTTGTCTCATCAATTGTTCCTATTCTTTTCTTCTCCCCTTATCTTATCCAAGTTATGTTGCATCTCCCTTCTTCAAATTCTATATAAAGGATACCTTCTCTAAGGTTACATTGTGGCTCATATAAGCGAACGACATGGCCCGTTTCTGCACGGCCCGACTCGGTAACTGAATGCGATACCGTTTCTAGAAAATAATTCCGTCCACGGAAAAAAGAGATCTGATCCGCACATACATATGGATTCGAGAAATCGTACAAAGGTACAAATCGAGAATTAATAATAGAGAGATGGTACAAAGGAAACACGTTGAATGGTGTCAACTCTGTCAAAAAATGAGCTAGAGTTTGTAAAACTGATTTAGACAATTCATAGAAATCTCTTTACTATCTCACCCTTTTACCTATTTTTTACCCTTTTACCTACTTTTTACCTTATTTACAACCTTTCGCTAATGTGGCTGTCTATTACTGCGCCTTTCGTGTACTTTACACATCATCATTAGCTCTTGTGCATATGAACTAATTTCGCCACTGAGTATCGCCAAGATCTTGAATCGTCGATCCTTGGAGGAGTTCCGTGAAATTTTTAAAATCTCCCAAAATCTCTATACACTTAGTCCACTGAATTGACACTACTTTGTCTCAATACTCCTTTACTCCCCTCAATGTTTCCTTCATCATCATTATGCTCCTTCTCCCTTCTTTCCCGTCTCCTCCATCCTTTTTTTACCCTCACTGCACCAGATGCGCTCCATAGCCGTGCAAGTCACGTGTTAAATTGCGTTCCCAAAATGGAAGCCGAGCCCACGATGCGCACGCGATGCCCTTCGACCAGCTTAATGAGAGGTATGATGGAGTGCAAGGAGACTTCAAAGAGATCTGATCAATGTGTATCCATGAGAGTTTATCAATCTATATTATTACTACTTTATCCAACTTTCGCACAAGTTTTCTTCGTCTTTTGAGGTGTTCGGCAGTGCCGCGGACAGAAGTACGGAGAACATGTAGACTTCATTAAAGTGCTATAATGATGTAATTGAGTCGATGTAACATTCCATATACGAGATATTACTACATTTACCAAATACTATTGCGCTCCACTTTACCCGCATTCTTATACCATATTCTACAATCCTCTTACCACCATTAAATACACCCTTTAATACTTTACACCACCCTTACTTTATACCACCCTATAATACTTTATACCACCTTCTTATCCTTCAACCCTTTCTATTCAACCCTGTATCCTTCAACCCTTTCCTTCCTTTCTATCCCCACCTTTTCCTTACTAAACCCATTACTCATCATTATATATATTAACTTTTTTATATATAAATGCACCCCCCCCCTCCATCATTTTGTTCTTCGTTCCCATTTTGGAACTTGCGCACCATTCCTGACTACAACGCATACCAAATAGAGCCCACACGAAGGGTAGCACTCTCTGTGAGAGGCCTCTCTATCAGTGTGGGCGATAAGACTCTTCTTGACGACGTTTCCCTCGACCTTCCAAGTGGAAAACTCCTCGCTATCATGGGAGGTTCAGGCAGTGGCAAAACTACACTTTTGAACGCCCTTCTGCAAAGGGTCAACATAACCAATAAGGCGTTGAGTTTCTCAGGAAGAGTCCACTACATGACAACTGGAAAGGTCTCACATGCTTATCTTTTACAAACTGATGTCTTCTTGGAAGGCTTGTCAGTATACGAAACGTTGTATACTCAGGCACAGTTACGAACAAACAAAGACAAGAAGAAGGAGAAGAATGAGATCAACCAACATTCACTGCATAATATCACAACCAACACGACTGATATCGACCATAACCTCACCATCAACACATCACATGCAACACGTGATACAATCCCTCTTGTAAATAGATCACATGATGCAACTGATGCACGTGACCAACAATCAGATGACTATACTCCACCAGCAACAAATCGAGCTGACTCGATCGATGAGCTAGTGTGCGCTCTCTTGCAGGCTCTTGATATCGCGCACGTGCGTGACGCTTCGCCTTTCACTCTCTCTGGTGGTGAACAACGGCGTGTACTGCTTGCGATCCAGCTTCTTTCACGCCCTGCGCTTCTTTTCCTCGATGAACCTACTACGGGTCTCGATACGGCGAGTGCTTTAAAGCTCGTATCGGTGCTCCGTCGCCTCTGCAGCGGGGGTCTCACTGTGGTGCTCTCGATCCACCAACCACGCATTGAGGTCACGCGTATGTTCGACCGCTTGTGCGTGTTGACTCGCGGCGGTCGTGTCGTGTACTACGGTGCGGTAGATGCTCCATACTTTACGCAATTCGGCAGCTTAGAAGGGTTCATGAGAGCAGCAGTGCGTGATGCCACAACGAAGGAGCGTGAGGAACAGAGTGGCGAGGAGATCGAGCGTTTAGTGGAGGCATGGCGAAATCAAGCACTCACGCAGGATACTCACGTGACAGGCGACCACGTGACAGGCGACGACCGTTCACATTTTCAGCATAACCTTGCACTTTTTGAGCCTCATTGTGCTCTGGTATGGACGCAAATATGGGTACTTACTTTACGTACGTTCATGATTACACGTCGTGATGTGTGGTCACTTTTAGCATTTATTGGCGGTATGATTCTCCTTGCGCTTGCGATCGGGCTCATTTTCCTCAAGCCTGGATCAGATCTCGCTGGTATTCGACTGACGACTTCGGTACTTTTTGCAGTACTTGAAGTGATAGGGTTTTGTCCGATGATGTTTGACCTTGAGAGATTGTGGCTGCGTGACGGAATATATTTTGCACGTGAGTACAGTGAAGGTATTGTAACACCCATTGCATTTTTGGTTCTGAGACGTTTAGGAAAGCTCATACTTGAGGATATTCCTGTTTCATTTGCATTTGCGAGTATTACGTATTTTATGTGGGGGTTACGTATGTACGATGCCCAAGGTGAGTATGATGCGACGTATTTTGGTACCTACCTTGGTATCATTGTACTCGTTTACATGGTAGGAATGAGTTCATCAGTAATGATCTATGCTATACTGAAAGACTTTAATGTCCTGTCGCTCATTCTCAATTGTTTCTACCAATTACAGAACCTGGCTTGTGGGTACTTTGTGAATGCTCGTACAATGCCTGTATATGTTCGTTGGACCAAGTATATTGCGTACTTTTGGTACGGTTTCGGAGCATTGACTGCAAATCAATATCATGATTGGATGGGTGACTGTCCCTATGATGATGTTGCACAATGTACTGCGTATAGTGGAGAGGAGCAATTACGAGTTCTTGGATTTCCAAGTGATTGGATAGCTGAACCTGCAGGTATTCTTGTGGCATGGTTTTTTGGCTTTTATGCCTTAGCTGTGGTGGGATTGCATTTGAAGAATTATGATTTGGCAGTGGGATCACAAAAGAAGAACCGGATTGGTGGAGATGAGCAAGATCATACTGAAGGAGGAGAAGAAAAGGGGGTTGTTGAGGATCGAATGCCTGCTCTTGATCTTACAATTACCAATGTTGCACTTTCAGCAAGGAGTGGGATTGAGATTGCTGGAGGAATTCCAAAGATGAAAAGAAAGCCGATTTTACGGGGAGTTTCTGCGACTTTTGCAGGAGGTAAAGTGAATGTGATCATGGGACCTCTGGGTAGTGGAAAAACGACTTTGTTGAATTATTTGGCAGGGAGAGGAAAGGGTGTAAAACAAGATAAGAGTATGATGGAAAGTTTCCCTGAAAATTCTGGAGATATGGAGAAGACTAATGAGGATTCGAATAACCGATTGAGGAGTTCGAACTCTCGAAACTCTCATATTTCTCCAATTATGGTTTCATCTTTGGGAACTCCCCAACCTACTACCATTTCTCAACTTCGCAATATCGCTGGTTATGTTACCCAACATGACAACGCACTTCTTGCGAAGCTTACTGTTCGTGAGACCCTTTATTACCAAGCACGTTTGCGGTTACCTGCTTCTCAACACCCTCGTATTCCCCACATTGTGGCACGTTTAATCCGTCAAGTTGGTCTTGTGGATTGCGCTGATACCATCGTGGGTAATGAGAATATCAAAGGTATTAGTGGTGGTGAGAAGCGTCGTGTTTCTATTGCGATTCAACTCCTTCTGAGACCTAAAATCCTTTTTTTGGACGAACCAACTTCGGGACTTGACTCCACAACTAGTGCACATATTGTAGCACTTTTAGCAGAATTAGCAGCGGAAAATGGCCTGACGGTGATCATGACGATCCACCAGCCTCACGATGCGATTTTCGCCCAGTTCGAACGTGTGCTCTTATTGGCTCGGGGTCGTACTGTATATGATGGACGTGCCCGTGACGTGTCTATGTATTTAGCAAATGCTGGATTACCAGTTCCACCGACTGTTGCTATTGCAGATCATGTTGTTGATGTGATGGTTCGTGGAGAGGAAGAAGATGAGGAAGAAGTATCTGAAAGAGTTGAGGGGTTGATAAAGAGGTGGGAAAGTGGAAAAGGCATACAAATGGGAAATAAGATAAAGGAAGAGGAGGTACAAATGGGGGAAAAGATAAA
This sequence comes from Kodamaea ohmeri, assembly GCA_004919595.1. NCBI lineage: Eukaryota > Fungi > Ascomycota > Pichiomycetes > Serinales > Debaryomycetaceae > Kodamaea > Kodamaea ohmeri. The sequence goes on from SKFK01000014.1 coordinate 202,911, forward strand.
GAAAGAGGAGGTACAAATTGGTTCTAGTTCTGAAGGGAAGGAGAAGTTGCAAAAACTTGAAAATCTGGAAATTAAAACTCTGGATGATGAGAGAATAACAGATGAGAAAAAGTCACCTTTAGATGGAGAATGTCCTGGTATAGATACATCATTATCTCCTGGGACATCATCAACAACTTCATCGATGTCAAAATGGCCATTTCCATCACCTCCAGACATCTCCATATTTTCATTCCATCGGCTTCCCTTCCATATCACTTTCCCTGCTGTATCTTCGCGGCAATGTCTCAACATCATTAGGTCGAAAGATGTGATTATATCGCGTGCTGGACAGACTATATTCCTCACGATTGTTCACACACTCTTCTTCGCACCTCTCCGTAACGGATCCGAAGGAGTGAGTAACCGTCTTGGTCTCGTCCAAGAAGTTCTCAACCTCTACTTTGTGGGTTTAGTCAATAACGTGAGTATTTATCCGCAGGAACGTGATCTCTTCTATCAAGAGACTGAGGATGATGTTTATGGCGTTGCTACTTTCTCACTCTCGTACCTTGTGAACGAGTTACCTACTGAAGTGATACCTTCGCTCTTTTTCCTGGCTATGATAGTGTTTGTATGTGGACTTCCACGTACTCCAGGTATGTTTTTCCTGATGGTTCTCACTACAATTGGAGCAATTAATGCGGGTGAATCACTTGGTATTATGGTCAATAGTGCATTTCTGCATTTGGGTGTTGCTACCAATGTTCTCATGAACTCGGTGTCATTGGCTATCTTCATGGGTGGTACTATGTCGGTTAATATGCCAGGATTTTTCCGTGCTTTGAACTATTTGCTGCCGATGAAGTATGCTGTGGGGATCTGTGCCCAGATGGCTTTACGTGGACAAACTTTTGATTGTGGTGAAGGTTGTGAGTTGAATACTGGTGAAAAGGTATTGGATTATTACCATATGAGTGAGAACTTGGGGGGTATGTTTGGTGGTATGGTTGCGGTCATAGTAATATACCGTATACTTGCGGTGATTCTGGTATGGTTGAGAGTGAGAAGATAGAGAATGGAAAGATGTCACTCCGAAGGTCGATATCTAAGGTAGATGTCCAAGGTAGATATCTAAGGTAGATGTCCAAGGTAGATATCTAAGGTAGATATCCAAGGTAGATATCCAAGGTTGATATCCAATGAAGTATGTTCTTTGAAGATGTCCAATTGATGATGTATGTATTATAAGAGGATATCTGAGAAGATATATAGATATATATTGTTAGATACTCCATGTATCTAAACTATTATACTAATTTCTTTAGAATTCTAATTGTACTATTGTGCGGTAAGTACTAGACATCGACTGTTTTCCATATACTTGATTTGACGTCTATCTAGTCTACAGGTTTTATTATTAAATCTTTCTTCCTCATAATTTCTATCTTCTATATTCATCATCTATATCATCCATTCTATACTCATGAATTTCACCCTTCATCTTGTACCCCTTATTCTTTACTTGTTCCACCCCTTATTTCTATTCTATCTGGTTATATCCTGCACGATTCTCGTAATCTTTTTTGTGTCACCATGGGGATATGGGGCCAACATAAAGTTCCATGATTCGATCCAAGTCAAATCTTATGATCAGAGTAACAATAATTATAATAGTAAGTAATAATAAGCAATAATCATAATAGTAAGTAAAGATAATAATCAATAATCATAATACTCAATAATCATAATAATCAATAATCATAATCAAAACATGTCTTCCCATTAATCTTTATCCCCATCATTTTTCCTCCACAATATTGATCCCCCATCAATCTCCTCCACAATCTTCTATTACCAACATTTTTCCTCATCCATCGAACCATCCTTATTAGTACTTCTTACCTTTTAGATTCTCCTTTTAGTATCTTTTCTAGTACCTTATATCTTTTACCTTTTAGTACTTTTTACCTTCTACCTTTTAGTACCTTTTACCTTCTACCTTCTACCTTCTACCTTCTACCTATTACCTTTCTTATAAACTCTTATCACTTTTTGGTGAAACTTTTTCCGCCACCTCCGAATCTTTTTCGCGTCCCTTTTCGTATCTTATCACTCTGATCTCCGTTCCCTCCTGACAACCAGAAAAAGGGATATAAACTCTTTAAAGGAGAGAAAAAACTCCATGGCATACGCGTTTGAGATTGTGTGGTGAGTATAAAGAATCATAAGGATGAAGGATCATAAGGATAAGATGGAAGGTTAAGATGAAGGATCATAAAGATAAAGGATCATAAGGGAGATACAAAAGGGATCTTGGAAACTGTGAAACTCCGATAACAAACATGAGTATACCACAAATCATGACTTAGAAGAGATGGATTTCAAGAGAATAGAACTTGATCAACCATATCTAAATGAATAGAACTAGATCAACCATATACTAGAGTATAGATATGGTATCTACGTGTTAAATACACGTTTTAATGTTTACACCACAACCATATCTCCTACACCACACCACATACCACATACCACATAACAACACACTACAATACTACCATTATCTAACCACAACTATCTTATCACAACCATAATTATCTCATCACAACCATCATTTCTTCACTATTCCATTACGATCATCCACTTTATCTCTCATCACTCCTTGTCTTATCACCTTTTTTCACTCCTTGTTTTGCTGCAAAAAATCGAGCCACAAAGATGATCAATAGGGATCGAAAGATTAAGGAGAATTAGGGAGGAAGATTGAGAGGGAAGATTGGGAGGAAATATTAGAAGGTTGATCAATGATTCGAAATATGACTTGATGAATGATTTTAATATGACGAGATTAGATTAAGACGAAATACTTGACCTTTTATTTCTAAATCAACCAAGTATACCTACTATCACCAAATTTTAATGCTCGTGGTGTGATCACAACCCTTCTTCCATTTCTTTGTTATAACATACTAACCCCAGGCCCTTACCGACCACTTCAACAGTACAGGTCACTGGCGAGTTTGACAGTTGGTCGCGGCTGTTGCCAGAATATAACGGAACTCGCTTCGTACAGAAGATTGTAGTTCCAGAAAGGCGTAAAGTCGCCTTTAAGTTCATTGTAAATGGTGAATGGACAGTTAACAGGGAGTATACCGTTGTAACTGATGAGTTTGGAAATGAAAACAACGAGGTAGATGTTGTGGAGGAGGTTGAGGGAATTGTCGATGAGAATGATCAAGAGACGATTAAAGAGACCAAAGAGCCTATTTCTGAAGGTTCTTACAAAGCTCTTTCTGAAAATCCTAAAGAAACTATTCCTGAAGGGTCTAACCAACCTATTTCTGAAGGGTCTAACCAACCTATTCCTGAAGGTCCTAAAGAAACTATTTCTGAAGGTCCTAAAGAAACTATATCTGAAGAACCTAAAGAAACTATATCTGAACGGACTACTCATCAAGACCTTCCCATACCCACCAGTGATTTTATCCACACTACTACTATTGAGAACATTGCTGAATCCGATGGTTCAATCATTAGTTCGCAGGCTGAAATCACAGACCGCCATTTCGAACTCTCACCTGAACTTGTTGAAGATCCGATTCTCGAGTCTGATGTGATTTCGATCGGATCCAAGCCATTGGCACCAGTAACGACATCACAGTCGTCTTTTGCAGCGGTATCGATTCCTGAACCTGGGGACGAGTATGAGCACGTTGAGCAGCACGAACAGGAACCACCACAAGAGGTGAATACTGACTTGTATACTGAAGAAACTGAGGAAGAACACGACTATGATACGCCAACGAACTCACTCAACAACCTGGCTGTGGTTAGTGAGGGATCTGTGACCACAGCGTCTCCAGGACGAAGCTTCTCGAATGGTATCACGAAGCCAAGTTTGATTCCGGTGGAGGAGAAAAAAGATGAGGGCCGGAGAGAGAACTTGATTTCGAGGTTCAAGGGATTGTTCCGGTATTAGGGGATGTTTTAGGGGTTGTCCATGGTGACTTTCCTTCTTTGCTATGTTTGAATTCGAGTATTGTTTAGTACGACTTTTAATACAATTGCGAGTCGTTAAGGGAGAATGAGAGTAGAGTAGAAGATGGATGAGCATGGAGATGAAGTATATGAAGGGTAGTTTTTTGTCTACTTCTAATCTCAAGTTGGTTTATTAACATTAATCTATGTTCATACCATTTGTATACCATTTGTATTCATATCATTTGTATACTATTTGTATTCATATCATTTGTATACCATTTGTACATTTGTACCATTTGTATACTATTTGTATATTTGTACCATTTGTACCATATACAATTGTGATTTCTGATCGATGAATCCTTTTCCTATGATCTTTATCTCTTTCCCTTCTTTTTCTTTCCCTTCTTTGGGGCTGCCACAACCTCTTTTTCCTTTTCTTTCTCTTTAACCTTCTCTTCGACTTCCTCGAATTTAGTGTTGCTCATCAAACTTGCGACTCCCACTTTACGAACACCGCCTGTGCTTATACCCATTGGTCCCAAGAACACCAAGACACGCAGTAATTCCTTAGCTTTAGATGTGTGATATTTGATGCATTTTCCACTCTTTGGATCATAAACCTTGACTCTCACCACCGGAGGCTTTGGTTTTTCCACCTTTTGCTTGGAGTTTTTGGTGGAGTATGTAACGGAGAGTGTTGCCGAAGGGTATGCGGAAAGAAACCCGGTAGTAGAGTCGATGAATGAATCGAGGTTGGTTAGTTTCATTAGGAGAATCAACGACGAAATGAAAAAAGATAAAGAAAAAAGTGAATTAATATGAAGAAGATTATGAAGGAGATTATGAAAAAGATATGATGATTATGATGTCCTTTCTTATTCTCTTCATTTCACTACATTCTCACTCAACAACTTCTCAAAACTTTCAATATTTCCACCATTTCCACCATTCTCTTAATTTCTACTATTTTCACCATTCTCTTAACTTCTACTACTTTAATTCTCTTTCACTATCATTCCTACCACCTCTTCACCTCTTATCTATATCTCACTTGTCCTTTATCTCTTCTCTTCTCCAACTTCTCTTGACGTTTACTCTTCTCAGCAACAGGCTCTTCACCTTTACTCTTCCCACGACTCAAAAATGGCGACGCTACTCCCCAAATCTTCCAACCTGCATATAACGGCACTGAAGTGAACAACCACCAAACCTTATTCGAGCCAAAGATGACCATCAAAACGTCCAAGATCCAAGTCAAGTATACGATATCGAACATGTACTCATAGAGTCCTGGACCACTAATCTCTTCACCGGAACGAATCATCTTGTTACCGGAGTATACTGGTCTTCCATATTTTTCAAGGAGATATTGCAGTGTGAGTGCTGGGAGTGAAAACACAATATAAGGGACCTTGTTCTGAGGTCTTTTAAGTATGAAGAGTGCAAGAATGCACACGAAGTTGATACTAGCTGCAATCGCAAGGAGTTGATTGAGTGTTGTAGTATTAGCAACTGCCAATTTCTTTCCACTTTGAGACGCCATGATGAAAGTGAAAAAAGATGAAAAGGTGAAGGATAAAGATTAAAAGTATCTAAAATATCACCAAAGTTGAAAAGGTCCTAATAACCAAAGTTGAAAAGGTTCAAATAACCAAAGTTGAAAAGGTTCAAATAAGCAAAGTTCAAAAGGTCCAAATAACCAAGATTCAAAAGGGTATCACCAAAGTTCAAAAGGGTATAACCAAAATGGCCTATGACAAATGATTCTCCTACAAATATGTCCATACCTCCTCTAATAAATACATAAGGACAATGATCAGATTTTCAGATCAGGGAAATCAGGTCTTGTTGAGGTTTAGTCAAATCATTTATCGTTTCTAAATCCTCTTTATCTCATCATCAAACATCTTCCAACATTTTCTATAGTAAGGTTTTCTTTGCGAATGACATTTCCCCCTAAAATCCATCATATGACACTCTTTCAGACTTTCTCTTCATTCTCTTCTTTTCTTCTCTTCTTCATTCTTTCTCTTCTTCATTCTTTTGTTCTCTTCATTCTTCCTCATTCTCTTCTATCTCGTCTTCTTTTCATCCAATTTAACATTCGATAATACCCCCACGATTTGACTACGAACTTTACCATGAAGTTCTGTTATACGAGGGTTTGACAATTTCACCACAAATTCTCTAATTCTGTCATCAAATTGTGTAACAACAGCTTTAGTATATTGATTTGCGTCAAATCTCAATTTGTTAAAGACCACTACTGCAACGAAAACAAACACTTTAACCAACAAATCAAGTAATCTACCACGGAATACCACCATAAGTAAAGCCACAGGAATCTGGAATGCAAGTAAAATAGCCAGAATCATCTCGGCATTTGCAGCCACAAAGAGTGCTGGTTGGTTATAAGTGGTGGAAAAGTGACTAATTGCACTACTAACACGTTGTTGCATGGCCAAATCCGGGAATGCTATTGGTAATAAGTTGTTTTGGAAGTAGCCGAGGATGTGGAAAAGACTGAAGATGGCAAATGAATATAATGTCAGATTGATGACTCCGATTTGGAAAGATGCCACATAGAATATGAAGGCCAATGTAAAGTATTGAACGTTTTCATCACGTACCAAACGTTTTGCTGTGATCCCTTTCTTAAGATGAACTTGTTTGATGACAATTAAGTAAGTAAGTAAAATCGCCACCAAACTGAAACGGTAGTAACGAAGGGCCAGTCGTGGACGGAAAAACAGTGTGAATGTATGGACCACGAAGAAAAGGAACGCAAGTACGTGTCCAACAAACCAATAGAACTGTTGAGTTTGTGCAAGACGGATGAGTTGCGCTGATGGTGTTTGAGGTTGGAACGAGGGTGGCATGGTGAATAGGGGAAAATCAAAAAGAATAAAAGGAGAAAAGAGAAATAGGAAAGAGAGAGAAGGTGATAGAGAAAAAAGATGAATATAAAGAAATTATGGGGAATTGATGGAGAATTGATGGGGAATTGATGGAGAATTGATGATGGAGAAGCTGATGGAGGATTGATGATGGAGGATTGATGATGTAAAATTGATAATTGAGAATTAATGATGATGGTTATGATGAAAATGGGTATAAATAGTGGTGGAAATTTTATACGAGGACAGAAGAAACTGGAGAAAATGTTGCGAAAATGTAGAGAAATTTCACCAAGATGTTAAGAAATTGTTAAAGGTTGATCGATAGATGGAGATAATCATAATATACATTAACATGACTATACATAAACATGACTATATATAAACATGACTATATATAAACATGACTATATATAAACATGACTATACATAAACATGCTTATATATATCATCATAATCATAGATTATTTCCATTATTTAGACTCCCTTACCTACAATTATCATAGTTATATTCATGATATATTCATTCTTATCGTTCATCTACTATTAAGCAAAAAACATCACTATTACTAATTAGATACTGTAAACGAACAAACTGTTGACTATCCTGTAGTACTCATAGTTCTTGGGGAATGGGCCGGGGACGCCCAAAGAATGATTGTCCGTTAACTTAAAAACACTTTGGTATTAACGTAAAATTATTCAGTGTTGTCTTAAGCCTGTTCTTCAGTAGCTTGAGGAACAGCAGTATCTCCACTAGCTCTTGGGGTCTCACCAATCAGCTTCTCTGGGTCAGCAGATTTATGAGTCAACTTGTTAAAGAATTGGTCATCGACAGAGTTAACATTCAACCAAGTCAAAATAGTTGGAATAATGAGGAAGTTAACCAAGTCAAGAACACCATAGAATACAGCCTCACTATCTGGCTGAATCACATTACCACCCTCGGACAAACCCCATGAAATAGGGTACAAAATCCAAACCACAAATTCGAACAAAATAACCGAGTGCGACCAGTTTCTGCCTCTAGTAACCTTAATCAGATTGAAAACATTCTTAGCAATCAAACTAATGGCAAATAATTGAGCAGTAACTGCAAACGTAAAGTAACCCCACTTGTAAGTCAGCGCAATTAATGAACCAATCAATAATCCCAACACAAAAACTTCAGTAGCTAAAAATTTTGCAACCAATCCCTGCAAGAGGGTTAAGAGCTTTGTCCAAACATTTGCAGACTCTGAAGTGTATTCCAATGTGTGAGTTGAGATTTCAAAAATACCCAAAAGGAATGGCCACAGCAAGAACCATCCAATGTACTTAGCGTAGAAGATTTGACGAACATTAAGGTTCTGATCAGTTGTAACATGGTGGAACTCTGTTTCCTGTGAAGCATAACCAAGGTTGGAAGCGTAAGTAAAGTAGGCATAAGCCAAGACTGCATGAATAAACAATGGGTATACAAAGAACGATTTCTTCAACCCATTACCATCCTTTGAGCGAGTGAAGGAAAAGATACCTGCGTTAACCACTGCAGAACAAGCAAAAAGAGCAAAAACTGCCCAAAGCCAATCGGAACCATGTTCAGTAAGATGAATATCAATACCTTCATATGGTGGATTAATGCTCAATGCTTGATTTCCTGCGCGCTTGAAGAGATCTGGAATAACAGTCATAATTGTATTAATTGGTAGACAACTTGAATCTATAGGACTTTGTTTTCTACTATGGTTTTTCACTTTTCATTTCCTTCTTGCTCTTATATACTTTTTTGCAGCCACCACTTGCCTTAGCCGTCTATCAGCCCAGACACGGGAGGCGCTTCCGTGGAACCGCCGGATTCGGTTTTGGTGTCTAGAAGCATGATGGGGTGACCGATTATGTGCCCCAGAGACACGGCTGAATCGGAACTTTTTTGTGTGACAAGAGTTGAACGGAAACCGTTCGAACTTTCCATAATCTTCCAAATGAGGAATATTAATGAGACCCTTGATTATCAAGTACGATGAGAGTTCAAATTCAATTGATTAACATAGTACTTGTCCTCGATAATCTTCATTTATCTTCATTTATTTGGCCGGAAATAAGTGTGGATTACCAAGTGGTGTAAGAAGATATTTGGGATGAACTCACTCAGCAACTTGCAACCGGTCATTCAGAATGTTTATGCATGTATGCTTAATGAAAAGGGTAAAATTAAGGAAAATACAAATACAGACAAATGCTTTGATCACGGAAATTCATGCATGAAGTAGTAGTATGAAAATAAGGTACTATAGACACTCAATTATGTTGACATAAATACTCAATTAGATCAATTATGATGATATTACTAGATGATGATGACGATAGACATTCTATCAGACATTGGTTACATTGGTTATCATTACTATCCTCGTCTTATTCTCGTCAGTTCATCCAACCCATTTTCTCAAAAAACCCAAAAATACCCCCTAAGAGGAAATACCCCCGAAACAACGGCTGACACAAGTTACTGCATTTCTGCTAAACAAAGCTGCAGAGCCGCATTAATGTGTAGAGGGGCAATTTGAAAAAGATATGGGGTAGGAATGCATGCCAAGTCTATGGGACTCTCTATGGTAGTCATTAGGCATTCCCCAAAACTATCATCGTATCGAGATCATCATACTATTATATCTAATTACCGATTCTAATAATTGCTATTTGACTCTGGGTTCCTTTTTACCGTGTATGTCCATTGTGCATTACTGACTTGTTAATGGTACAATAACTGTGCATATCGAGGGTGTAATTTAGTGTGGATGCTACTTAAATCAGGTTTATGAGGCTTTTTCACTTAATAATGATCCTTACAGGTTCAATGTTTTCTTACATCCTTTTCAGGGTACTTTTCTCATATCTATATGGTACATCTTCAGAGTATATCTACTTTTCATGGTACATCTGCTTTTTAGCACATTTACTTTTCACGGTACATCTGCTTTTTAGTACATTTACTTTTCATGGTACATCTGCTTTTTAGTACATTACTTTTCACGGTACTTTCACATCATTTTTCAGTGAATCACTTTTTAACACATTAGACTGTGCTTTACTCATTTTTGATGGCATTTTCTACATAAAATTCTCTATAGGACTCGGGAGTCTTCCGTACTTCCTCGAGGATTCTGTAATCTCATCATGTACATCTCTTAGATTCCGGATTCTATGTTGTCGCGGTGTTTTCGGTAAATGTTCACGGTAAAAATGAGTTTTCTCCGGATTCACAATCGTATGATCACATCCGAAATATCCTTAAACAAACGGGATGTGGTTTAAGCAACATGACTGTTCCGAGTGGAGAATTCGGGCGATTAGTATGAAAACATGTGATACTCAAATCAAATCATATTCACTCGATTTGAGATATTAGCGCAATCACAAACATGACTTAGTCATGTACCATAGTAGATACCGAATCTAGAGAAAATCAAAGAATCCCAAAGAATCCTAACTATCTGCCCAATGAACCTAATTAATGTACCCAATGGACCTAACTAATGTACCCAATGAACCTAACCAATGTACCTAACTAATGACCTAAACTATGTACTAAAATTAACCCAAATCTAAAGTATTTCAACTAGACTACTCTTTTGAAACGTTACTCTTACCGTTTACTCTTACCTCGTTACACACCTACTACCTCGTGTAACTCATCAATTCTAACGTCATAGTACAGTCATTGACCCCGTCTGTAACCTCGTCTGTAATCTCGTCTCATAATGTCAAACACTCATCTTATTATGTCACACCTCGTCCCATTTTATCAATTGTTGCCTCATTGTATAATCTGGTGCACCCCGTCATATCCATCAAATTTACTACTTTCGTCTACCATATCATAACAATACATCTTTACCCTTTAGGTATCCACTTCTCTCTATATTATTATCTCATACTCCATCCTCTCCTCTATCCCGTCTTCTCTATATTCTTGCTAATTTCCTACACCATATCCTCACTATTATTCTCCTACACCATATCCTCACTATTTCTTATTCTCCCATATCCTCACTATTTCCTACACCATATCCTCACTATTCTTTTTATCTTCCCCTTCTCCCCATAATCTAACCTATAGCAACTGGCTGTCCTTGTTTTATCCGTTCGATCACATCGTCGCCAATATCGCCCGAAGTCCCACAAATACTGCACTTGAGGCGCTTCGTAAAGTAAAACGGAATCAATGGGATGAAGAAAACTGTCACCGTATTGATAGTCCGCATAGCATACGCTGACTGGTTGTGACAGTGCAGACAGTAGCATGGAACATTGCCCACATCCTTAAGTGGCTTGTTGAATTCTTTGACTATTCGTTAGTATCTTTATCTTGTGGTTATGTAGCACTGGTCTTGAAAGAAGCTGGTGTGGCTGGCTTATAGGGAAAGATTGTAGTTGTACAAGGGTAGTGGTCGGTGGTGGCAAGTACAGTCACAACTATGTTTACGCAACTATGTTGGATGTCGCGCTTTCGTTGATAACTTTTGTCGGATGTCTATCTATCCGTGATATCCACTTCATTCTTATCAATTGACAATTTCTTCATAGTCATCACCAAAGCCTTTCTTCCCATTATGTTGTAGGTATCATGTAGACTTCTTCCTCATGAATGTATCATTCTCGTGGTGTTCTTCTCATGTGTAGCTTCGAATTCTCGGGTGTCTGAACACCTTCCTCTGTTCATCTTGTGTACCTTGTGTACCCCACATTTGTCTGATTCATATCTTCACCTTTATAAGTCTCTTCTCAATTGAAACATCCCACTCCAAAGGTTCTCAGTACCCAGTTGCTGTCTCCATACGTACATCCAAAGAAGAAGAAGAGAAAATCAATCATGATAGTTTTCGTACCTTGTCTTGGCCTTTTTGCTTTCCCGGATTATGTAAGCTTGAAATAGCAAGCGACGAGGCTGTACTTTTATTTGTTGAAGTATTTTTGCAACACACGAACAAACCAGCCAAGTCAATGAACACGAGAATCGTTGAAATGTTTGAAATCTAAGATTGCATTGACGATAGTGAAGGGCAATCCATCAAATAGCTAGCTAAAGATGTGAAGATGTCGATATAGTCAAACAGATGTCGATATAGTTAAACAGTGTAATTTCATCTTCTTTTAGCAATCGATCATTGTAATTTCAGGTTCTTAGCAATCCATTGTAAATTCAGTCTTTTGATAGCAACATTGTTGTAATTGAATCTTGCCGAGATCGTTATTATTTCATATGAACCCTGAAGATCTTTCTATGCTTCATACCCCTGATAAAGCCACCATCGATGGTAACTCACCAACATGGGTTCAAGATATAATATTTGGTTGTCATTGGTAGAATAAGATGAAAGTATAATAGATGAAAGTATAATGAAAGTATAATAAGATGAAAGGTGTTGGGTTCGTATAATGGTACACTATAGGAATAGGTTCATTTATTTTGTCGTTTTACATCTGGATCAATATCATGTTTCATTGAGTCTGAAGATCCCCAAATCTTCAAGTCCATGCTCTAAAATCTGATAGACAATCCACCAAACGTTAACAATTCCTAGAGAACCGTAGGGTCCTTCTAGAAACCTGAGAATCCTTCTAGAAAACCATAGAGTTCTTCCAACTCAACACTTTCACTTCAACCTCCACTTTCAACATTCTCTCTCTATATTATCTCTTTATTATTTCACTTCAACCTCCCTCCCTAACTCCTAGATTATACTCTAGAATATTCTCTAGGAGATACCAATTCCTTGTCTTTTTTTGCTGCAAAAAATTCTACCACATATAATCCTATAAATAGGAATCAAAAGTCGCTATTTATCACCAACATCCACACCTTGTAACTTTTTTGTACCACCTAAGTTTGTGTTGTTTTACTATCAACAGAGTCAACTCTCATCAAGAAGAGGATTCTGGTATAGGAATAAACATCGGCATCAAGAAGAGAATATTCATTGAAGAGCAGAGAATGAGTATAGGAATGGAGAACATTGGGGATGGATGTAATAAGGATTAGGAATCAAAGGATACTAGGTGCTCTTATATTGAACATATAGTATTGTGACATTAGTGTTACAACTTTTGTGGATATTACGAGTATTACACACTGTATTGTGGATATCATTATGGACATCACTATTAAGGATATCACGGACATTATGGTTTCAAGACATCACCATTTCAAGACATCACTATTTGTTTGACATTATAGGTTTGTCACTTCTTGTGTTATGATATGTTTCATTATGGCTTGTTTCATTATGGCTTGATTCATTACAAGTGTGTGTATACAAAGGTCTTTTTGTTTCGCCTTTTATCTCTTGTCTTCCTTTTATCTCTTTTGTCCTATCTGCTCAACCTTTTATTTGCTCCATCCCTTTTTTTGTCGACTAGATGAAGTTCTCGCACTCACTTCAGTTTAATGCGGTGCCTGAGTGGTCGTCGAAGTACATCGCGTACACGACTCTCAAGAAGCTCATCTATTCGCTTCAGCGTGATTCACTCCGCAAGCGGAGACATGACCTTGAGGAGGCTACACATTTAATTGACGCGGAAACGTTTGAAAATGACACCGCTGTGTTCACGGCCGCGCTCGATGCCGAACTCAAGAAGATCGACGACTTCTACCGTGAACGTGAGGCGGAAATTTATGCTCACATCGACGAGTTGGTGGCCGATATCGAACGCTTCGAAAAGGAGGCGGCCACCTTAGAAACAGGCAGAGAAACTGTTGGGCAAATGCCTCAACGCCGAGAAGGTGGTGCTACAACAACAGATGGTGAAGATTATGGTGAGGAAGATGGTGATGATGATGACGACGCGCAAGACTCATCGAAACCTCTCACGAAATCACGGTCTGTCGACGAATATTTGAAATCGAGTCGGTCTCCAGCACTTTGGAATTCATTGATCTCAGCTGCATCGGAAAACATGCCTCCACAACTTGTGCTTCTCCTGGAAACTCGTGTTGTGCTCCGTAAGCGCATTATCAACCAGTTCACCACCATTAGTGAGTTAAAAAGCTACGTCGAGTTGAACCACACTGGGTTCAAGAAGGCGTTGAAGAAGTTTGACAAATCATTGAATACAAACATTAAGGACGAGTACCTCCTGCAGCTCTCGTCTAGGTCCTATATCTTCAAGGAGTCAACACTTGAAGGTATTGAAGCCCATATAACTAGTCTCGTTTCGCTCTACGCGATGGTGTGTAACCAGACAGACCTTGATACGGCACGTACGGAGCTTCTGATTCATCTCCGTGAGCATGTTGTGTGGGAGCGTAATACTATTTGGCGTGACATGATTGGTATGGAGCGCAAAACGTATGCGGCTAACGATACTGAAGAACAGGCTAACAATGCATTAATTCTGAGTGTTGACTTATCGATACGCAACCCGAAGGTTGCTAAGTTGGTGGGAATCACCGCCGTAACTTTGATTCTCTTGAAAGCGCGGATGTTTGAGGATGCTGCGCAACAGAACTGCCTTGCGTTGGTGGTATGCGCATCACTCTTGTGGGCGACGGAAGCAATTCCACTTTTTGTGACGTCGCTCCTCATCCCACTTTTGATTGTGGTATTACACGTGTTGAAGAACGATGACGGGACTCGGATGGATCTGCCTTCGTCATCGCGGTACATTCTTGCTCAGATGTGGAATTCTGTGATTTTGCTTTTACTCGGTGGTTTTACCCTCGCAGCTGCGCTCTCTAAGTATCTGATTGCGAAGCTCATTTCAACGTGGATTTTGCTGAAGGCAGGTACAAGGCCAGCGGTGGTGCTTATTACTGTGATGGGAGTGGCACTCTTTGCGCTGATGTGGGTCTCGAACGTGGCAGCACCTGTTCTTTGTTACCTGATTGTGCAACCACTTCTTCGTACTCTTCCTAAGGGGTCTCAATTCACGAGTGCATTGATTCTCGGTATTGCTTTCGCGGCCAATATTGGTGGTATGGCACTGCCGATTGCATCGCCGCAGAACATTGTGGCTATTGGTGAGATGTCTCCAGCACCAACATGGGGTCAATGGTTTGTGATTGCTCTCCCTGTGTGTGTTGTATCGCTTACGTTGGTGTGGGTATTCTTAGTAGCGACGTTTGATTGCAGCAGCCGGACGACCACATTGGTGCCAATCCGCACTATTGATGCCAAGTTTAGTGGTGTACAGTGGTACATTATTCTGGTTACTATAGCGACAATTGGTCTTTGGTGTGTTGCTTCGAAATTGGCGGGTGTGTTTGGTGAGATGGGTATCATTGCTTTACTCCCTGTTGTATTGTTCTTTGGTCCGGGACTTCTCAGCACAGAGGATTTTAACAATTATCCATGGAACATTGTTGTGCTTGCGATGGGTGGTACTGCTTTGGGTAAGGCTGTTGCACTGAGTGGATTGTTGGCCACGATTGCTGTTGCGATCCAGCATGAAGTTTCTGGGTTCCTGTTATTTGGTGTGACATTGACGTTTGGTGTACTCATTCTCATCATGGCAACTTTTGTTTCGCACACTGTTGCAGCATTGATTATCATTCCATTGGTGAAGGAGGTTGGTAACAACATGGCTGACCCTCACCCACGGTTGCTTATTACTGCTGCTGCGTTATTGTGTTCTGCTGCTATGGGATTACCGACATCTGGGTTCCCTAATGTGACTGCAATTTGCATGACAGACGATTTTGGCAAGCCATACTTGACGGTTGGAACGTTTATTACAAGAGGTGTTCCATCGCTGATAATTGCGTATGCTGTTATTGTGAGTGTGGGATATGCTATAATGCGTGTGATTGGATTTTAGAGAAAGGAATAGGAAGAGGTGTTTTTGAAGCATAGAGAACTATAAAATAGATTGTATATAGATGTATAGATTCTTCATCTATGATTTTATAGATTCTTCTAAATTTGTAGATAATTATCAGTACTTCTATAGATTCTCTACATGGGTTTATAGAGTCTCTATATGGGTTTATAGATTCTATATATGGGTTTATAGATTCTATATATATTAGATTCATTTGTTGACTACCACTTTTCTGGCCCAAAGGTCTCACCCTTGGGCAAATTATAATAGGGAACACCTTCAAAGTCCTTAGTTTTGCGGTAAACTGTGTTTCCCCACCAGTTCAACTTACCTCCTGGATAAGTGACACACAAAAAGATAATGACAGCCGAGATGGCTACCCCTGCATCGAAACCTGCACTGATGACGTTGTTATACTTTGTGTGGAAAGCCGTATAGTAGCGCTTCAAATAGAAGTTAAAGGCGAAACACGTGACAAAGTATAAAGAGTAATTGTATAAGGTTGAAGGAGGGATATTTCCTGAGCCAGTGAAGAAAACCGGACTATTAATACGTCCATACCACTTTGTTGGGAATTTGCGGTATAAGTAGTAGGTGAAAAAAGGTACAATGGCTCCAACCAAAAAGAACCAAAGCAATGGGTTATAGATCTTTCCTGGAGAGAACAATTCCTCCACGAGGGAAAATGTGATGGAAGCAGTATAAATGACTTTACCAGAAGGACATGAAAATTCCGTGCCAGATTTGCAGATATCCTTCACATTGAAGCGCATCCATTGCTGTACACCCACATTTACCAAACACGCCAAAACTGTACCAAATGCTTGGTAGGCAAATAATTGCCGTGGTGGAATCTTCATATACTGACCAAGCTTCAAATCACGTGCAAAGTCCAAACCTTGTCTATTTGGGATGAAACCTATCAATTTGATCAACATATTAGCCATTGGGTTTCCCTTAAAGGCGTAACCTGCGACCAATTCGGTGATAATGTTCAATCCCACATGTTGGTTTGTAGTAGCTTGTAACAAAGCCTCGAATAAAAACGTACTCAAGGAGATAGCTACGGCTAAAACAAATCCATACCATGGAGTATGAGAGAATTCTGGGAATCCACAAACTGCACCGAATCCAAAACCAAGTGCCACGAGCCATAAAAGAACAGACCACCAGATAGGTACATCTTTAAAGTGTTTCTTCATGAGACGACGGTGAATATCGGAGCCATAATGGGACTCATTGAAGAAAAGGTTGTAGATTTGGCGACCATTATAAAGGAAAGTGTGAACTACCAAAGATGTTATGGCTGCAAAATTCAATCCATATGACATTAGGTACAGATATGGGATGAAAACTGGCAGATACTTCTTGTAGTTTTCCTTGTTAATACGGAAGGTCTTTTTGTCGAGGATTTTAGACACATTGAAGGTCTTTTGTGTGTTATCGAAAGATGACGAAGAAATCATCGGCATGTACTTGGCATACCAATGATTTGTGTAGTATAAACACGGTAAGATAATCCAGAAAAAAATCACCACAGACCCATATGTATTTGCAGCCACATGATATGGAGTAGCCAAAGGTGATACACTCAAAGCTTGAGTAATTTGAGTCCAATCAAAAGTGATAGGAAGGCCAATGGCCAAACCAGAGGAAGTTCCGAAGATTTGATTAACAATAGTGTTATTTGGTGCTATCCAACAAATCCAGTTGAAATTCGATAAAGCCTTAAAAAGGAAACCCGGAACCCAAAACCAGATAAATGACCCGCCACAAACTGCGTAGAACATGCGGAAACGCGACCATTTCACGCGGCTGGGACGGACATTCTCCGCTAATTGTGTGGAACGATTTAAAGTAGTGAAGATAGTTGCAGTCACAAGAGCCAGAGGCCATAATGCACTCGCAGGATATACAATCCAACGCTGCATTATTTGTGCAGCACTATATCCCAACATTTGTGAGGTTAAAACGAGTAAAATCTGGTACCCGACATTCACATCCAAGTTATAGAAGTTGGTGGTTGCAATAAGAATATTCATTGCATATGCAGTCGAAGCCGTCAATGACACAATCACTGTCAAAAGTGCATGTTCCTGCACAGAGTACGGCCCGGGATTAAGTTCGAAAAAGCGGGGGAGGAACTTTGGTTTAAATCGTGGGAGCCTTGCGAGGGCTGTTCCGATAGGGTATGAGATAATCTGAGCCACCACATAACTTATATTAATGGTTGGGTACCGTAATGAAAAGAATTGGTTTACTCCAGCGAAGACAATAACGAAGACTGTGACCATCACCACCGCACGCCAATGAAAAAGGTCACAATTTGGGTCGATTTCAGTCGATACTGCTGCTCGAACCTCGGGATATGGCGAGTTTGTCATGTATGTGGGATCACCTTCGATGAAATCAAAGTTAGTTTCATCGATTGAAATTATCTCGGTACGCACATCTTCTTTTGAAGATAAAGATGAGACTTCGGGTGCAACCTCAGGCACCTCCAGGGGCTTTTTTTCAAGCGACATGAAGATGTGAAGGTGATAGAAAGGGTAAAGGTAGTTTGAAGGTAGTTTGAAGGTAGTTTGAAAGCTGGTTGATATAGAAGTTAGTTGATATAGAAGCTGGTCGATATAGAAGCTGGTCTATATAGAAGCTGGTTTTAGCTAGTATGAAAGCTAGTTTTATATCTAGTTGTGAGCTTGTTGGAATTGGCGGCGACAAGCGAGTTTATATCCGCCAGACATATAGCAGCTTTGCGATCTTTCTATCAGCTGTGGCTACGCATTTCTTTTTATGCGCCGAGATAAGAGTATCAGCCGAACAAAAAGTTCCGAAAGAGATAAGAGACAATGTGAATCGAGCAGACAAAGGTTTGGTGGATGATTAGTAGTATAGGTGATGAGTATATGAAGATATAGAGATAGATAGAGAGAAAGATTAGTTTGATATAGATTAGTGTGGCTTATCGATTAGGTGATTCATGGTTATGAGTTGAGAGGGGAGAGACGGCGGAAGATGTATGGAAAACAGGGGAAAGAGGAGAAAGATGAGGAAGAAGATGAGAAGGAAGAGGAGAAGGAAGAGGAGTAGTTATGATTAAAGGTAAAAGATGGTAAATATGATTGAAAAAGTGGTTGAATGAACTGAAGGTTAGTGATTAAATTGAAAAATTAGATGGAACAGGAGATCGAAACGGAGAATAGGTTGAGACGGAGAATAGTTTAATTAGTTATGTGAGGCGAGAATGGAAAAATGATCAACAGAATGATGCATGAATTACGAAAGTGATGACAAAATCAACTATTAGTCAACTGAAACTATTAACCATCATTAATGAAGAAATTGTTGTGGAGTTCTTTAGTAGATGTCATTTACTATATGTCTTTACTATCATTTCTTTCATCTCTTCTTTCTTTCACCTCTTCTTTCTTTCACCTCTTCTTTCTTTCACCTCTTCTTTCTTTCACCTCTTCTTTCTTTCATCTCTTCTATCATTCATCTCTTCTATAATTTCTTCTTCCTCCTCTTGTGACATAGTTGAAAAAAAAATCTCCAGGGGGTGAGTCGAACACCCGATCTCAAGATAACTCTGCCATTACAGTCTCGCGCCTTAGCCAGCTTGGCCACCTAGAGGATTTGTGGAAGCGATGTCAATAAAAAGATTCACATAGAAATCCACTCTAAATTTGCTATATAGTAAAAAGGTTTTCTATTGGGTTCTGCTAGCAGGTTTTCTGACCTAAACTACTAGGAATATAAGGTTCCTATAATAAATTCATACTAATGAAGAAATATCTAAACTTTCAGTCCAACTCCCCACTCTGGGATGCTTATCTTCAATCATCTCCCCTCCTCGGATTCTTTCCGTTTCCTCCGAATTCCTCCGCAAAAACTGTTGGGCGACAAAGTCATTCATAAACACTTGTCAAAAGCAACACTAACAGTATATATTCATATTATTACTATTAGTCATTGATAGAGATTTCAAACAATTCTCTTCCAATTCTCTTTCATTTCTGTTTCTCTTTCATTTCTCTTATATCCAACTTACTA
Source organism: Kodamaea ohmeri (assembly GCA_004919595.1). Lineage (NCBI taxonomy): Eukaryota > Fungi > Ascomycota > Pichiomycetes > Serinales > Debaryomycetaceae > Kodamaea > Kodamaea ohmeri. The sequence continues at coordinate 222,629 of SKFK01000014.1, forward strand.
TTGTTCCCGGACTTTATTCCCGGACTTTAATTCACTTGACTTCCATAACATAACAATATCTCAATAATTCCTCAATATTAATTCCCGTAACTTCCTTACCATTACTTTGCCCCACTTCACCCGATCCTTCTAAACTTTCTTTTACTCCTCTCGGTTCTTGGACTTTTCTTTCACCCTTTTCTTAGTTTTCGCTCCTTTTTTTTTATGAAAACTACGGCGTTCTTTTGCCTTGTACTCGCCTACTACATCTTAGCGCCACTGATCCCAGCTTTGTCGCCACCAATGTTCAGTAAAAGACCCGACAAGCACACGACAGGCCTCATTAACCTTCGTAATGACTGTTTTGCAAACTCGTCAGTACAGGCATATTCGGCACTCCCCGGCCTCACCGAGTATCTCAATCAGTTGTACGCGAGTTACGTGGCACTCGTCGAATTCATCAAATCTCACTCAATCGACATGGATGCAGTTATAGCTCGCCATCTTAAGGACTGTGATACTTCCGACAAGTTCCGTAACTCACATCCAAAGCTCGACGTCGCGCTTCATGTCGCCTTAGCTCATATTGTACAAAAACTCCAACAAACTCAAATGACGTCACACACGATTTCTGTTTGGACTTTCCTTCATACTTTAGAGGGAATCTTCAATGCCAAGATCTCACGTTCTCAACATGATGCTCAGGAATTAACTCAGCTCATTAATGAAACCCTCGAACACGAAAATGCAAAGTTGCGTGCTTATCACTCAATCATTTGGAAAAACTTACACGATTGGTTGCCCCACGCTTCTGTGCAGGAATATAAAGAACTTGAACGAATCATAGTTCCTGAGTTCCCGTTCAGTGGGTTGATTTTGACTCAAATGAAGTGTTTACAATGTGGTGGAGTTAGTAAACCAAGCTTGAGTCCATTTGTTATGTTGACTTTGCACACACCGGAAACTACGGTGGCAGAGTTAGACAGTATGTTGGGTGAAAACCAACAAGAACAAATTGAAGGATACCAATGTTTAGGCTGTCGTGTGAAACGTATAGTCGCAGTAGAGAGAGAGAACAGAAAAGAAGGTGATGGAAAAGAAAATGAAAACGGTGGCAAATTTGGCTGCAAAAATGATCAAGAGGGGAAGGAGGGGGAAAATGATGAGAATGAGTCATCTTCTCTTTTATCTTCTATCGAGCAACTTTCGAAGTCGAGTTTCTGCATCAATGAAGATCTTCCTGAGAAACTAGAGGACTTTATTCGTGGTTATAAACGGTATGGTGTGGATATTTCCAAGGTGACATCGACTGTTTTCCGTAAGACTCAGATTCTTAAACCACCAAAGATCTTTGGACTTCACCTCTCGCGGTCTTCGTTTGTCGATGGTAGTGTAACAAGAAACCAATGTCGTGTCAAGTTCAAGGACCATTTGACTTTGTCAATTGGTAAAGAGTATTATGACGAGTTACAGCGGTTCAATGCCCAAGCCGCTCCTCGTGCTACAGAAAGCTCACGTGTGTTGACCACTGATGTTGATGATATGATCGATGATGATGTTCAACGTGAAGATATCGACGAAAAGGGCGAAGAAGACGATGACACTGAAACGGAGTCGGGTACTGATACCGGTGCTGATGATGATGACGTAACCGACACGGACTCGGACTCGGACTCGGATGATACCGATGCCGAGACCGCGACCATCACAACAAACCGTACTGAGAGAACTGCCGATGGTGCGGGTGAAAGTGCTGGTGATGGTAGTACACTCATTGAGAAGAAGCCCGAATCTGGAGATCCACTCTCGCTCAACAACACTCCGATCACTGCAGCTCAGCACTCACACCTTAAGGAGCACTTCCGTCGGTTCAAGTTCAACGACAACGATGTTTACAAGTACCGTCTTAAGGCAATGATTAGGCATCAAGGCTCTCACACTCAGGGTCACTACGAGTGTTACAAGCATAAGCCATTGTTTGTGAAAGATGCCGAAGGTCACACTTTCAAGTTATCACCTGAGATGGTGGATATCGAGGGCGATGGACGGTTCGCAACGACTGGTGAAGGTGCTGCAGTTGGTAAGAAGTCTTCTGTAGACGAGGCTGATGAGCCTGGGTTGCGTCACCGTATCTCATCTATGATGGGCCGGAGGCCATCTGTTCTCCAGGCTCACGCTGAGAACATTCTGGAGATTGTGAATCTGGGGTTGCAGACACCTGCGGAGCTCTTGGTTGGTGGGTTGGAAAAGCAACCCGACTACTTCTCTGCGTACCTTGAGAAGCAGAAGCAGGAACCAGAGAAGCCTGCGGAGCCAGAGAAGAATGTCAAGATGAAGAAGATTCCAAGTTTGATCAAGTCGCCATTCTGGCGTATTAGTGATGCTCAGGTATCGGAAGTGTCGAAGGACCTGGTATTGTTGGAGCAAACGAGTGTTTACATGTTGTATTATGAGCGGGTTGACCGCAAGCAAATCAGAAAGACATAAATAGGGATGGAGGAGATTAGTTAGAAAAACTAGGGTGAAGAGGAAAGTGAAAGATTAGGGTATAGGAATGGACATTAGATGTTTTGGAGAGAGAGTAAGATGTAGTGAAGAGGAAAGTGAAAGATTAGGGTATAGGAATGGACATTAGATGTTTTGGAGAGAGAGTAAGATGTAGTAAAGAGGTAAGAAAGGGAGGGTAGTTAAGTGAAAAGGATGGATAGGGATTTATTTCATATTTGATGATCTGATAATTTATTTGAAGTTGATGATATTTGAAGTTGATGATATCTGATAATTTATTTGAAGTTGATGTCTTTTATGACATCTTTGATACCGATACTCGAGTTGATTTATTTGAGTTTTTTTATTTTTGATTACTTCCACTTGTTCTAATGTTCTCGAAGAACGCACAAGAACAAGGGACAGGACTGCGATCTGCATCATCGCTCAAGCCACCATCTAGTCAACAACCGATTCGACCACCATCATCATCATCAAGACCTTCAGGGCTGTCTTTAGCGCCATTTCCAGCTCCAAACTCGGCACAACGCGCACAAAATGGAGCCCGGCGCAAAGTCGTACTTCAACCTGGACATTCACCACTTGATTGGGCCTCATTGACACTGAGAACACCTCCTCATATCCTTCGTGGTGTCGAAGCAAATACCCCTCCGCCACAGTATGTCCGGGTAAGCCGTGATGAGTTAAAAAAGCACAAAACGCTTGAAGACTGTTGGACATGCATTAATGGTAAGGTGTTTAACATTACACCGTATGTAAACTTCCACCCTGGTGGTGTTGATGAGATTATGAAGTGTGCAGGTCGTGATGGAACTGCATTGTTTAATAAGTATCATGCATGGGTTAATGCGGACAGAATGTTAGAGAAGTGTATGGTGGGGATTTTTCATCAAATGTGATGGGGGAAGAAAGGAGGAGGAGGAGGAGGATGGTGGTAGATGAGGAAAGATAAAGAGATAATGATATTAGATAAAAGTGAGGATGAAAGTAGATAAAAGTGAGGATGAAAATAGATAAAAGTGAGGATGAAAATAGATCAAATTAAAGGAAATAGTAGATGAAAGTAAGGTGAAATATTAGGTTATAGTGGTGATGATAGTGATGATAATAGTGATGATTGTGACAACATTTAATGGAAAAGATTTCCTCTGAAAGATGTCATTATGAGAAGGTTAGATATTTTAAAGTTAATGAGATAGGCTGGTTAATTGGGATAATTTTGGTAGCTTTTCAATAGAAGGTCGGCATCTAATAAAAGGTTGAGTCTATAGTCTAAGGTTGAATCTATAGTCTTTATTGTAACTATCAATAATGACACATATTCAATTCTATCATCTTCTGGTCATCCACTAGAGTAGTTTCCCAAATCAACTATATCCAAATTGGACCTCGGATCATTATTTCCCAATGCGGCCAAATGATTTGCTTGACACTTTTTTGTGATGTACGAAGACTTCCTAATTAGGGTTAATAGAAGGTCAACGATTTTCCATGCTGCCTAGGTTGGTATGAACGGCTGATGGGACAAGAAGTATGATCATACTAAATGAGGTAAGAGAAGAGGTATAAAATAGTCTTACTAAATTGGGTTGATGATGGATAGAGTGTTACTAAATTGGGTTGGATGATGGATAGTGTGTTACTAGATTTGGTTGGAAGATGGATCGAGTGTTACTAAATTGGGTTGATGATGGATAGTGTGTTACTAGATTTGGTTGGAAGATGGATCGAGTGTTACTAGATTTGGTTTGGTGTGTTGCTTGATTTGGTTAGATGAAAGATAGTGTGTTGCTAGATTTGGTTAGCGATAATGTCATACTATAACAGGGTCTTGCTATAATGGGATATTAGATACTAGTTAGGCAAGTTTAAAGTCTTCTTTGAATGTTCGGTTACCTTATTAGGGTGATGAAGACAGAATAGAATTGCTTAGCTGCTTAATTAGGATAGTGAAGATCTCTTAATTAGGATAGTGAAGACTTCTTAATTATCTGAAGTACTTAATTAGGTAGTGAGATGAAGGATGCTGGGTAGCTGAATTGGGTATTCAAATTCATTACTTCATTAGATGTTGGGATAAAGTGATCTCTACTTAATTAGGAAGAAGTAAGAGTGTTGGGTAGGATTGAATAAAGGTAATCTCTTGATTAGGAAGAATAAAGAGTTGGGTAAAAACCTCAACTTCATTAGGAATGTTGAGAAAAAACCTAATGTTACTCAATTAAGATAATAGCAAACTTCTTGAATCTTGAATAACCAGTCCCTGTAACTCTTCACTTACTATTTATGCGTTGTTGTCCATTTTTTGCACCCAAAAAATCCATATACTCTTTCCATAAACTCATCAATTTTCTAAAGTTGACTAACTATCAAACCTAAAATCCAAACGTTTGTTTCCTTCATCACTAGTATAACGAATATACTTTACCTGTTCATCATTACTCATTGATTTCCATCTCATATCTTTTTGCTTATTACGCCAACCATAATATACCCTCACAACCACCAAAAGTGGGACTAAAATACACCCAATCTTGAACAATTGCAGATTTCCTCTATGGTAAAATGGTGAATCATCCGATCGATATATATTTGCTGCAACAATACTGCCGGCCTGCGTGCAAAGATTGTATACAGCAGAAGAAATCGACCGTTTCTTGACACTGGCGGAATTTTTCAGTACCCATCCCACACATATCGCATGAATATAAGGAGTTGATGTGATCAAAGTGAAAAGTACCCATGTTCCCCATGGTGATGTCATGGCCGAAGGACAAAACCTCAATATTGCAAGAAGAGGAATCAGATATAGCGGTGCCAACATACATGCCAACCATTTCCTCCGTACATACTCGGAAAAACGAGTAATGTAGAGTAGGAAAAATATATGACACACATAATATGGAATAACTAACACATTGACTTGTGATGGAGTCCACCCAAGCTGCCTGTACACAAGCAGAGCATAGTCATTGAGTGCATTGAGCGGAATATACGCCACAAACCCAACAATATAAAGCGGAATCAAATCAATATCACATATAACTTTAATGAGGTCACGTGCACACACTCCTGTGACGTCGCCTTTTAAGGGGTCATCTCTGAGGACGCGATTGACAGCTATGGAGCGTTCTCTTTTTGAGAAGCCTCTGGAGGTGAGATGTGCAGGGCTATCTATTATTGCAGGAGCTGAATATATGGCTATTGCCAAAGTGATGAGACCTTCTATCAAAAAGAGCCAACGCCAGCCTTGTAGCTGCAAAAACCCACGCATTTTGAGGATAAATACGGCCAAAACCGCGGAACCAATCTGCACTAAGGATTGCGTAATCCACAACCATGATAAACGAACTGGGAGTTCATTCAGCGTGTAGAACGATGAGAGAAATAAGACCAATTCCGAGATTAATCCACTTTGAAGGATCGCTATAGCTGCTCTGGCTGCGAAAAAAGATTTGCGGCCAGTTAGAAAACATTGTAATGCTGAAACAACACTCCACAGTACCATTTGAAATGGAATCACATAGTGAGCACCAATGGCTTTACAAGCCAACAGTGATGGTATTTCTCCCAAGATGAAAAAGACCAAAAAAATGGTATTTCCCAAGTTATAATCGTTGGTTGAAAGGCCCAAATCAGCCAAAAAATCGTCAGAAAGTACCTGCTGGAGGTTTCCACGGTCTAATTGGAGTCCAACATAGAGTAAACAACACATAGCGGCGATCTTTCTATCCAATTTTCTAACAAGATTGCAGTTCTCTTTATTAGTCCATGTCACGTGAGCGTCGAAAAAGGGTGCACATTCATAACCAGATGATTTGTAGAGGTTTGAGTAGTGGGATTCTATTGCAGGATCTGAAAATGGGTTGGATGATTGGTTTTGGGATGGGTCTTCATAATAAGGCAGTGAAAAATCCACGGGATTTGAAAGTACCACGCTGAGATCATTAGATGTTATGTAGTGATCGTGGGGGATTGTGGGGGAATTGAGACCATTTGAGGTAGGGTGGAAGTTGCCTAGATCACTTGTGGTGAAATTGAGATCGTTTGTGGTGGACTTGAGATCATTTGTGGTGGACTTGAGATCATTTGTGGTGGACTTGAGATCATTTGTGGTGGACTTGAGATCATTTGTGGTGGACTTGAGATCATTTGTGGTGGACTTGAGATCATTTGTGGTGGACTTGAGATCATTTGTATTTATATTTGGTGTTGGATTTATATCATTTGAAGATGGGTTGGTATTTGATGTTGGATATGTATGATTAGTTGTATACTTGGTTTTATCAATACTTCCATAATTTGCACTAGGGTAGTTAGTAAGGTTGATTTCCTCCATATGTTGTGATTGAGGGAATCCGGTGGGTTTTGTTCTTTATTTGCAGCCACTGTTTGAGATTCGCAATCGCAGTGTGAAATTGCATGGACTGCAGATAACAACCACACAGAGATCAGGGAAGAGAGAAGAGATAAGGTATAGGTGAAAGATAAAAGAGATATAAGAGTGTAGATAGATTATGGAGGATATGTAATTGATATAGAAGGTTAGGTATTGGGATTTACTTGATAAGTTTGATCAAGTTGATTGACGTTGTATAGTGAGAATAGAAGGGATGGAAATAGTTACCGTTTTCGGAAACCTTGCGCCGAACACAAAAGTGAGAGAAGAAAGAGTGAAACTGAGGGAAGGTGATACTGAGGAGGAGTGGAACTGAAGAAGAAAAAGAATGTTATTATTGAAAGATGCGAAAAATACGCTAATATTTATAGGAAATGTCAAAATAGTGGTGGTAGATTTTGGGAAAATAGTGAGAAATAGCGATACTACCACAGTAATTAGAAAAAATAGCGACAAGATCACTGAAAAAAAAAATCCGATACCGAGAAATATTGAAAGATAGCGAGAAGTGCCGAAAAATACCGACAGTATCAGAGACTTAATACTACCATTTTTTATCACCCTTCCGTACTTTCTATCAAAATCAACCTTTATCAACCCAACCTCCTTCTAATCACCACAAACCACTTTTACACTAACTCATTTCTTCTACTATATATACGTCCCCATCTCTTCTACTCTCTATACTTTTCCCTCTCTTCTACTCTCTATACTTTTCCCTCTCTACTTCTCCATCTCTTCCCCATATTTTGAATTTTTTTTTTCATGTCCACTCCCCACGATCGACAGCTCGTCGACTTCATCATCCAAACATGGAAATCCGACCCATCGACTGAAAAGCTCAACGTACGTGCTTTGACCAAGCACGTGCAGAAGCTCCAACCCGAATGGGTGGTTGAAGAATCGCGGGTTTATGCGCTCCTCGACATGTTTGGCCTCCTTCCCGAAACAGAAGTCAAACGATTCACCTTTGCCGATAAAATCCGGTCAGAAATGGCACCGGATGTACCTCTTCCTGATGGTGTCGAGATCGAGGTGGCACAAGGATCCGGAAAGGGCCTCTACGCCCGTAAGGCGTTTGCCGCAGGCACGAAACTCTGGGAAGAAGACGCACTTTTCTTTGTGCCGTCCCTCATCGAGGCGGATCACATGGCCAGCGGTCACGTGTGCACTCATTGTGGGCGAGTTCTTTCTAGCGATGCTAAGAAGGTGAAGTGTTCAGCACGGTGTGAGAACCGGTACTGTAGCCGTGCGTGTCAGAAGGCCGAGAAGGTGCACCGGTTAACCCATGGTGAGCCATTAGCTGGACGTCGGTTTGATGCGATTTCGTTTGCTGAGTTGAAACAGTGTGCTGAGGAACAGCAATGGAACGGGTTATATGCAGTCGGAGTGATTGAAGCGAATCTTGTTTTAGACAAGAGCGCAACGCGTGCAGCTCAATTTGGGGCGATGGCTGGAGTTGAGCAAGAGGCGCGGTCTGAGCCTAGTGCGGGGCTTTTACAGGAGCAGCAAGATGCGGAGATGCAGCGTGCGTATGAGTTATTCCGTCGTGCATTCCCCGAGTATCAAGGTGCGTACCGGGACTTTTCGTACATGATGGGGACGTATAACCTCAATAATTTGGGCAATCGGATTTATTTGGTGTATTCGCATTTGAATCACAATTGCGAGCCGAATGTGAGGCATAATACCGAGGGGGGGCGTGTTACAGTGTATGCTTCACGTGACATTGATGAAGGGGAGCAGTTATTTACGACGTATGTTGATCCAACGTGGGGGGTGGACCAAAGACGTGAGACATTGAGGGTGAATTGGGGATTTTTGTGTGAGTGTGGGAGATGTAAGAGAGAGGAATAGAGAGGGGGGAGAAAGGGGAGGAAGGGTGAGGAAGGGGAGGAAGGGGGAGGAAGGGGGAGAAAGGGGGAGAAAGGGTGAGGAAGGGGAGAAAGGGGGAGAAAGGGGGAGAAATAGGGAGAAATATAGAGAGATTTAGCGAGATTTAGGGAGTGACGGCGAGAAATTGTAAGAAATATAGTGACAGATTTAGAGGAATTGGGAGAAATAGTGAGAAAATAGCGGGGGTTAGAAAGAAATAGCGAAAAATAGTGAGAGATGGTGGGAGATGGTAAGAATTAGTGAGAATTAGTGAGAAATAGCGAAAAATAGTGAGAAAATAGTGAGGGAAAATAAATACTGATGTAAAAATACTGAGAGGATGGAGAAATACTGAGAAAGTACCGAAAAATACTGAGGATGGTACGAGAAATAGCGAGAAATAATAGAGATGCAACCCCCACAGCAGTTAACCGAAAATACCAAACCTTACCAATCTTACCAATCTTACCAAACCACTTAACCTGAATACAGCAATCAAACTCTTCACTTCTTCAAATCGACAAAACATTGAATTACTTGGCAATCACACATCGATCTAAAACACATCACTCCGACATCGGAAATTAGTCTTGTTATAGATTGAATAAGAGGTTAAATGATAGACTAATGATAGACTAATGATAGAACTAATAGAACTAATAGAACTAATAGAACTAATAGAACTATCTTAATATCTTCTAACATATTTATATATAAATGTCTTTGATGATGTTGATGATATGATATAGCTATCTTTATATCTTTATATCTTACATTTTTATATCTTTATAGTTATAATTATCTTCTATATCTTCATGTCTCTTCCGCACCTGTTTCCTATTCTGTACATCTTCTCTATCACCTTCCTCTCTCTCCTTTCTTTCCTTTCTCTTTCCTTTTCTGTATGTTTCCTTTTCCGTTCTATGTTTTCGATCTTTTCTCTTTTCTCATCATTTCTATGGACCGGTACGATTACGCATACCTCGACGAGCAAGCTCCGGCTCCTCCGGTAGTTGATGAAGAAGAGTTAATGGCTGCACAGGCTGCAGCTGCTGAGGCTGCGGCGGCAGCGCATGCGCAGGCCGCTGCAGCGACTGCTGCTGGACACCCTGCTGGTGGCGCGTTCAACAATGTTGCACAAGGTCTTCAAGGTAAATACCGTGATATTATGATGCAATATTGGCAAGAGACCATCAACCTGATTGAACATGATGATCATGATTTTAAAAATCATCAGTTACCTCTTGCACGTATAAAGAAAGTGATGAAAACTGATGAAGATGTGCGTATGATTTCTGCAGAAGCACCAATCTTATTTGCAAAGGGTTGTGATATCTTCATTACGGAGTTAACTATGCGTGCTTGGATTCATGCAGAAGAGAATAAACGCCGGACCCTTCAGAAACTGGATATTGCGGCGGCGTTAACAAAGAGTGATATGTTTGATTTTTTGATCGATGTGGTCCCTCGTGAGGAAGAGAAGCCTAAGAAGGGATTTAAGGTGTTGCGCGAGCCGCAAGAGGAGTATGAGTATCAACAGTATCAGTGAGGGAGTAAAAGATAGGAAGGAGAGAAGAAGGGAAGGAAGGAGAGAAGAAGGGAAGGAAGGATGGAAGAAGGGAAGGAAGGAAGAAAAAATGTCAGATATGAGACAACTGTCAGATAGACAAAAGTCTGAGGAAAATGTCTGAGTGGGAAAGTGTCGGTGTCACGTAAGTAGAATAAAAAGGAGTAGAGAAGGTGTAGAGAAAGATTAATAGTGATAGTGAGAATAGCGAAGAATAGTGAATAGTGAGAATAGTGAATAGTGAACTACGAAGAATAGTGGAAGTGAAAAAAATGAAGGTATGGTAAGGGGATGAGATAGTAATGTGGTTCAGAAATAATGGGAATAGTAAAAATAGTGATGTTAATACTAGTGATGACACTAGTGATACCACTAATTTCTGATACCACTATTCCACTACTACTAAAATCGCTACAAATACCACTATTATTAATATCACTATAATTCTACTACTGATGCCACTATTATTGATATCACTTTTCCACTACTACGATATCACTATAATTCCACTACCACGATTTCTCTATACTTTCACTACACTTAATACCACTACTACTGATGCCACACTAATTGCATTATTACTGATGCCACCATTGTTGCCACCATTGATGCCACTGATGCCACTACTAATTCTACCACCAATACAATTCTACTACCACTACCACTACCTTTCTCTACTACCACTACCACTACCACTACCTTTCTCTACTACCACTACCACTACCTTTCTCTACTACCACTACCACTACCTTTCTCTACTACCACTATTACTACCTTTCTCTACTACCACTCCCTCTCTACTACCACTACCCCCTCTCTACTACTACTTCCACTATTGCTGTCCCAAGTGTCAATGATATCCTACTAAACCCCTCCAGTATTCTTGCTATTTGCTATATTGCTGAATTGCTCTTCTTACTCACTCTTCTTACTCACTCTTCTTACTCAATCTTTCTCTCTATTACTTAATCTTCCTCACTATTACTCAACCTCCTCACTCTTACTAAATCTCCTTCTTCATCTCCTTCTTCATCTCCTTCTTCATCTCCATTCTCATTCTCCTTTTCTTGCTATATTTTATATCACTTTCCTTTTGCAACAATTTTCTATAACTACCCCAACATTCCAAACATCTTGATTCTTCATAAAGTGAAGGACATCATCTACCAATTGATCTATATTCCAACTCATCTATATTCCAACTCATCTACCACTTGATCTATATTCCAACTCACCCTCAATTCCTCTAATCTTCCTCTATCATCTCTATTATATTCTCACTCTTTATTCTCTTTTCCTTTTATCCCTTGTCTTTTTCTATAAATACCGCAATTGCCACTTTTCAATCACACCATGTTCAGACTTTTGCCACCGAGAACAGTCTTGAAACACAACTTAGTCAAACCACTCAATCAATTACCAAAACTTGCTTACAGACCTTCATTGATCACTAAAATGCCATTAGTTACTATTTCTCAATCACTCGACGAATCCTTCACTAAACATAAGGTCGTCCCAGAAGTAATTGATAAATTTAGTACTCAAGGACTTCTTACTATTGAATACCAGCTGGATCTGGTTGCTCTTGGAAATACTCTTGGAGTTGATTCTACTCAAAACAAACCAGAGATCCAGTTCACTCTCAATCTGCCAACTCAGGATGGGAAATTTGAGAGTATTGGTGCTAATGATCGGTTCATTTTGGTATTAACTGATCCTGATGCTCCATCGAATTCTGATCATAAATGGTCGGAATATGCTCATTGGTTAGTTACTGATTTACCATTAGTTTCTTCTGATCCTTCAGCATCAGAAACTGAACCTGCTATTAGTTTTAAACTCGATGTTTCAAAGGGTAAAGAACTTTTAGCTTATGAAGGTCCTGCCCCACCTCCAAAAACTGGTAAACATCGTTATGTGTTCCTTTTATACAAGCAGGACGCAGAAAAGTCTGATCTTCCTGTTCCACAAGGTAGACCAACTTGGGGTACAAGTGTGGCTGGAAGTGGTGTTAGAGATTGGATTGAAAAGAATGCTCCACAACTGAAGTTATTGGCAGTGAACTTTTTCTATGCAAAGAATGATGAGTAGAGAGGAGGAGGAGAGGAGGAGAGGAAGGAAGAAGAGGAGAAAGGAAGAAGAGAAAGGAAGAAGATGAAGAAGGTTGAAGAATTAAGTATAAAGAGAAGGTGGAGCGAAGATAACTACTGAAGACAATTGGAGTGAAGATAACTACTGAAGACAATTGGAGTGAAGATAACTACTGAAGAAAATTGGAGTGAAGATAACTACTGAAGATATATGGTGAAAATAACTCTACTAAAGATGATTGGAGAAAAGACAATAAAGATGATAAGCAGTGAATGATGTAGAGATAAGAGGTGGAAAAGAAAAGTTAAGAGGAGTTATTAAGACTCATGAGTATGACAATGGTTAACCATTGTTAAAGTTTATTCCTTTACTACACTTGTTTCTCTCAACTTCTATCAAACTATACCTTATTTCTCCAACGTTTTCGTTATTCTCATCACTTTCAAGTTACCATCTCTCTATTCCTTTATCTCTCTCTCTCTATCTCCTCCTTGAATAATCTCTTGGAGCTATTACTAAACCTTTTCCTTTAATAGCTCCTCTATATATAGTTTCGATAATATCCACCAATTCTTGCTTATCATCCACGAGAAAGTTCATCTTATTGTTATTTCCCGTACCAAAATCACACATCATGTGCTTATTTCGCCAAAAGAACATCACGCAGTTTTCACCATCCAACTCATACATTTGGTTAAAGTCGGGAACTCGGTCTATATTGCATAAATAAACCACTGCAAAGTTCTTGATCTTTTCACTAATTTGGTAGAGCATCTCATCTAGAATCATACAATCACGATCTTCTTCTCGTCCAAACCGTATCACCACAATCCTTTCATCTTCGGAAAGAATCGCTTGATCAACATGCCATCCAGTACGGAGGTGTGGTAGAAAGACACTGCCCATGAAGAAAATATAATAAAGATTTAATGGGAAATGCTGACAAAGAATATGAAAAGGATTATGTAAGAATGCAAGAGCGTAAAGACGAACATAAGGGAGCATAAGATGAACATAAAGAAGGGCTTAAAGATAAATATGAAGATGGACTTGAAGATAAATATGAAGATGGACTTAAAGATAAATATGAAGATGGACTTAAAGGTAAATATGAAGATGGAGAGATAAATATGAAGGGAGGATATTATTACAAATACACCCAATCAAGATAAACAATATATTAGAACTTTGTTAGGGATTGAACACTTTAGATTAGGAAATAACCTGCTTGTTTATTCAGAGTGGGTATTTCTAGCTACTTAAATAGTTTGGGAGGAAGTCTAGGCCGAGGTTACTTAGTCAGCAGTTAGGTATAAACTTACCTTAGTAGAATTGTATTACCTGCAGTCCTAGTACTCTAGTACCTTTCAAACTTAAGTTTGTTGAATATTCTTGAGAGTCTTCTTCCTCTCAACTCGTTAAAACTCTTAATTCAAATTGTTTCATAACTTGATGTCAAATCCTCTTCTATTCGTCTCCTTCTTTTGGTCTCCATTTCTTGGTGTTCTGTCTTTTGTTCTTTATCTTTTGTTCCCACTCAGACTTCTTTTTTTGCAACCACAACCGCCATGAATAAAGAACCTCTGCGCCGCAAAAGTTGGTCACTCTTTCAAGGAATTCGTCGTGCAATCCTGAGAGGTGATAGTGAAGAATACAGTCAAAAAGAAGATCAGAAAGAGATTAACCAAAAAGATATAACCATCCATGATAATGAAAGTTTGGGTCAATTAAACGATAGTAATGGAAACGAACATGACAACTATTACAATCTGATTCATATTTCAAATAATGAAGATACTAAAGATGATAAGGATACTAAAAATACTAAAGATACTAAAGATGATAAAGATGATAAAGATACTAAAGATGCTAAAGATACTGATGATATTTATGTTAATGGTAACTCTCCTTCTATCAACCATCCTCAATCTGACATATTCATCCAACTGATCTTAGGTGATCTTGAAAGTATTTCCACTAAATCATCTCATCGTTATCAAACTCTTCATACTATCGAAACAGACTCTGAAAGTAGCTTTAGTGAAGATTCTTTGAAAAAACACCCTCCTATTGAAGCACTCCAAACAGATAATTTCCATGATTCCTATCAAAGTTTTTCAATACCTTCAAAACAACCTGAAGAACTCTATAAAACTTCGATCTTTGGTGAGAGATTGAAAAGTCATGCCAGTGAAAGCTCTTTTCATAGTATAAAGAAACCAAATGGCTGCGAAAAAATGGTAAATGGCTGCGAAAATGAAGAATCATCACAATTCTACGAAAAATCTCCAAAATCTTCATCTACTTTCTACACTACTAAATCATTCTATTCACGTCCCAGTTCACAAAAGTCTTCATTTTTACCATTTTCCAAATCATCATTTTCACCATTCTCCAAACCTTCTATTTCACCATTCTCCAAACCTTCTATTTCACCATTATCCAAATCTTCTATTTCACCATTCTCCAAATCTTCTATTTCACCATTCTCCAAATCTTCATTTTTACCATTATCCAAATCTTCTTTTTCATTATACCCAACCTCACGAATCGCTCTCCTCAATCGAAACCAACGATCTGCTTTTGCACACCAACTTGAAATCATCAAAGATTCATGTAAGTTTGAATTACGCTACTATTATCAATGGTTTGTTTGGATTAGTGAAAGAACTCATGAGCTACAGAGCATCGTAGAGTCCAAAATCGATCTCCTAGCGTTCTTTTCTTCTGATCTGCATCGTTATTTTTCAAGCCCTCATGGGAAATTGAATCTCTTTCGTTTGGGCTTTAGGCCACTTCGGCAAGACATGCCGATGGGATTTACTCTCGAATTCCGTGATAGTCTGGAACCACTTTTCCGACGTTTGTGTACTTTGGTAGTGACAAATGACATTTATGGAAGTTGTCATAGTGTTAAAAGAGCAGTTGTGGGTATTTCAGTGAAGGTTTTGGCTACTTATGCGGTTATTTCCCTTTGGTTTGAACCACCACAGTTACTAGAAAGAGAGTTACATGCAATTGTATGCTTTTTGCAAGCTATGGTGAGTCAAGAAGATGGACTGTGTTTGAGAGAGGTGGTTTTATTGGATAACGATACGTTGGAGCAAACAGTGGTGGAAATATAAAGAGAAGAGAAAGAGAGAAGAAAGATAGTAGAGAGAGAAGAAAGATAGTAGAGAGAGAAGAATAGCAGATGAAAGATAGCAGAAAGATATCTGAAGGATAAAGCGTTGAAGGGTTTTTTGATTACATAATGGTTGCAAATATTTTGCAGCCTCTTCACTCTTAATGATATTATCCACCCTCTATCAACTCTTTTTCTACACTCTTCCATTAACTTATCTGATTACTTATATCTCTATTACCAATTTTCACAAATCAATCCATTCTGTAACTTTGTGCAGATTAAATCTGCTTTGTTTCAACATTAATCTCACCCTTCTTGTCGATAGAGTCACTTTCATCACTCTCAGCAACCTCACTTGGTTCACCCAATTGAGTGATATCGAAACCATTGTCTCTCAAATACTCAACAAAAAGTTCATCCTCCTTGTTAATGGCATTTTGGTCAACAGCAGGCACGAAAAACAAGGCCACCAATGCGGAGAAAATACACAAGGCTGATGAGATATAGAAAGGCATAGTGTCACCACGGTCAGTACCAGGACGAGAAGTGTTCTTAATGATAACTGGGAAAACCCAAGTACCAACGAAAGCACCAATCTTACCAACAGCAGCAGCAATACCATAATATTGACCACGAATTGGAGTAGCTGAAGTCTTTGCAGCCAATAATCCGATGTTGTCACCAGGACCAAATTCACCAAGAGTAGTGAAAATACCATAAACGACCACAAATGCACCAATATGGTGCTTGAGCAGACCATAGCATGCAGACATAATGAAACCAATAATACCTTGTAAACCAACACCAACAATAAGAGTCAAACGTGGACCAAAGTAATCAGAAGCCAAAGCACCTAACCATGCACCTGGCATGTAAAACAAGTTAAAGACAATGTTCCAGCCCCAAGTCTTGTAAATATCATCACCAGGAATGATTTTTCCGAGAATGAAGGTAGAGTAAATACCGAAGGCATAAGTGGAAAAGTCATAAATGAACCACAAAAGAGACACCACAGCCAAACGGAACCAGTAGAACTTAATAATCAACCACAATGGGTATTTCTTCACACGCTTCATGTGCAATTTGGAAAAAGCATCACTGGAGCTCATTTTCAAACGAAGGAAGAAAAGAATGAAAGGAGGAATTGCACCCAAACCGAGGGTCAAACGCCAAATAGCACGAAGGTGTCTTGGGCTGAAAATCCAAAGCAAAACCATTGGAACAAAAGTAGCCATGACGAAACCAAGATCGATCATAGTATTTGTGAACCAGGAAAAGTAACGGTTTCTCTTACCAGAAGGTAATTGGTTAGCAAATTCCGAGGCAATGACAGAAGAAGTTGGGTACTCAGAACCAATAGCAATACCCAAAAAGAAACGGAAAGTGGTCAAAGCAGCAAAAAGACCATAAGGAGTTTTACCCCAAGTAGCCACAGCAGTCAAAATGGAGAATATAACTAACAGAGCAGTTGCAATCATCATACCACCTTTTCTAGCCACATGATCAGAAATGTAACCAAAAGATAATTGACCAACAACGACACCCACAAAAGCAATTGAGGAAACATTTGAAATGGCGTTGGAATTCTTATATTCTTCAGGGTAAATACGGGACAAACAATTAGACACCGTACCAATACCATTATTAATATAACCATCAGAAAAGAGACCGGCACCAGCGACAAAAGCAGGCCAACAGTTACCCATTTTTGTCTTGTGGACTTTTTCGGCTTCATCTGGCTGCAAATCCTCTTCAACTAATTGAGATTTTGACTTGTTGATAGTGAACTCATCGGCGATTTTACGGTACACCCCGACGGTGAGATCCGAAAACGACTTGGGAAGGTCTCTAGTTGCCATTGTTGGTGAATGCATTCTGGGATATGCCGAGTTTTTATAGAAAACCGTCGTAAATTACCGTCACTGGAAATTACACAAAACGCCGCATATGCGTTGATGCATTTTTTTTTGCACGGCTCACCCTACACGTGCTCACCACACGTGTGAGAGGAAGGAGAGAATGAAGGTATTTGATAGATGATATGATAGGGAAGAGTTAGAAGAAGTTGGGGAGGTAGTTTAAAGATGTTAGCTGGGGGATTTTTGGAGAAGTTTTAGCAGATAAGGGTGAATATGGAGCAGAAAATGGGCACTTTTCTGCGAAAATTAACATCTTCTGCGGGGCGTTTTGAAATTAAGGGCACGTTTTAATTTAACAATAGGGAAATACGCGAGATGTGAAGAAGTATATACCTTGAAAGGGAATCGGTGGGAAGATGTGAAAGGATGAAAAGTTGAAAAGAATTGTGAAATGTAATTAGGTTGTAATGAAGTTAAAGAGTTAAGAAAATGAATAATGAGAAGATTAAAAGTTGTAGGGTGTTGGTGCTTATCATGCAAGTTTCAAATTATCATATTTTCTAAAGATGAAATGGGAGTTAATGGAATGTAAGAGGAGGAGATTAAAGAGAAAGAGTTGAAAGAGTAAGAGTTAAGAAGAGTTAAGTTGATATAGTTACATGGATGCAAATGAATTTTTAAGATTACTAACTTGGTAAATGATTCCGCATTGTTGGTTAATTCCTATGCATCTTGTCAAGTGCACGGGACCGAAGTCATGATAACTCCGTGATTCTTTTCTAGATCGGGAGCACGGGTCATTTACCTAAAATGGAGAAGGTAGATCAAGATCAGAGATTAAAGGAAGATCAGAGATTTAAGGAAGATTAAAGATCAATGGATGATTAAAGGATGAAGAGAAGATTCAATTGAAGGATAAGATGGAAAGGATTAGATTAGTTAGAGGAGGTTCGATAAAGACTTAGTTACTATAGATATACTAGTAGAATGGTTATGGTTAAATTTGTATGTTGCAGTCACATGCAGGTACACATCACGTGGGGCCATTTGACCATGAACAAACGTGGTGTACAAGTCGAGAACGTGTTGAAAACGTGTTGAACGTTTGACAAACTTGTTGAAAATATGGTGTCATGTACATCAAGTTGTTTAAGACTGATGAAGTTTTGATGAAATGGAAAGGTTTTATATGACTGAAGGTTAGATATCAAAAGATAAAACAAGTATAAGTCTTCCTCAGATAAGAGCGTTTTAAAAGTATTCTTATTAACCCTTCTATTAAGCCTTCTCTTCATTGCGGTTAAGGTTTCCTAAAAAATGGGGTTGCAAGTTTCCCTCTGAAAATCTTGCGGTTAGTATTTCCTTATTGGTTTAAATTATGCAGTCTATTTTTGCAATTCCTCTTCGCTAAATCTTTAGTCAAAGAGTATGGGGTTGACTTAAATTGCATAAGACAACTAAATAACCAAAAATCTCTTCTTGTCCTCTTTATTTCTTTTTTTTCTCCTTTACCCTTCTCCTTTACCCTTCTCCTTTACACCTTTTATCCTTCTCCTTTATTACCTATTTCCTCCACTCAATTCCCCACTTTAAACTCTCACCAGCTCTGAATGGAACTACATTTAACTTTCCACTCCCAATCACCTCTGGTACAACATTTTCACGCTCAACCAACCAAACACTTTCACTTTCACGCTCCTTCACCTTTGCCAAATCCACATTTTTTCCATAGAATGCAATTCCATGCTCTCCAACAAATTTCTTAAGATTATCCAATTTTCCAACCCGGTCAAATACTTCAGCAACATATGCAATCGCATGACTCTGAGTATACACCCCCGCACAAACTCCCGTATGGGTGCTTTTTGCCTCAATTGGATGTGGAGCCGAATCCGAGCCGAAAAAAAACCATGGTTCTCCGCTAGTAGCGGCATTAACTAAGGCATTTCTGTCGGAAGGCAATTTTGCGACGGGTTTGCAGAAATTAACGGGATTTCCGGCCCATGAATCAATCGTGAGCGAAAGGTGGTGTGCCGTAATTGTAGCAGCCACAAAAATCTCATCATTAGGACCTTTTCCTGAGTTTATAGCCCGAACTGCATCAACTGCATCTTTGGTCGTGCAATGTTCCAAAACAATTTTCAAACGTGGGAAGTCCTTCACCAACTTATGTAATGCTGGGAGAAACTTTGGTTCGGCATTAAGCACGTGGATTTCCTCTTCATCGGAGTTTTCTTCGACTTTAGTTGCCTTTGGTTTTTCACCATGAATGTTAAGAATCAATCCATGTTCTTCCATAGCACTGAAAACAGGGTAAAAAGCTGAGAAATTGTTTGGATCAACACCATATTTGGAATTGGTAGTAACACCTGCTGGATAACACTTAACACCTTGAACATATCCTCCTTTGGCAGCCTCTGCAATCAACTCAGGAGTCAAGTCATGAGACAAATAGAACGACATTAAAAATGTCGTTTTTGGGGCAAGTTTTTCAAGATCCTCGCGATACTTTTTCACACGGTCGATGGTAGTGATAGGAGGAACAAGGTTAGGCATGACATAAGCGATAGATACACCGCCTTGTCTGACAGTTGGAGCAACTAAGTCCATCATAGGACCATCACGAAGGTGAACGTGCATGTCGGCAGTGGTGCCGAGGTGGAGAGCCATGGTGAAGAAAAAAGTGGAGAAAAAATGATAAAGATAAAGAGATGAAAATCTACATGAAAATAATAGGAAGAAAAATCTATGAGATGAAAAATGACATAGAGAGGATGAGAAGAGAAAAATATAAGATAAATGGAGGATATAGGAGATATTCTGGAAAGATAAATGGAGGATATAGGAGATATTCTGGAAAGATAATCTGAAGAAATTTTAAATACTCCCATCACTTGAATCAATCTTCTTCCATTACCAATACTAATTTCTGATAACTCTATTCCAAAGATATATATTCCCATCTCCTTCCTCTATTTCTATTTCATCTATTCGATCTCTTTCTATTCTATCTATTTCTATTCTATCTCTTTCTATTCTATCTCTTTCTATTATATCTTTCTATCTATTTCTATTCCATCTATATCTTTTCTCTTTACTCCTCTCCCTTCTCTTCAATAACTGTCCATCCCATTCTCTTATTCAACTTCTCATACCGAGCACGATCACGATCACTAACACTCGGTTTAATACTATGCAATGCACCCGCAAAGTCCTCATTAGTCACCACCACATCATCATCATCATCTCCCTCATAATACCCCGAAGCATCCAATTCACGGATTTGGTGACCATGGAAAAACTTCTTCTTCAAGGCCAAAACCGCAGCTTCACGTACCAATGAACTCAAATCAGCACCTGAAAAGTTACGACACTTATCGTGATTGGCAACCGCACGTAAATCCACATCTGATGCAACAGGTGTATGGTTCGCTTTCACCAATGTCGTGAGAATTTCATACCGTTCCTCAGCACTAGGAAGTTCAATATAAAGTGTCTTATCAAGACGACCAGGACGTAACATCGCAGGATCAATCATATCAGGCCGGTTGGTAGCTCCAATCACAAAAACACCTTTACGATCATTTAATCCATCCAACTCAGTCAAAAGTGTGTTCACTACCCGCAGTGAACTCTCCGTCAACAGCGCATCTCGACGTGGAACCAAAGCATCCAATTCATCAAAAAATATAATACATGGAACAGATGCACGTGCACGCTGGAAAACTTGCCGCACTGCTCGCTCACTCTCTCCAACATACTTGTTAAGTAACTCAGGTCCCTTGATCGATATAAAGTTGGCACGTGACTCGTTCGCAACTGCTTTAGCTAAAAGGGTTTTACCACATCCTGGTGGACCCCACATGAGGACTCCACCTGGTGCCGAAATACCCACTTTAAGATAAAGTTCTGGCTTGCGGATTGGCTGAACAATACACATGTGAAGTTCCATACGAATATGGTTAAGTGCACCAACATTGGCCCACAGCACATCTGGTACGGTAGCAAAACCTTCACGCTTCGCTGTAGGCTGCACTGTTGGAAGAGCAGTCAAAAAGTCCTCGTAAGTAATACAAAGAGGTTCGAGTTGTTCAGAAGTAAGAGGATGAGGATGGTTTTGAAGAAACGTTTCGATAGTTGATTTAGTCACAGGAGTAGTCAGGACTTTTTTTGTAACCTCATTTGCCGTTGGTTTTGATTCAACTTTCTGTGTGCTTGCCTTCTCTGATTTCTCATCCTTCTGAGAGTTTGGCTTCTTGAAACTTTCCTTGTCTTTTTGACGTCTCTCTTTCTCTTTCTCCTGGAACTGCTCTTGCATCTCATCAATCATGCTACTGGATTCGGTATGCACTGCATCCACCTCCATCTCCACATCCTCCTGGATTTCATCAATGTACCCAGGTGTTGCAGTAGAAGGTGTCTCATCGCGGATATTCTCACGAATATGGAGGTTTTCACGTGATGGTGAAGTGTAAGGTTCACCTCCTTCCTCGGGAGTCTTCTCAGAATCACTGGATTTTTCACTTTTGCTGTTGACTTCCTCGATTTTCTCTTCTCCTTCCCCATTTATATCTTTCAACATCCGCTTCATCGCTGCAATTCCCGCAGCTGTCACCAAACTCTTCAAATCCGCACCCACATATCCCGGAGTCATTTTGCCCAAAACAGCGAAATCCATGTGAGGCTCCAACTTCAACCCCGCAGTCATACGGCGTAATATCGCCGTACGTTGTGCTTCATCAGGAACATTCAAGCAGATCTCACGGTCAAACCGTCCTGCACGACGGAGTGCCGGGTCAAGCGAATCTGGCCGGTTTGTAGCACCCATCACCACAACCGGCTTTCCGTCAGTCTTTTCAAGAGTCAACTCATCCATAAGTGTCAACATCTGTGCTACAATCCTCCTTTCCATCTCACGCTGTGCTCCTCCATCACGTTTTGGTGTAATGGCATCGATTTCATCCACAAAAATGATGCACGGCGCTATCAGTCTCGCCTCATCGAAGATTTCACGCAACTTCTTCTCACTCTCACCCGACATTCCACTCACAACCGAAGGTGCCGAGATGCTAATGAATGGAACTTGAAGCTCTCCAGCCAAGGCATTTGCAATGGTGGTTTTACCACATCCAGGAGGACCATAGAGAAGCACACCACGCGAGGGCTCGACACCAGTCGCAAGATAGATTTCAGGATGCAAAATCGGCAACCCAACAAGCTCCATGAGCTGCGCTGTAACCACATCCAACCCACCAAGGGCCGAAAACCCCGTCTGTGGCGGCGTACGGTCAACCTTCGTCTTCCGACGCTTTGTTGCACGTGACGGCGACCCCGTGCGCTTCTCGCGTGAGTCTTCGTCACGTGTAACGCTCGATTCACGTGCAGTATCACGTGACTTATCGATAACGGAGGGGTGCAAGTGATTTGACGCGTTCTTTTGAAGGGACTCGTCGTTTGCCACCGGATCCTCGTTTGGGCGGGGGTCGTCATTTTTCCACAACGCCACCACCGACTTGTTCAAAGTATTTTGGTCGTTTACGACCATCATGTTGTCGTCATCTTGGTCATCGTTTTCTGATTCGACCTCACCTTTGAAGTAATCCTTTTCCTCATCGATAACGATCTTCAAGACACCTTCTGTGGCACGTTCGAGCATGGCACGTTTCATTCGCCTCAACTGGAAGTCACGACTTTGAGCAAACTCGATGATCTCAGACACTCGAATATTGCGAGCTGATTCAAGAGCTGCCATGGGCTCTACCCCGGAAGCTCTTTTCTCCTCACTGCGCTGTTCGAGGAGATCGTGAGTGTAGTCGTATAACTTCTGGTCGATACTCTGGCTCACGGTGCGCTTTGGCATGGCGATGAGAAAACAAAAAAATGAGAAAAAAGAGATAAGTGGGGAAGAAAATGTAGAAGTGATAATGAAGGGGAAGAAAATGAATAGAAGGGAAGGGAATGAAGGGAAGGGGAAGGGGAATGAAGGGGAAGAAGGGGAAGAATTAGAGGGAAGGACTTTTTAGGAAGAGTTGGAGAATGGTGAATAGTGGAAGGGTGAGAAAAGAGAGAAGGACTGTGGGAAGGGTGAGAAAAAAGAGAAGGACTGTGGGAAGGGTGAGAAAAAAGAGAAGGACTGTGGGAAAGTGAGTTTGGAAGAGGGACTGTGGGAAGAGTGAGTTTGGAATGGTTGAAAAAGAGAAAAAGTTTGAGAATGTGAGGTCTTTGTGGGTATATTGGAGAACTTTGTTGGTAGAATGACAGATGTGACGGTATATTGGAAAACAATATGGGTAATTTGGAGAAAAGTTGTGATGGTGAAGTTGCAAATTAGTTGAAAAAAGGCCGTGAACGGAAAATGAGTGAAGATGAGTGAAAAATGAGAAGTTAAAATGAGTGAAGTGAGATGAGTGAAAATAGGAAGTTAGAATGAATGAAGTGTGAGTGAGATGAATGAGATGAGTTGAGAATGGTTATGAGGTGAAATCAATTTGAGAGAATTGGGTGAGAGTTGGATGAGAATTGAATGAGAATTGGATGAGAATTGGATGAGAATTGGATGAGAATTGGATGAGAATTGGATGAGAATTGGATGAGAATTGGATGAGAATTGGATGAGAATTGGATGAGAATTGGATGAGAATTGAGTGAGAATTAGGTGAGAGAATTGGGTTCAATTGAAGTTTGGACATATTTTGGGAATGTCTTAGACATGGTCGTCATGTCAAATCCTCTTGATGACATCAATGATTTGAAAAGTAGGCGATGATCTTCAAATTGAAGTGCCCATAAATGACCTCATTATCTGCAATAATCTGCAGATCACTTCTAACCTGCAAAAGAAGTTATAGAATGCATTAGAACCTTCCACATCAAACTTATCATACCTTTCACACCAGATCATCTTTCATTTCATATCAATTGTCTTCATTCTTGTTTCATATATCTTCATCCTTTCATATCAATTATCTTCATCCTTTCATATCTTCATCCTACCTCATTATCAAGCTGATTTTTCCTCGTACTTCCGACTTTTCCCTTCCATAGCAATCAAATATCCGTGTCCAACCACAAAATCCAATGCCTATGAGAAACCGCCTTGGACCATCAACCCCTCCCCCACTATCCCCTCTTCGCCAATCGTCTCGAGTCCTCGATCTCAATCAACTGCCAAATTTACCCATTAAGCATCTTTGGTCTCGTAATGTTTCACCCGTAAATTCATAACTACTCTTTCAACTACAATTCAACTTTCCCTAACTCTTTCAAATCATTCCTACATTCCTCTTCTTTGTACCTTCATTACACTCCTTCCTATTCTTTGTACCTTCATTCCTACACTCCTTCTTCTTCTTTGTACCTTCAATTGATTCCATAAGCTTCTATTCCAGTCGTCGACAACTCGCCTATTCCATCTTCATGACCTTGTCAGCCTGGTTTGGGTGTTATGAGCCCGGATAAAATACGAGTTCCAATTCAACGGGCACTTATAGTGAACTTCTAATAGTATTAAACCACTATAGTACTATCCTATTACTATTCCAATTATACTGATACTACTTTACTACTACACTTTACTACTATACTTCTACTACTATACTTCTACTACTATCCCTTTCATATACTGCACACAGCCTCGTCCATTTTGGGCGTAGCAACCTTAAGTCGTACGTTCGTTTTGTGGATAGCAAGCAAGCCCGTGCACAAAACGGGGAGTGTGGCAACCCCCCACATCGACAAAAGTATATAAAGGGCCAAAAGCAATTGCATAGCTTTTAAATTCGAACTCAATTGACTTCAATTGCTGCGAAAAATCATATACAATGTCTGACTTAGGTAGAAAGAACGTTTCCGACAAGATCTCTGAGGCTGTTAAGCCAGAGTCTGAGAAGTCCACTCTCGAGTCTGCTAAGGACTCTGTCACCAGCACTATTGACAAGGCTGCTGCCAACGCTACCCCAGACAACCAGAAGTCTTTCACCCAGACTATTTCTGACAATATTACTAAGGGTCACGATGATGCCAAGGCTGCTGCTGGCAAGCACTCTGAGGGTTTGGCTGAGACTGTTCAGCCATATGTCGATGCTGCCAAGGAGCAGATCGGTAACGCTGCCAACTATGTTTCTTCGGTTGTGACTGGTGCCACCGAAGGTGCTAAGACTGGTGCTGACTCTAGCAAGAAGTAAAGAATAAAAGAATGAGTAGATGATTATTGTAGGGAGGGAATGAAGGAAGAGAAGGAAGAAAATGTGGAGATAATAATAAACAAGAATTAGTGGAGGAAGGAAAGGAAAGGGGTATAAGAAGGAGCATAAAAAGGAGTATAAGAAGGATGATAAAGGAAAGGAATATGGAAAGTAGTATGAAGTCAAAATGAAAACTTTTCGATGAATGAACTGTTGGATGAATGAACCGTATGAATTCTTCAATGAACAAATGAGGCTTTTACGAATTTATACAAGTGGGGAGTTTTGGTAAAATTGTGGTTATATGGAATTTGGGTGCAAAAAAAGATTTTGGTAAGGTTAAGCGAAGAAATAGTACAGTAAAGACAAGTTGTGAGTGGTAAGAAGTAAACCTACTACAAACCAGGTGTTTATAAACGAAAATTAGCTACTGTAAACCAGGTATGTATTACAGTAAATCATCTGGTTTTGATGTCGCAGATCCCAAAGAACCAATAAAGTAGTGTTTGTGCAATTTTACCGTAATTTAGTAACAATTGTTAAGTTTGTTTCGGTGTTCATCTTTTGGCTCAAATCAAGTATAGTAGTTATTTAGTTATATAAAGTAAGAGTCATTTAAGGTAATCATATGAAAGCAGTCATATAAATCATTTAAGGTAATCATATGAAAGCAGTCAAGGTTCATATAAATCATTTGAGGTAATCATGTGAAAACAGTCAAGGTCATCATGTGAAAACAGTCAAGGTCATCATTTGAAAACAGTCAAGGTAATCATTTGAAAGCAGTCAAGGTTCATATAAATCATTTAAGGTAATTATTTGGTGTGTACCTTCTCTTTCTCTTCCTTTTTCTTATCATTTTCTTCTCTTCTATTTTTCTTCTTTTTTTTACCATCTCTTTTTATCAATGCACAGCGACTCCGACGACTTCGCATCCGACAACGAACAAGTCTTCATTCAGAAGAAGTCACTTCCTGATGACCGCTTCCGTGAGTTCTTCGATGATAAAAGTGATGAAGATGAAGAAGTAGATCAAACACAAAATGATCTCGATGAGCCCGATGAGCTTGAAGATGAAGACAACAATGATGATGAACCTAAAACAAAGAAAAAGAACCTGAAAGCTTCGCCCAAACTCTCAGCAGAGAAGCTTGAAAAAGAGAAAAAACGCATCAAGAAAACAGGAGTATGTTACCTCCTGCGCATACCTCCTTATATGAAACCTGCTAAAGTAAGGTCAGTTCTCCTGCAATTTGGAAAGGTTGATCGTCTTTTCCTTAAACCTGAAGATGCAGCAGCTTATCATCGTCGTAAAAAGTATGGAGGTAATAAGAAAAAGAACTATACTGAAGGATGGGTTGAGTTTGTTAATAAAAAGGATGCAAAAATTTGTGCTAGTACTCTTAATGCAAATACTTTGGGAGGAAAGAAAACATCATATTATCATGATGATGTTATTAATATCAAATATCTTCCAGGATATAAATGGTTCGATTTAACACAACAAATTGCTAAGGAAAATGAGGTTCGCCAGGCCAAATTGGCATTGGAGATTTCGCAGCAATCGAAATTGAATAAGACATTTATTCAAAATATCGAACAATCCAAGCGTATTCTGCGTCGTAAAGCAGAATCTACTGATGATGATGATGAAGTTCGTCGTAGCTTCAAACAACGTAAGGTTACAAGTACTCGTGCTGATGCAGATGATAAGTTGAAGGAAAAGAGTATGCCAAATGATAAATTAAACGATGTCTTGAAAAAGGTTTTTTAAGGAGTATGAAGGAATGTGAAGTTACAAGAATGACAGATTTGAAAGTGAAATCAAACTGAAAATGAAATCAAACTGAAAGTGAAATCAAACTGAAAATGAAATCAAACTGAAAGTGAAATCAAACTGAAAGTGAAATCAAACTGAAAGTGAATGAAATTGAAATTAAAATCATAAAGAATGACTATGAAAGTCAAGTCGATGGGAATGAAGATTCGACCCATATTTAATAGAAAGATTAAACATCTAGAGATGTTAACCTAATTGTAAGATTTCAACTGAATAGGGTCTCAACATAATTTGTACATCAATGTGGTACTCATTGGAACTGTCGTTGCGAAAATCTCCCTGGTGTTATGGATGATACAAGTAGGTGAGGAGTAAACTAGTAACCTATTAAACTTGATTCCATATTTAATAGCTTTGATTTCAAGAGTTTATTCAAAATTATCTATTGGGTGCAAAAAGCGGCTGCAAAAAAAAGTACGATATCTTTTTCTTGTAGAGAGTATATAGTTATTTGGACTCTCACTCAATTCATTTATCATAAATCAACTCATTTACTCGAAGTCATCTTAAGGATTCTTTAGCCAAATAGGATTCTTTAGCTAAATAGGATTCTTTAGATTTTGTCATCTTATGGATTCTTTAGCTAAATAGGATTCTTTAGATTTTGTCATCTTATGGATTCTTTAGATTTTGTCATCTTTCACTTAATTTCAATTTACCAATGAAACCATCTTTGAATCTATTTGAGTCATCTTAAGTCATTTCCATCATGATACTTTGAAAATCCATTCAATTGAACTACTCGTTGTTTCATTATTATTTAGATGTCAATAATGATTTGACCTTACGGCGTTTTGACTTTCATTTTGACCTCTATGGCATTTTAACTTTCATTTTGACCTCTATGGCATTTTGACTTTCATTTTGACCTCTATGGCGTTTTAACTTTCAAGCTTACATGTCTGCATCCTATTATGTTTATTATCTCGTAGATATACCATTCTGCTTTTACGCTGAGTTGAAGCCGTTTACTGTAAAACGGCTAATGCTTTAGAAATCCTGCAAGAAAACAATAGAATTTCGAATCGGCTTTTGGAGTCGAAATTTTCGTCTATGTTGCACAGCCACCACGTTGTCTGAAGAATTTTCCTTATTTGCGTTACTTTACTCGCCATGATACCTTAGACTTTGTATAGATTATGTTGGAGCGGTATTACTATATTTGAAAGATTGCGCACTCAAGATTCGCAACCATTTTTATAAATGCGTTAAAATATAAGATTTGGTGGAAGCTTGCTTGATACGAATATGATATGTTAATCTTGTGGATGTTCCATATATTGAGTTTGCTTGTGACCATTTTCGTTGAGGATTCATAAGTCTTCTTGGGTTAAGAGATGTGAGAAAACGAAAGCGTAGAAAATTCGGATAATCCTTGATGTATGTCATTAATCATTGTTTTTCCGATTTTTCACTAGTTTACCTTGACTTCACTAGCAGGGTATTATAAAAAAAAGGTTGCAAATTTGCTATTCTGCAACAATTCCTTCAAATGATAGCAAAATGGGATGTTCCATACACAGTTGTGAAAGATGTATCTTTTCTAACAAATGCTTTACCGTAATACTTTGTAGTTCTATATATGTATAGTTTATCCAGATTATGAACTTCCTATGAATATTCATACTTTTAGTGGGAATTTTGAACAAATTCATAACCAAGTATACATATCTTATGCTTTTCTTCTTATGGCGAACAACTAATACCTCTAATCAATCAAATATTGGATCAACTACTCTGTTTTTTAGCCGTGATCATCAACCTTTCATACGACAAGAAATGGAAATTCTCACTTCTAGAATTAAGGTTCTACTACTCCTGTTCAACGACTCCTGTTCCTATGATTTCATCGACATGTCGAACGATTTTAGTTGTAACGAGTGACGTCTATCTGCACTCTTGACAACTTGATTTTGTGTGTTGCATAATTTTATGCAACTTGATGACTATTTTCTAAACTTTTGTGTTGTACTTCTGACTATGATATCATATGACACTGTCGTAACTTTTAACCAAATCAACACTTACCAGCAACTCACCAAACAGGCCCAACAAAAACCAACTCATGGAGTAAAGTCTGAATCTCATTACCTTTATAGACCATATAGTAGTAGTAAATACAAAATAGATGTTGTATGTTCTTACCATCTAGAAACCTTAGTGTCTTCTTTTTGAATCACTATCTTCCACCTTTCTCATATAAACGCAGCTGTGAAATATTTGGGGCTACATTTTCAATCAAGTACATCTATAGTTTCATGACCCTGAATGGTTGTGAACTCATTTTGTAGACCACATGATTCCCCTTGGATACCAACAAATTATTCGAGTACTTGTGTATTTTGTGCACATGTTGACTCGCCCCGATTTACACTCTTCTCCGCATATCACCTCATCTGTCATTTCACATTCCACTAAATGCACATTCTTCAAGGGTCAATGTAATGGTTAGTATACATGATTAGTTATGATTTCTGGAATAACTTTGGCTCATCAGTTCAGAGACCTACTCATATGAAGATGGTTTAATAAAACTCTTCTGGTATCTAATTATTATCCAAACTTTTTTGTCAGCGTTATACCTTTAGATTTAAGTGTTATACCTTTAGATTTAAGTGTTATACCTTTAGATATAAGTAATGTGTTATACCTTTAGATATAAGTGTTATACTTTTAGATATAAGTAATGTGTTAGTTAACTAATAAGTAATGTTTATATTTGTGTTCATCCCCAGACAACCCTGAAAGCTACCACCTCTAATTTCTACCGTAAGTTAACTGCAAACAGACAAAAAGGTGCCAAAAAATACAAATGCAGACAAAACAGTAGATGACCCATCCCGGAGCGTTGATCTCCATAAAAAGTTTAGTTCTATACAACAACTATTCGAAGTCTATCGTATGGATATGATTTTCATTTTGTGTTATTATCACACAAAAGCTTCTTGCTTAACTTCAAATCAGGAACCACAGTATACTTACTATTTCCAAGTAAACGTAATCTACGGATTAGCATTCTTGAACTTGGTTACATCGAACATGATATACAACATCATCCATGACAATAAACCATTGGTTTAGTTTTCTTCACTTTCCATTGTTTGTGGTGTTGAAAACAAGTGATCTTGCATTATTCCGTTCGCCTTCAACGTAAGTTTTTGTGGGGCATGAAACTTGCGGCATTCAATAATTTTCCAGCGTATTTTCTGGTTTTTGTGACATTAAGTATTTGCTGCAAAGCATCTCGGATAATCCTTGGAGGCTCATCATGTAGACTTTCTGGTTACCTCCTTTCTATAGCAACCAATTTACTTCACAAAATGAATTCTTATTACTTATTATTTTAATGAAAATGACTTCTGGAAGCTACATCCTGAATGTGACTTTAATGGCCTTTCTCTTTATGCAACTAGAAAGTGACTTTCTCTGCAACTAGAAATTTCTTTAATTTTTTCTTCATTACGGATTGTAGTCGGATAAATACAGAATACTACCGTTACGAAATATCGAACTACGGAGGTTACATTTTTCCAATTCTTACACATGCGCTTCATTCTCGTATAATCCCTGTTTTCATCAAATCTTCATGAACTCACATTCAATACTAGATTCTCATCAATAGAAAGTACTCCTAGAATACATTATGATCTTTAGATGCATTATATGATCTACTCTATTATACTTCTTATCTATTATATTTCTTCGTCTATCTATCGTGAGACTCTCTCTATTGTGTCTTTTTGCGCTGAATCATCCGCACATTATCGCCAATTCCTGTATATGAATTTTGACATATGCAAAGGTTGGCACAAAATTGGACAAAGAAAACCATAACTTCTTGAATATCTTCATTCCTCATTTGCTTCTACATCTCATTATGAGTTCCTAAGTCTCAAGTTTTGCTCAGTTTCTTGCACTTCCGATGGTCCTGACTTTAGTTTTGAACGCCCTTCTATTGTTTTGGATTTTGTGCCCTGGTAATCAGGACCCATAAGGTACACTTTTCAATTTTGTGCCCTGTTCAAGTTGACTCCTAAGGCAGATTCTCGAGTTTAAAAGGGCATCGATCTCCTCTAATCTTCCATCAAACTTGCAAGCATGTTTGTTTCTCTCGTTGCAATTGCTATGGCTATTACTGGTGCAGTATCTGCACCAACATCTAATGTTGCCAATGTCGTTTCGGTTCCATTTGGAATTGGTATTGATCCATTTCCTAGGGAAAATGAGCACTTCCCACTCTTGACAACTCTTGAGATCGGCTCCCAAAAAGAGAAAGTTCAAGTAGCTTTTGACACTGGCAGTTTCGACTTGTGGGTGCCTCTTCCAACTGCTGAAGATTATCTCACCAAATTTGGAACTTATAACCCATTGGACTCTTCATCAGCTGTTGATATTCACAAACAGAAGGAAGTTGGATATGTTAGTGGTTCTGCTTCTGTGGACTTTTACAATGATACTCTTGTTCTTCAGAACGGAATTTCGATTTCTTCGGGAACTGTTGGTGTGACCAACCACTCAGCTATTAACTATCCTGTTCTTGGTATTGGTTCTGCTGAACAAGACTTTGGTCCAGCCATCATCTCCAACCTTAAAGCCGATGGCAAAATTAAGACCAATGTGGTTTCGATCTACGCAAGCAACAACTTCGATGGTGAAGTCTTGTTTGGTGGTATTGACCATGCTAAATATGAGGGTGACTTATATACCAACAAGATCAATGGTTTTGGTTTCACTGGTACAAACTTCACTATTTTGGGTGAAACTCATGAGTTCAACTCTAAAGTTGTTGTTGACAGTGGTTGGGATGTTGCATTTGGTTTCCCCAAGAAGTACGTCGACCAACTCCAAGATGCTTGGAAAAAGGCTGCTTCTTCCGACCTTTGTACTGGTCCTTCTGACCTCTCCTTTGAGATTGCTGCCGCAAATGGTCTGATTAAGGTTGCTTTGCAAGATTTGATTCGTAAGAAGAAACAGGGTGGATGTTACCTTGATGTTGACACTGTTGATGACAGCTTAATTCTCTTCGGATCTAAGGGTTTCCAGCACTACTACATCTCCGCAAACTTTGAGGAGCAGACCATTTCTTTCGCTAAGAAGGTCGAAACTACAGACAGTAATATTGTTGCAGTTTAAGAGAAACTTGGATGTTGAAATTTGATATGGATAATCCATGAAAAGTATGTTATTTTACCTCGTGACTAATTTGATTTTTCTCCCAACAGATTTAGATTTGTTAATACAGACTTTAAACATTGATAGTATCTTCATGAAGTTAATATGATCCCGATTTTCGGACTTTTATGTTACGATTTATTTTATTCTTCACAAATGGCTGCAAACAGACAAAAAGATGTCAAAAGTGCGAAAAAAAATAATGTCAGAAAAATCGATGTCCTCATACAAAAAGTAGTGCACTCATACTTTTTGAGTGCTTTGCCTCTATCCTCTAATTTCCTTTCTAACATCTAAACTTCTCTTTATTCCCTATACTTCTATGTTAACCTGTAAAAGGATACAAATATACATAATATGCAACTTGAAGGTTGATGTAACATCGATGGATTTGAGGCGTCCTACCGGTTTTTGGGTCTGCAACGTGAAACTAATAAACAGGGTCTTCACGTGTAAATCAAACCCGCCCCGCATTCCAAGATGTATGCAGGATTCCGCAATGCAGGTGCATCGAGATGTAAACTTACTGTCATAAATTGCGTTCTTTAAGGCGGGAGTGCAAGGCATCTAGTTACAGCGCATTATAGGCTTCATTCTGACTCCATTATATTCTGACGTTTTTGACGTTTCTGGTGCTATTGTTGAAAATAGAAACTTTTTTTAAAAGTGCGCCACGCCCATGACAAGTGGGGCTGGAATTTCACGCAGATGAGGGTTGTTATGGGCAACTGAGCATCCATATTTTCTTATTAGAGATATAAAAATAAAATGAAGCCCATGTCGCCGCAATATTTCAACAATATTAACAAGCTGATGAATAATTCACAAAAAGGTACGAACTTTGTCGAAGATTACACACAAGTAATCTTGAAAAATTGGCCCTCTTTTGTCTTCCTTTGGTCTTTTTGATCCTCTTTCATCCTCTTTGGTCCTCTTTTATCCTCTTTGGTCTTCCTTTGGTCTTCCTTTGGTCTTCCTTTGGTCTTCCTTTGGTCTTCCTTTGGTCCTCCTTTGGTCCTCCTTTGGTCCTTTTGGTACATAAATCACTCTGCCATTGAACATTATGGAATATGATGTTCGTGTAGAGTATTCTCTGACCCAAATTATTTACCTTCATCGTATTCTTTCCCTTGTTTTCGACCGTTGTTTCCGTGTACTTCGGTTACATCGTGATTGTCTTCGTACCTTGATCTTTGTGATTGTTATACACAGTCACCCCTTTATTCTTCTCCGTTCCTATCCCTATTACCGAATATGAGCCCTTGGTTTTTGTATGTCGAAATTGCGTCATCGAAGGTTGTTGATATTCCAACATTTTTCTTGCTGTCGCCTCACTAAAAAATAATCTGCAATGAAGGGTCCAAAAGATATCATCTACGTTTGTGATCTAAAATACTTGAAGGGACGTCCAATTTCGCCTCAAAGTACCTTAGTTCCTTATTATATAAGATGGTTATATCACATACCACGTATTTTGTGTGCATTTGCTCAAAATTTGCACATGTAGTATCCGTAAACCTACTAAGTTACCGCTTCACTTGTTGAAAAGTCTACAGTATCTGTTAAAGCAACCCATTATCATAACCAGAAGTTTCCTTATACTCACTCAGTTTCTTTACCTACAAAAAAAAATTCTCTGACCCCAGCTGTCACTTTGTTGCAGCCATTAGTTAAATCCCATATAGATATCTACATCATTTTAAAATACTTCTATTTGCGTTATCTTGTAAGGAATCCCGAAAAATGGTACAGAGCCTGAACCTATCACACCACTAGTACACGAAGCTCACAACCGATCGTATTGATAAAATGCACAAAAGGTACGGAATACTGTGAGCAATTTTTATGGGCAAATAAAAGTTACTCCTGGCTTATTTGAAAGACGCCAAGTATGATGTAATAGAAAACGTTAAAGAATGTGTCACGCCTGACATTTTACTGTCAAAAAAAGTATGTTGTATCAAGTATATGTTGTGTTCATATCAAGTATATGTTGTATTCAGATACCATTAAAGTATGATGCAAAGAGATGCACACTATAATAAGTGAAAACCAACACATTATCATGAACTATAGTTCCAAGTAATGTTTCTATAAACACTAGTCTATAAGAAATAGCAAACTTCCTCTAGAATTCTTAAAAAATGAGGTCGTACAGCTACGCTATGCTAGACAACTCGATGCTTCGCATGATACACAAACTGTTCATATTTTTTAGAAGTCCCTGTACATGTTTTAGTACACTCTATAATAATGCCGATAAAACGGGAGAAGTTGAAATAAACCCATAAATCTTTCCATTTGACGTCTTTCTAGGTATATCTTTTTATGGACTCGATTACTTTCACCATTTTTAAACCCGATTTTTGAGCTTTTCTTGTTGCTATTGCATCAAATGAAGGTCTTGTCGTCAGTTTGCTACTAGAAACATGTTATTTTTCTTATTTCCACTTGGTCCAGTCCTCGCTTGTTCTTGATATGACAAAATCCTCATAATATGCACTGGAACTGGCTCTTGGCGCATAACCATTATACAAACAAAATATTCTCTTGTTGGTTCGAGGGTGTACCCGTCATGCTACATCATCTATTATTCTTCTGATTCACAAAACTTCCCATTCATATGTTCCCCTCTTTTTTTTGTAACCGTTGGTAGAAGCATTTCATCACACTCAAAGAATTGGGTTTTATGTCAAGAAATTATGGACATTTCTTCCACGTTCGGAGTAAAAATTCCTATGTATATTGTTTCGTATTGGCAAGACCTTTCTTACATCATAAGTTTTATCTCTTGTAACACTCAAGAACAAATTCTCTTGTAATGAGCATCTTTTTGGACATAAATCACACCATTATTAGAGATCAGACTACAGTAATATGTAGTGGATCATTAAGAGGAATTAATATGAGTCCGGACCATTTGAAGAACTGATATAAGTCTGGATCATTAAGAGGAATTAATATGAGTCTGGACCATTTGAAGAACAGATATGAGTCTGGACCATTTGAAGAACAGATATGAGACTGAACCATTTGAAGAACAGATATGAGTCTGGACCATTTGGTCAATTTGGTGAAATCTGACAAAACTTAATGCATTCTCGGCTTTAACTCATTTTATCATCTTTGCTCATTTAACTTTGTCTACTTAACCTTTTCCATTTACTTTTGTCTTAACATTTTCCTCTAACCTTTCATCCTCACCTTTCATCTTGACCTTTTCCCCTTACCTTTCATCCTCACCTTTCATCTTGACCTTTTCCTCTTACCTTTCATCCTCACCTTTCATCTTGACCTTTTCCTCTTACCTTTCATCCTCACCTTTCATCTTAACCTTTTCCTCTTACCTTTCATCCTCACCTTTTCCCTTTTAACCATCTTTCCTCCTTTGATCTCTGAGAGTAGTTTCTTCTGGGTTCGCATAGTCATCTGATCTCTATTGGCTGCGAAAAAAAATGCAAGCCTTCCGTTTACGGCAATGCTTTCGAACATCGATCATTACAAGTTTCTATAAGGCATATTTGCTGTGTTAATCGTAAAGTAAGGGTGGTTGCGAAACTTGAGTATACTTGTAGATTTCTTTTATTCTCAAGTTGCATCTTTATGTTCTATTCATAAAGAATTAACAATTGTTTTACTCCTTTTACATTTACCAACATCTTAAACATCTCCCAAAGTCAATCCAGCAATTGTCTCTTTCGGTTAGCTTAACCTTTTTGCGCCCATCAAGTCCCCTCGATTATTTTTTTGACACCTTACAGTAACTATAAACGACATCATGCACAATTACACATAAACGTATTTATTTCACAAAGTCAAAATTACTCAAGTCGCATATACATTTTCAACTGGTGATATTAATTCTTTGTACCAAGAACAAAAATACCCCGCCCTCAGCGCAATCTTTCCAGTGATCTTGAACTATAAATTACAATAGTTTCCGCTTCGCTGAGCCCCAACTCAAATCATCATGTTTGCCGCTCTACTTGCAATTTCCATGGCCATTGTCGGTGCCACAGCTGCCCCAGCCTCTTCTGTTCCTGGTGTTGTTTCTATTCCTTTTGGTAAGGGTCTGGACCCTCATCCATTTGAGTATGAACACTCTCCATTATTGGCTACCATCGAGATTGGTTCTGAAAAATCAAAGATTGAAGTCCAGGTTGACACTGGTAGTTTTAATTTGTGGGTTCCACTTCCATCTGCACAGTCAGGACTCTTGTATTACGGAACTTACGACCCTTCAAAGTCTTCATCATCTGTGGACATTCACGAGTCAAGGAATCTCCTTTACGGTGCCAAGAGAAATATTGGTGATGTCGACTTCTACAATGACACCCTCATTCTCCCTTCGGGACTTACCGTCCCAAGTGCTATTGTTGGTGTTTCCAACGGCTCAAACGTTAATTTCCCAGTTTGGGGCTTTGGAAGTGCTGAGCAGGACGTCGGACCTGCCATCATTTCGAACCTTAAGGCTGATGGTCACATCAAGACTAATGTGCTCTCTTTCTACGAGGGTAACGATTACGAGGGTGAAATCTTGCTCGGTGGTATTGACCACGCTAAGTACGAGGGTGAATTACACACCAACAAGATCAATGGTTTTGGTTTCACTGGTACAACCTTCACCATCTTGGATGAGACTCACGAGTTCAACTCTAAGGTTATTATTGACAGTGGTTGGAACGTTGCTTTCGGTTTCCCTAAGCAGTACTCTGACCAGCTCCAAGATGCTTGGAAGAATGCTTCCTCTGCCGACCTCTGTACTGGTCCATCGGATCTTACCTTCGAGATCTCCGCCGAAAACGGTCTGATCAAGATGTCTTTGCTGGACTTGCTCCGTAAGAAGAAGGAGGGTGGATGTTACCTCGATGTTGGTACCGTTAATGATGGAATGATCGTTATTGGAACCAAGGGTTTCCAGCACGTTTACGTTTCTGCTAACTTCGAGGAGCAGACCATTTCTTTCGCAAAGAAAATTGACACTACTGAGAGCAACATTGTTGCTGTTTAATGGCTGCGAAAAAAAATTTCGGTTACCGTTTACGGCAATGGTTGCACTAAACACTTTCGAGAAGAATGCACGTATATAAGAATAAATAAAAGAGTATTAAAACAACGTCTTGTATTAAAAGTGAATAAAGTAAAAGTATCTCTTGAAATTCATTTTCGTATCACCACAAAAAACATCGTTGTTAGATTTCATCGTAGTGGTTAGAATTCATCATAGTATTTAGATTTCTTCATATTATTTAGAAGTCACCAGTGTAGTTGATAGTTTATCTCATCTCCGAACTTTCGCAATAGTCTTGATATCTCCTTTTTGCTTATATCTTTTTGCCTTTCTTATGGTTATGTCTTTTGTCTGGTGGTTATGGTTTTTTGCCTTGCTTTTTACCCTTCATACTCCACGACCCTTTTCAAATATTTTTTAATGAACAATGCAACTTTTTCCGTCATTATGCACAATTATCAAATCATCACTGCGAAGTTGTTCCACAAGCCATCGATATTAGTTACTTCGCATATTCATTTCGAGCACTATTTCTGAGTATTGCCAACCTCACAACCAAAAAATATCACCGACGAAATGCCATCAATGATCTTTGATTGAAAGCTATAAATTGAACATCTTTTCACCAGAAACTTCTTCTCTACAATCATGTTTGCTGCATTACTTGCACTTTCTACCGCTATCGTCGGTACCATTGCTGCTCCTACTACTAACGTTCCTGGCGTTGTTTCCATTCCAATCGGTAAGGGTCTGGACCCTCATCCATATGAATACGAACACTCTCCATTGTTGACTACCATCGAACTTGGTTCTGAAAAGGCAAAGATCGAAGTTGGTATTGACACCGGTAGTTTCGATTTGTGGGTTCCGCTTCCAACCGCCGAGGATTACCTTTTGTACTATGGTAACTACGACCCAAGCAAGTCTACATCTGCTGTCGACCTTCACGAGGAAAAGAATATTTACTTCCGTAAGAGAGCACTTGGTGACACTGCCTTTTACAATGACACTCTTGTTCTCCCTGATTCTGGCCTTTCTATTCCAAGTGCCAACTTCGGTGTGTCGAACTCATCTACCGTCCACTTCCCTCTCTGGGGCTTTGGAAGTCCTGATCAGGACTATGGACCTGCTCTCGTTTCGAACCTTAAGGCTGATGGTCATATCAAGACTAAGGTAGTTTCCATCTACGAGGGTAACGATTACGAGGGTGAGATCTTGCTCGGTGGTATTGACCACGCTAAGTACGAGGGTGAATTGCACACCAACAAGATTGACGGTTTTGGTTTCACTGCTAAGACCTTCACCATCTTGAATGAGACTCACGAGTTCAACTCTAAGGTCGTCATCGACAGTGGCTGGAACGTTGCTTTCGGTTTCGGTAAGCAGTACGCTGACCAGCTCCAGGGTGCTTGGAAGAATGCTTCCTCTTCCGACCTTTGTACTGGTCCAACTGATCTTACCTTCGAGATCACCGCTGAAAACGGTCTGCTTGAGATTCCTTTGCAACAATTAGTCCGTAAGAAGAAGGCAGGTGGATGTTACCTTGATATTAACACTGTTGCTGATGGCTTGATTGTTATTGGTATGAAGGGTTTCCAACACGTCTATGTTTCTGCTAACTTCGAGGAGCAGACCCTTTCTTTTGCTAAGAAGATTGACACCACTGAGAGCAACATTGTTGCAGTTTAATGGCTGCGAAAATATGCAGGTCCTAATTTCCTTTTATGGCAATAGGCTGCAAAAATTCCCAAAAAGCTAATTTCACGTTCTTACGTATCTTTGAGAGCTTCTGCTCCTTTCTATATTTCGTAACATGATATCATTATGATTTGTGTAAAAGATGTCCCCTTCTTTGTTCTTTGAATCAGCATTTGAAACCGAATCGGAGATTAAAGAATACTACATCAAAAGATATCAATTTTTATGATTTGCAAAGGATATATGTATGATCTACAGAGGATATGATTTTATATGTTTTACCAAACTTATCATTAATTCTTTTTCTTTGCTTGTTAATATAGATACTTTTTGATTTCCTTAACTATCGTTGCTTGACGAGTGTAGCATTCATTGATTGCTATTGCTTGACAAATCAACATTTGTGGTTACACATGAGGTTTCTACCCTTGGTGCAGGTGACTCCACTAATCCCATAAAATGTCAATTCAAAAATCACTTGTAAACGCCAATTATGCGTCACCTCTTCTATAAACGTCATTTCAAACGTCACCTCTTATAAACGTCTTTTTAAACGTCACCTCTTTTATAAACGTCATTTCAAGAAACGTTTTCCAACCCAACGCATTAATATACTCTCCATACCTCCTGAAGTCTATTTCATTCTTCCCTTCGGAAGGATATCCAATTCTGGATTGGGGGTGACCTGACGAAATTTGACATTGTGGGTTGAAAAATAACTCTACCGTATTGTAGCGATCACAAAGCCTCACGAGTAATTTATCGGCTTAAGCTTACCACCTAATTTATGTTTTCCCTGTCCTACTTCAATGCTCACCGTTGTTACTACACTCCTATTTCGGGCTTATTCATATGAGTTACTATAACTATAGGGCATTTTCCTCTAAGTACAATCAAAAATCAATGTTTTCTTCTCTTCTTGTTATCGCTTCTGCTATTGCTGCTGTTATTGCTGCTCCTACTTCTCCTGTTCCGGGAGTGGTTTCGGTCCCATTTGGAAAAGGTCTGGATCCTAACCCTGTCAACTCTGAACACTACCCATTATTAACTACGCTTGAATTCGGATCTCAAAAGGCTCCTATCGAAGTTGCTGTTGACTCAGGAAGTTATGTCTTGTGGGTTCCTCTTCCAACTGCTGAAACTAAACTTACCCACTATGGTGCTTTCGACCCAAAAGATTCCACTTCCGCGGTATTTCTTAAGGATGGGGCAAGTATAGTTTACGGTAAGAGGAGTGATGATCATATCCTGTATTACAATGATACTGTGGTTCTTCCAAATGGTCTTACTATTCCAAGCGTTAGTTTTGGAGTAGCAAACGCCTCTAATGTCAACTTCCCTGTCTGGGGAATTGCAAAAGGTCAGCAAAATTTTGGTCCTAGTTTTATTGCCGATCTTAAGGCTGATGGTCACATCAAAACTCAGGCTCTTTCGTTTTATGAAGGAAATGATTATGAGGGTGAAATCTTGTACGGTGGTATTGACCACGCTAAATATAAGGGTGAGTTATACACTAATACACTCTCTGGAGTTGGCTACCTTGGCTTCTCTGCCCCGAAGTACAGAATTTTTAATGAAACTTTTGACTTTGGTAATACGGTCCTCGTGGACAGTGGTTGGAATGTTGCCTTTGCATTCCCTGTTAAAAAAATGAACCACGTATTGGACACTTGGAAAAATGCTTCTTCTCCTGATCTCTGCAAGGGGCCAACTGATCTTTCTTTTGAATATTATGCTGAAAATGGTCTGCTTGAGATTTTCTTGCACGAATTGGTCCGTAAGAGAAATGACGGCTCCTGTTATCTTGATGTTGAAAGTTGTGATGATTCTTCGCTCATTATTGGAACCAAGGGATTACAGCATGTCTACATCTCGGCAAACTTTGAAGAAAATACCTTTTCTTTTGCAAGGAAAGTGGATACTACTGAGAGTAACATTGTTGCTCTTTAATGGCTGCAAAAAAACAAATTTGTTAGCAAAATCTCGGTGCTTTTTACTGAGAGCACAAAGTCCCTTCATTTTGGAGATGAAGATGAGCATATATTGCTTTATATCTTCTTTCTGCTTCTATGTTTAGTGAATATGTTTAACATTTATGAGAAATTTGTGTAGAACATTCACCCACGGATTCTATCAATGGGCTGAAAAACTGATTACATTAAATATAGTGAATTTGATTTTGAATCAAAAAGTGTGTTCTTTTGACCTTCCAAATAGAAGATATCCCTATGTCTAGTTTGCCAAAGTAATTAAAAGCAATTGAAGTTTAATACTTACTGTATGGAAATGTTTCAAAATGGCTGCGAAAAAATTACCACTTTGTTTCGCCTGATTATGATATTTGCTTTCCTGTGGATAGAGACGTTGACAATTCATCAACTTCATCATCCAGTCAAGTTATGCTTACTCTATACATACTGAGAATATTTTATTGACCTCTAACCGCATACGGAATCGGACATTATTTTTCACTCTTCATATACACAACCTTCAGAATTTACTCCACATTCATACATGGGATTAATATTTTCCTTCTTTTCCACATTATGCAGAATTCTTGACGTTGAAATGAACGACCTGTATAGA
This sequence comes from Kodamaea ohmeri, assembly GCA_004919595.1. Lineage (NCBI taxonomy): Eukaryota > Fungi > Ascomycota > Pichiomycetes > Serinales > Debaryomycetaceae > Kodamaea > Kodamaea ohmeri. The sequence continues at coordinate 264,524 of SKFK01000014.1, forward strand.
CGTCTGAAAGTCAACCGGTTAAAAAGGAGGAGTATTGACGTTGATCATATTGAAGGTTAATATAACTTGTAAGGTATATGTCTCCGCACGTGTAGTAGCTGCAAAAAAAAACGTAGCATCCACCACTTTATCCTCATACAATTATATCGTTCTTTGAAGTTCTTATACTGTAGAACCATTATAATACAATATCGTTCTTTGAAGTTCTTATACTGTAGAACCATTATAATACAATATCGTTCTTTGAAGTTCTTATACTGTAGAACCATTATAATACAATATCGTTCTTTGAAGTTCTTTATAATACAATAATAATACGTACATACTCATTATAATCATCTCACTTTCCGCAACCTTCCTTTCTGTTTTCTTTTCCTCTTATTGAAGGAGATTAAGAAATCTACTCTCTGAGCCAATTCATGGCGAGAACATCCAAATTCCTTGAGCAAAACCTCACTATTGATTGCATCGTAGCGTGTAATCCGTGGCAGTAAGATCACCCGGTTTAATTTGGACCAATACTCGGGTTTCCACGAATCTCCATTCATAGGTTTTTCTGTCACATTCTGACTTGGTTCATTATCCACACGTGTTTCGAGGGCTGTGAGGAAATCACCTTGATGTGAATATAGAGCATCTGGACCACTTGAAGAAAGTGGGGGAGACAAAACACGAGAAAGATTTGGTTGTTGGGTGATTGGATTGCTTTCAATGTTGAGCGGTTCAACTATATCTCGTTTTTCCCAATTATTAGATCGAGCTTGTGTTGAGAAATCTTTTTCTCTTTCAGCTTCTTTCTTTCTTTCTTCTCTTTCTTCTCTTTCTCTTTCTTCTCTTCCTCTTTCTTCTCTTTCTCTTTCTTCTCTTTCTCTTTCTTCTCTTTCTCTTTCTTCTCTTTCTCTTTCTTCTCTTTCTCTTTCTTCTCTTTCTCTTTCTTCTCTTTCTCTTTCTTCTCTTTCTCTTTCTTCTCTTTCTGTATCCCATTCAATACTTCCTTCTTTCTTTCTATCTACCGGAGTAGACTTCCCTACTGGTGAATCCCTCAAGTATCCGAACCTCTCTGGGGAGCTATAAATAGGTCTTTGTGGACCTCCACCAATAAGATCACCTGTTGGCTGAAGATGGAAATTATTCCCATTATTGATTTCAGACGATCGGAAGTCCTTAATCTTATCAGACGATCGGAAGTCCTTAATCTTATCAGACGATCGGAAGTCCTTAATCTTATCAGACGATCGGAAGTCCTCGATCTTAGAATATTGGAAGTCCTTAATCTTATCAGAATATTGGAAGTCCTTATCATTGATTTCAGAGTATTTTCTTTTAGTAGATTTGGTGTCAATGACTCTATCATTTTCATATTCCTCATCAATTCTATTATCTCCATCACTTGGATATCTTTCTCCTTCAATTTCATATCCATTAATTCTTTTATCTCCTTCAATTCCTTCTCCATAAATTCTATCATCTCCTTCAACTCCTTCTTCATATCTTTTTCCATCAACTCCTTCTTCTTCCCCCCTCTCTCTCATTTTCTCCCAATCTCTCACCTTCTTCTCCAATTCCTCTTCACTCTCTGAATCATCGACAGTATAAACCGCCCTCAATGGTGAAGATCTCCGAGGTGATGCTACTGGTGATAGCCTCTTGATCGAATCAAGAGTCTGGTTCACCTTCTCAAGAATAATTGCTCTTGAAACATCCTCATCAGAAACAGTACTTTTGCTACCAGAACCAACATCTCCAGTTGGCTCCTCTTTTCGTTGAAGTGAAGGTAATCCAGGTGACCGAAGCCTGGGAATGTCAAGTTTGGGGATGTCGTGAGAAAGTGCAATGTCGTGCGGTAATGTCGTTGTGTTTCGATCTGGTTTCATGGGGCTCGTTGTATCAAAGATTTCGTCATGTAGTGGAATTGAAGAGGGAATTGGTGATTGAGGTTCATTAGATCTATGTGATGGTTCATGTGATCGATGTAATGATGAAGCAGATATAGATGGTTGGTATGAAGAAGCAGATCCAGATGGTTGGTATGAAGAAGCAGATCCAGATGGTTGGTGTGGTTCTGATATAGATGGATGGTATGATTCTGATCTAGATGGTTGGTGTGGTTCTGATATAGATGGTTGGTGTGGTTCTGATCTTTGGTATGGTTCATGAGATCTTTTTGATTGGTGTGAATGTTCATCTGATTTATATGGTTGATAAGATGGATCTGATCGATATGGTTGTGATGTCTGTTGTAATTCCTTTTGTACCTCTTCTTCTTCTTCATCTTCCTGTATTTCCTCTTTATTCCTTTGTTTCTCTTTGGTGTTTTTCTCCCAATTCAACGGTCTAATCTTCATATTTGATGGAGGTGAGTTCGACCAACGATTCAACTTGACGCGTTTGATTGGAGTATCGACCACTACATCCTCATTCACGACTGATTCGATCTTATTTTCATTGGAAATCAAGTTCTTTCGAGGTGTTCCATTACGAAGTTTCTTTCCTGAGTGGTTTTGAAGTGGTACTGTTGTTGTAGAAGCTTGGTAGCGGAAGTTGTCGGGAAAAGTCTCTGAAGTATGTGTTTGAGGTCGTGATATTCCACGAGGAGTCTCTATACGCGTATCATCGAACTCCTCATCGGAATCATACACCGTGTGGACGCGGTTCATAGAAAGAAAACAAAGAGAAAAGAAAAGTTCGGAGTCAAATGAGAAAAAGCATAACCAGAATAAGAATATGAGAATAATGAGAACGAAAATAATGAGAACGAAAATAATGAGAACGAAAATAATGAGAACGAAAATAATGAGAAGAAGGTAATAGAAATGAAAGGAAGATGAGAAGGAAATTGAAGGAATAGATAGTAATTAATGGATATAAAAGGTGATAATGAAGAAAAGTCGAAGTAAAAGGTATTTAAACTGAAAAGATATGATTATAGGAATTGATTTTATGAATGATTAACTATAATTGATTTTATGAATGATTAACTATAATTGATTTTATGAATGATTAACTATAATTGATTTTATGAATGATTAACTCTAGTAATTGACTTATGTAGGTTGACATAGTTGGAATTGTTAGAAAACATCTTATAGAACTCTTGTTTTAGAGATATCTCAACACATATCTCGTTTAGGATTTTTATTGCCTGTGTGAAATCAGTTTTCATGTACAGTACCATAATGAAACGATAATTTTGGGTTTCTCCATCATAGTCATCATTTCTTTCTTTACCTTATTCTTTATTTTCCTACTTTGACTCATGTTAATTCCTTACTATTCGGAATCACTATTCTTCAGATGGCCCTATCTTATTTGGATCTTTTTTATCTCACTACCAACTTCTCCAACTTGACTCTTTTACCTCAAAGTGAATTTCATATACATGTTCCCTATCTCTTCTTATACTTTATATTTCCCTCCCTTCATCATACTATAGGTTAAAGGGCAAACTTCCTCCTTTCTCTAAAATGCTTCACAAATTTCTACTCAATATAGTTATGAGCTCTGTGATGGTTGCAAATTCCAAAAAACATACAGATATAGCGAGATCAACCTCATCATAATGAATTACTTTTATCTATACTATGAACCTATGATAATCTTCTTCATACTCTATCTTTTCAACATTACTAAAAATCTACTTCACTGCCTACTTACCTCAACTCCTTCCTCTTAAATCTATTTATTTCCTTTTCAATCACCTTCTTTATATACTTTTAATGCTACCTCTTCCTTCTCATTTACCCTCCACATCTCTGTATATTTCTCCTTCCACTGCCAGCCAATCAACTTCACCCATAGCAAAAGTCCTCTCATAATTAACCCAGCTTAAATTCTCAAAGAATAACCGGAGCTCACCTACACTAGCCACAGAAGAAACACCACGTAAAAGTGGTACACGCGTATGCTGTGCAGGCTCAATTGGCACGGGTGTATCTGACATAGCATGCATCTGAGCAATACGGTCAACTATGGCAACTTCACCTTGTAACCTATGTACCAGTGCAGGACTCGATGAAACAAACTGCCATGACTGCATGTTAAAGTCATCAAATCCAACCACAAGTAAGTGATCGAGAAGCTTACATGCCATAAGCACCAAACGGAGCTCATCCACACTAAAAACATCGCGATCACGCAAGTTCCGCGCACATACTTCTTCGAAAACTCCATGGAGATGCTGACAAAGAGCCATCCAATGTGACTGCAAATAAGTAGCACTCATGCGCGCTGTCACCGCACGCAACAACGTGCAGATCTCGCTTCGGTAAAGTGCTGGACTCGTGGAAAATGTGTCATGTACTCGAGTAAAGATGTCGTCAACATTGGCTGCGAAAAAGTCAACAGGCAGTACAAGCAATAAGTATGCGATACGACGCATCGCATGAACTTTACCTTCAATCTCACTGCGCTCGTTCCAGTTGAAGAGGTTGCCAGGAGCAACCCCAACTGACGGCGTCACGCGCGCAACTAACTCATTAAGCCGGTGGGGCTCGCACTTGACCCATGTCGCAATAATGTCGCGCCAGACAACTTCAATTTTGTCGTCGTTTCCACTCTCATCAGCCTTTCCTTTTTCGGAAGTCTTTCCTTTTTTGTCGCCTTTTCCTTTTTCGGCTCCTTTTTCAAGGAACAGTGGGTCCATAAAGGCGTCGTGGACAACAGTACGCCACGCCTTTGTTGGGTTATGACGGCCAATCGCCGCAAGAAGACCAAGGTATGGTTGTCCTCCACGTTTTGAGCGCATCCGCGGCATTACCACATTGGTAAGCATCGTATTGACACACGCCGCAGCACGGTCCCCATCAACTATCGTGCTAAGCGAGGGAACAAGCGATTCGTAGATTTCGATGGTGGTGGGCAAACTAATGGTTTGGGACGAGTCAAAGAACGAGTCAAAAATGTCAGAGTCAGGGAAAGAGTCAAACTCAGCTTCACCCAACTCTCCATCCTTCTGGTCATTATCGGTTCGGTTAACCTCAGTTCCCTTACCTTCAGCTCCCTTACCCTCCGCCTTCTTTTCGTCGTGTTTTTTGTCACTGTCTACACTCTTTGAGTCAGTACTCGCTGATAAAAGACGAACAAACACGTCGGCGGCCTCGCGCTTGGACTTGTCGTCGCGCCACGAGTGGCGCGCGGTGGCGATAATGAGACGTAACGCGTCGGGCTGAGCATCACGGAACGCGCTCAGTGCCGCGTCGCGTGCAAAGCGTACCACGTCGGGCCACACCTCAGAAGCCGCGTCACGATCGAGAGCATCCGTATATGCGGCCGCGAAACGCGTGAGCGCAGCTGGTGACACCCCAACACGTACAGTATGATGAATCGTATCACGTGCAACACATCTTTCACGTACCGCGTCGAGTACGTGTGGGAGAGTGGTAGCGGGATGGCCACCATCAAGGATCATGAGGAGCTTAACGGCAGATTGTGCGTCACAGCGCACAAGCGTTGCAATCACTTCGCGCCGCTCGATATCCATGAGCACCGCAAGTGCCTGCCGTGCTTTGAACTTGAGCTTCGCCGGGGTCTGGTTATACGCCAGAGCACTCGCGTGCGAAAGGCTCACGTGAGACTTTACGTGATCCGTTACGTGAGTGTCGCCCCAGCGCCAGATGGCAAAGAAGGCAGCGGCGGCGTCGGCAAGCGCTGCCAACACCGCGGTCATGCGCGTGTCCTCAACGGACTGCGTATGCGGTGCCTCCACCAGGAACACCCCCAGAATAACGTTACCCAAGAAGCCAGAGTCATCACGCGCATCGCGCGCCATGCCACTGTGGCCTATGCGGAGCAAGTCGCACATGCCATCGATCAACGGTGCGAACGCGTCAGCGTCTGCGGGCCGGCCGCCGCGTACGCGTGCGAAGAGCGCCGCGAGGCGCCGCACTAAGCAGTCGGCGAACGCGAGCAACACCGCGAACTCTGCGTCGTGCATGACGCACACGACTCGCGTAAGGAGCTCGAGCCACGCGCGAAGCTCGGCCGCTGTTGCCGCCGCCGCCACACCGCGCACAATGAATCCTACCATAGGCGGTGGATCACGCGCCCGCAGGAGAGCATCGAGCGCCACATGGTGGTCCTGTGCGAGCTGCACGTAGTGCAGGATGAGCAGGAGAAGCAGCGCCGTCGACGTTGTACTGTATGCGGAGTTCACATGAGTCTCACGTGTTCTCTCCACGGCGCCCATCAACACCTCGATACCAGTAACCTTGTCGCCTGCTACCAACGCTCTCAAAACGTCAACTGCAGCCACAACAGCGTCGTGATATTCTGCTCCATATCCCCCTTCTAAGCGCAAGAACTTGTAGACAGCCTCGATTACCAAAGCACGATATGTCAGTGCATTCCACGCGTTGGCCTGGATGAGATGCGCCTTATTCAGCGCCGCCAACTCGGCGCCGAAAACGTCACGGAACTCCTTGGGGCTCGTGTGCACGACACTCACAAGCGCGCGCAAGCGGTATGCGAATGCTGCAAGATCGTCAGTAAGCGCGACGCGCGTCACTGTTGCGTCCATGAAGTCAAACTCGAGGAGCGGAGCCACAACGAGCTTCAATAGGCGGCTGACTTCGCCGGTTTTGAGCGCTGCGCGTACAAAGTCTGCAGCGCGTGCGCATGTACTGACGTCGTCGAGCACAAGCTGGAGCGGACGAGCAACAATGTCGTCGGCGCCACCGAGTGCCGCCGAGTGCGTCCAGAGCGAGTCGAATGCACGCACACGCTGTGCGGCAGGCATGCGCGCCATGAGCAGCGTGATGCCTGCCGACACAATCGGCGCGGGAACCGGCATGTCGAGGATTGCCCGGACCGCTTCCGACAGCTGCGCGCGCTGAAAGAAGTAGTCGGAGGAGTCTGTGTGTGATGTGTCGAGAAGAGTATCACGTGAATCAGAGTCTTCAGGTCTAGACTCGGATTTGGATGCAAAAGTAGATTCAGACTTGGATGATTTTGTAGATTCTTCAGATATAACCTCTTTAGTTTCCTCTTCGGTAGAACCATCCAGTTCATCTGTCTTTCTTCCCCACAAACTTGTGAGAACTGCACGGAACATGCGTGCGCGCTGTGCGTCGGTACTGCGCTCTGCAATAGCACAGAAGACGCGCGCAGCACCCAATGCACCGCGCGGCGACGAGCAACGTGCCACCGCATCTGTCAAGCGGTCATGGCGTGTTCCATCGCGGTGAAGAAGGCCGCACATCAACCCCGCCGCCACGTCGGACACCCCTGTATCGAGGCTGCATATGTACACATCGACCATGTGCGCCGTGAGCGCGGCCACCGGACGCACAAGGAGCGGACGCGCTGCTGGCCGCGCGAGGAGCGCAGCGTAGACCGGCGAAAAACTGGCCGCATCCATATCCACACGCACCTCGTCGTCTGAAACCGCATGTCCGTTTCCGGTGTTTTCCGCATCCAGCACTTCATTCAGCTCGTCGTCTGTCTTTGCCTCCACCATCGCCAAAAGCACCTCCAAGATTTGGAGGCGCTCCAAGCTTACTCCTTTGAGCTTGATAGATTGTAACATGCTGGCAGCGGCTATTGGAGCATGTACCGTACCCATCTCTTCGTCACTGAAGTTGAAAGTCCGGAGCATAAAGTCGAGGAGAGAAAGACTAGTGGGAGAGTCAGGAGAATCAAAGGAATCAGGAGAATCAAAGGAATCAGGGAGATTCTTGGTATCAGGAAGACTCTTTTTATCAGGACTTTCATCTGAAACACTTGTTTTTGATTCTCCATTTGTTCCATTTGGTTCCTTGAGAACTTTCATGTCGTTCTTCCCCTCAATCAACCCCACTATGTCGCTCCAGATGTAGACGCCATCGACGGCGTCGAAGAATGCACGCGCCGCCGAGAGGACATCGGCATCTGTACGAGCCGCATAGCTTTGACGGAGGAGTGGTGCAAAGACACGCGGCACGAGCTCGGCGCCAAGCTCCCACTTATCACTCACGAGCGCCAGCGCCATGCGGAGCGTGCGCGTGAGCAGTCTGTGGGGGTGCAGCATTGGCTGCACATGCAGATTGGTCTTCTGTAAGTCCTGTGTAGTCGCGTCCTCTGTGAGAACCTGTACGACATCTTCTGCTGCATGGTGCGCAAAGTATTCGCGCCTACTGTCACGGCCCAAGAGGTAGGCCCACACACGGCGGTTTAAACTCATGTCCTTACGAAGGGTTACCTGGCATGCAGCACGCACCAAGACGCGCTTGTCGCGCAGCGAGACATGAGTCGTGAACACGGGACTATCGAGCGCGAGGTGTGTCACGAGGAGATCAAAGAAACCACGCACAACAACGACATCACTGTCGCCGAGTGCAGCAGCGAATGCACGCACAATGAGTCCCGGCTCAGGTGAAAGGCACGCGAGTGCATCGTCGGTGTATGCATCGTCGCGTACGGGCCTCAATGGCGGGAGTCTCCGTGTAAACCACGCCAATGCACCGGGGCGCCTCTCGGGGCTCGTTACCACGCAGAGGAAGAGTGTCTGCCAGAAATGTGCTTCGTCATGCACGCGCTGCCGGAGCGCGTCGACGAGCGCGAGCACGTCGCCAAATACTTCGGAGTTCTCATCATCGAGGCCGGCAAGCGCACCCAGCGCGAGCGGGCGCGTGAGCGCGACCGCATCGCGCGTATGCATTGCGTCGATGCACGCTCGGAGAAGTTGAATGAGCTGCGGTTTCACTTGGATCAGACAGTACAGCATGAGAGGGCTCAAGCCCGCGACCCATGGCGCTGCATCACGCGCGAATGCTCCACTGGCTACCACGTGTTCGTATATCACGAGGGTTTTCTGGTGAACTCCATTGGGGAGTCGTGGCGAGAGACAAAGCGCCAAACATGCTGCTACGCGGGGAGCATGAGGGATCAGGCCAGGATCGTCACTAGCCTGGAGGGCTTTTTGAAGGCGCAGTAGGAACGCAATGTAGTCGGCCCACTCGTCGAGGTCCTCAAACGACCCGAGGATCTTCTCCACAGCCACGTGTCGTTTATCGGGCATGGAGAAAGAAAAGATAGAGAAAAGAGAAAAAGTGGATCGTAGAAAATCGTGAGAAAATGAATATAATGAATATTGAATGAATATGAGATAAAAGTAGGAGAAGTTGAAATGAGGAATTATGAATGAAGAATGAGGTTTATGAAAGATTGAGTAGATGAAGTATGAAAGAATGAGTAGATGAAGTATGAAAGAATGAGTAGATTAATATGAAATAAGTGGTGGAATAATAAGTGGTGGAATATGAAATAATTGGTGCAAATTGGATGATTATCTGTTCAAAAATAGTATGATGTTGAATTGATGATTAGGATGATGCTTTATAGTTGAAGATGATAATGACGAGGAATTGAGTTTCTAGAAAGCTATATCGAAATACTGATTCTATAGTTGACCTTGATTTTTGATCTACTCAAATTCCTATCAATTTTAAAGTCTTCGATAATGTCAATTTTTAAAGTCTTATCATTTATGTCAATTTTTGAAGTCTTTAAGATCATCATAACGTCAATTCTTGATGATAGTACCATTCTTCATATCAATTCTTGATGATAGTACCATTCTTCATATCAATTCTTAAAGTCTTTAAGATCATCATAAATTCTTGAGGACAGTACCATTCTTCATATCAATTCTTAAAGTCTTCTATCATTGACATTTATCCTCTTCTGATTATTCATGTCATGTCTCGTACATTTTCATCAATTTCATACCAAAGTCTCTCAGTCAATGTAATTTCTTCATTTCTTCTCCATTTCAACTCAATTCTCTCGTACCTTCCTCTCTCATGCTTCTCATCTTCTCATCTTCTCCTGCTTACCTAATAACTTTCTCCTGCTTACCTAATAGCTTCATTGCTGCAAATAAGATGGGAATACCAGGACTTCACTCTCCATCTATTCCATCAATGTTCTCAATTGCACTCGATATCAGTACGAGTACTATTATTAATATTTCATGATCCATGGAACATGCTTACCAAAAATAGGTTTGTTGTTCAAGGTGCAAGAAGATGTAAGATACAAGAGGCTACGTAGGAGTTAAACAGGTATAAGGAAGACGAGCCAATTCCAGTGATGCGTAGGTACCTGCAGGATGTAAGTAAACAAATGAACAAGAAGCTACAAGGGGTATTTAGGAACAAGAAGTGCGTAAATAAGGATGTAGGAACAAAAGGGTACAATGGGAATGTAGGTACCATAAGGTACAAGGGGTATGTAGGAACCAGGAGTATGTAGGAACCAGGAGTATGTAGGAACCAGGAGTATGTAGGGACAAGGGGTATGTAGGAACCAGGAGTATGCAGGAACCAGGAGTATGTAGGAACCAGGAGTATGTAAGGACAAGGGGTATTTAGGAACCAGGAGTATGTAGGAACCAGGAGTATGTAGGAACCAGGAGTATGTAGGTACAAGGTTTACTAGGTGTATATTAAGGTACCACCGATACCATCTTACGTTTGGTTGCAGATTTGGGTGCAAAAAAGATTTACCAGAAAGTGAATAATCAAGTCCATGATTATTGAATCCCAAATCTTTCACTTTGGGTCCTCCAAACCTTTCGAATAGAATATACTTTGCACTTGAAACAAGAACATAAGTTCATCAAATATACGCTTCATTAGACAAAAAGTCAACAAAAGTAACAATAGACCACTTCATGACCTCCTCATCATTACCTTCACTACTCATCATCATCCTACTTTTCATTAATATTCTCATCGACTTATCTCTACTCCTCTTTCTACTTTTCTTCACTTCTCTCATCTTCTTCACTTCTCTCGTCTTCTCATCTTCTTTTCTCAATTCAAGATCTTTCCAATAAACTCCATCACATCTCCCAACTCCTCTTCACTAGCACTATGCGCAAGCCCATTGTACGTCTCAAACTGATAGTTCTTGAATCCCAATCCCTTGTACAAGTCTTTCGCAGCAACAGCCCACTCGTGCAGGATAATCGGATCAACGTTTCCATGACCCTGGAAGACTGGAGTAGTCGCATTCACTCCCGTATACTTCTCGCGAACAGTGTCCGCAATCGGACAAAATCCCAGAAGTGCAACAACTCCACCAATCTTCACATCCAGTAATGCAGCAGTCGCAAGCGAAACCGCAGCTCCTTGTGAAAATCCTCCCAAAATGATACGCTCCGCAGGAACTCCCTGAGAAATCTGCTCTTTGATGAACCCTTGTAATGCCTCTACACTCTTCAAGAATCCAGCAACATCCGATTTGGCCCGAGGGTTGTTGAACTCGTAGATATCGAACCATGATGGCATTCTCATACCACCGTTGGCTGTGACTGGAGCAAGTGGAGCGTTGGGAAAAACATAGTTGATGGTCTCACTATTGTGGATAATGTTGGCTTGTTTAATCAACTGTGGGAACCATGACCATCCTTCACCAGAATCACCAAGACCATGAACAAAAATAAGCCCAGACTTGGCGGGTTTTCCTGCAATTCTAATAGCTGACATGAAAAGAATGTGAAATGAAACTGAAAATCAAAGTGAAAATGAAAAAATCCCCACAAATCCAACGCACTCAAAATATGTCAATTGTTCTAAAACCGCCTCATCAACTCTACAACTTCCAATCTCTTTCTTCTCCTCCCCCACACCTCTTCTCTTTCTACATCATCCTCCTTATGCCCATTCTTCAGTTATATGTATACTGAAAACTAAAGTGGTCCTCAAACAACTCCGGAAAACTATAATTCATGAAATCTCCAAAGTTGTTGGTGAACGGCAGGAATTCCAGAAGCCCATATTGCTGGCCATATGTGAATGTCGTTGGATCTTCCTTCTTGGGAGCGGGTTGGTTCTTGCGAATACACGCAATGAAGTTCTTCAGGTCCACATGCTGAACATCCTGGTAAATATAATGCTGGCACCAGAAATTATCCAACAGTACCTCGTTGATGAGCGCGGGCTCAAGCTCTACCGCCGGGCCCGGCCCGTTGCCCTGTGTCTCAATAACCCGTGAAAACGCTTCCACAATGTCCCGTACAACAAACTCCCGCAGCCTCACAACCTTACATTCACGGAGGTAGTACTCAAAGATCTCCTTCAACAAAACAACCTGCTCGTTGCTATAAGTAATGAACGCGCTCGTGATCTGCGGCAGCGTGATATCCCTCTCCAACTGCGCACCAGCAAGAGTAAACCCATACATGTACAGCTTACGCGTATTCCAGGCAAAGTTGTATCTCTGGCCCACACACCGCATAGTCTCAAAGATATGCGTCGTTACCTTCGATGCAACGTGATAGAGCTCGCTAAGACGCTGGATACGCTCCACCAACACCGCATCCCCTGCAGCATCTGTAGTGTTAGCCGTACTATCGGATCGAGCACGTGCACGACGACGCTCTTCCAACTTACCCTGTTGCGCACGCAACGTCACGAGAAGCCGCACACTCATTGTTCCTGGAAGCAGACACGCCATAGCGTTGATTGAATTCATGATGGGCGTTACCACAAATGCAAAACACAGACCTCCCGCAAGTTCACCTTCGCGACCCTTGAGGTTACGCGCAAAGCACAACCGAGGGATCTCGCATAACTCGCACATGTACAACGCAAAGAACTTGCGCATATAGAAAAATTCAAGCTCAATGTTCCCAAGATCATGATAGTGAATGTACATATAGCAGTACATCAGCAGTAGAAGAAGCTTGCTGTGAAGAAAAGAATAGATCCGCTTCGGCGCAGAGGGATCACGGTACATACCTCCACCATTGTTCACAAAATCAGTGAACGTACGTCCATCGAGTGTCTGTAAACATCCTTGTTCAAGCTCACTCACTGCAGCACAGATATCTGCAAGCGCAACGGGCTCACCCACAGTGTACACCATCGAGAGAAGCTTGGTCGCACACTTCACAAACGGCTGATGCCGCGCAAACAGTACAATCACTTCCGCCTCCATCGCCAAATCCCCGACATTTGGTGCACCTTTGCGCGGAAGCTCTGTGTCGTGCATCCCCTGAACAATCGTGAGCGGCACGCCAAATGAAATCGCACTGAGGATGTCCTGCATCCACACAACGTGCCAGATCTTGCGTTTGAGGTTCTTCTCACGCTCCGTTTGCGAATCCAGACTACTGTCTGGGTCGCGGTGTAACCCCATATTAATCGCCATCTGCACCAACATCGACGCCAGAACTCGCGACCGTGTGTCAGCAAAGTACCCTCCCATCTCAGGTGCAAACGAGTCATAGTACCGCGAAAATATCATCGCCTGTAATACGGACAAGCTGTGCAGTGAGAGCATATTGAACTTACCGATACACTCCTCACATACCCGTACCATATCAATCGCAATTGGGTGTGCGAGCATCGCAGTATATCGCGGTACACTGAGTAACTCCGCATTCTCCTCAGCCAGGTTACTGAATATCGACACAAAACAGAGTCGTAACAAGTAAAGGAGCGTCGCGAGCACTGCATAGTCGTCATCGCGCTCTAAGCGTGATGGAAGCTGACCTCCTTGTAATTGACCAACGATTCGAAACACGTCCGCACTGAACTCAGCTTCATCTAGAATCGGGAAGTAGAGATAAAGGTCGTGGAAGAAGTAGGCGAGATAAAGCTCGATAATTGGTGCTGGTGGGAGAAGTAACACAGCACGCTCGAGTAACGCCATCTCCCCAATCGACTCGGGGTATATGCAATAACCCCATTGTGCACCGAAGTGGTTCATCGACTGCTTCACTTGCTTACGCGTGTGACCGTCGTTTTCCTGTACAACGAATTTGGGCCCATATTGCCGCGAGGCTTTCTGTGCAATTTGCGCGAGCAGTCTGTTCGGCAGGTTTACCAGGTGGTTATAGAAAACGTCACGGAAACTCGACTCTGTGCGCTTCATACGCGAATTGAACCAATATATCACGCGTGTACCCGCCTCACGCTTCATCAACTGGATGAGAGGAAGCGGACCTTGAGACGGCTGTTTCACTCCGTTCTTATCGAGACGGTAATTGATGTTATAGAAACGCTCGGGTGCGGCATACGGGTTATTTCCAATACAGGGGTTTGTAGGTACTGCAAGAGTTGAGATTGGTGGTGATGCTGAGGATACCAAATGAGAGGTTGTAGGTACAGTTGAAGACAGTGGACCAGATACTGCTGTACTCTCCGTAGACACCTCATCTGTGTCCTCTGCCTCCTCTATCTCTCCCATTCCCTTTGGATCACCCATCGAACTCTCGAGCTTGTGGAGTTGCATCTTGAGGTTTTGCAACTGAGTGTGCAATAAGGCACTATTGCCATTCTGAGAATTGTTGATGTGATTAGGACTGGCGAAGGAGCAAAGGTGCGGAATGCTGAGCTTGGTGCACTGCATGCACGGAAGCTTACGGTCGCACTTGGTTTTGCGACGCCGACAATTTTCGCAGCTGAGCGCGATGCGAGATCGCTTCCGCCTTGGTTCCTCACTCATTGGGTTTAAACGTGGATAAGCGGACGTAAAAAAAAAAACACGGGAAAAAAAGTACTGGCAAAGTCAATTGCGGGGAGGGATGAACAAATGAAAACACGGTGTTTGTAACACGGTTATAGTGGTATTACAAAAGGTGTGGTATTGTAGATGGAGCTGTTAATGGTGTTGTAATTTGATTGGTTTAGAACTTCCGCCATGATGAAGTTTGCGTACCTGAGTGTACCCATGCGAGGTGGACACGGAGGCTATTTATACACGGGAACGAAAAAGGTGGGGAAGAAATGGCTGCAAAAGTGGATGAGAGATCAGGGGAACATCTTGGTGGCAAAAAGAGGTGGAAGGATAAGGATGCAAGGAATGGGGTGAGCGGTAAGAAAGAAGGTTATAGACGTTACACAAACGTGGTGAACATTACCACAAAAAGTAGAGAAGCACGAGATAGAAGTACAAGAATCAGACAGTCAGTAAATAAGTCAATTAGTCATGTCAGAGTACTCTAAAGGTCAAAATTAGATTTTAATGTTTGGATAAGATGGTTTATGGACTACACGTGATAGACTACAAATGATGGACAATATATCTATTGAATATTAGTCGGCAAATGATAGTAACTATAATCAAATCGATAGAACACTAGAGTTCCAGACTACTAGAAAACCCCTTGAGTGCCAGGCTACTAGAATGCTAGAGGACTACTTGAGTGCTAGACTACTAGAATGCTAGAAGACTACTATAGTGCTAGACGAGTAGACTTAGGAGGATAACTATATCCTGACTAATCACCTATTCTCAAACCACATCTCTCATTCCATATCATTATCATTAATCTATATTTTCCCAATGATCACCCGAGTCCGATCTCATCGGCTAACTATTAGCACAAGACAAGAACAAGAATTCACCAAGTACTAGCACAAGATCGAACACATAGCCATTTCGATTGCCATCTCACTTTAACCATACCAGTTAGCCATTTTATGCTAGCTATATTCACTTAACCATGTTAGCAACTCACTATCATCACATCTTGCATTAAGCATTATGCATCATGCATTCTTGCATTCATCTCTCTAGCGGAAAAACTTTCCATCACTACCCCCTTCTCTCCTCCACTGTGCCTGGGCCGCACCACTACTCTCCAACTGGTACAAACGCCAAGCTTCGCGAATATGATGTGGCTGTAAGGGCTGCTGCACGTCACCCTCGTAAGTTAAACGCGTGTCGTCGACCTCGACTTCAGTACCGGACTCTAAAGTTTTCAAAATATCGCGCTTTTGTTGTTTCTTACGCTCGATATCCGCAAGCAATTTGGCCTTATTTTCACGTTCTTGCACCTCGAATGCCCGAGTGATGATCTCTCCGATATACAGTTTGGAAATACCAGCAAGAACAATGGCGATGTTCTGAGCTATCGAGTGACCCAATACACTATTGCATACTTTTTTGATACCCGGTTTATTGATGCGCAGTCGCCGGAATGCCTCGAATCTCTGCATCTGTTCGTCGGTGAAGTTGAATATCAAGAGCCGTTTCTTTTCCTCAGGTGAGAGGTCTTCTTGCACCCGGTTTTCCCGCAAGTCGCGATACTTGGCCACGAGTTCCGGGTCGTCGATGTCACTCACACTAATATCAGAATCAGACTCCGAATCACTACTATCACTGTGATTCACTTCATTCTGGCTATAGAACACACGCCAGATGAGTTCCTCGTCTTCTTCATCGAGGGAAACGTCGCTGTGGTCGGATTCGTCTGACATAGTAAAGATAAAGAGAAATAAAAGAGAGAAAAGAGAAAAGTGGAAGATGTCTCTTACTATAATAGACAGGAAAAAGAGAAAAGAAAGAAAAGTGAGAAAGATGATGATGATGAATGGTGATGATGATGACGAAGATGAATGATTATGAAGAGACTCTGATGATATTGAAAACTTTTGAATTCTTTCAAATTATGGCAAATATTTACAAAAATAGAGTACATATGGATGATAAATGACATTTTCCCACATTCTTACTCTATTCATCATCTTAAATACGTGAGTTTCTTTATCCATTTTCCTTACAAACTGTTATTCTTCTAGTTTATTACACTTCTTTATACTATTCTTATCCTTTATTCTATCCTTTCTTCTAATTCTATATCCTATTCCTTTCTATCCACCTCCTCACAGCATCTAACCTCACACCTAAATTATACGCTGGCTCCGGAGGAATTCCCATCATTGGCTCGATGATTTCGCCAACTTTCTTATATATCTCCTCCTTTAACTTGCGTTGGAATTCTTCATCGTCTTCCGCATCATCAATCATCTCAAGAACAACCTCATGCGACCCCTTTTCTCCATTGAATCCCAAAACGAGAGGTAGTTTTTCCAGATCCTCCTTTTCCAGATCCTCCTTCAGATCCTCCTTTTCCAGATCCCCCTTCAGATCCTTCCTTTTCTGCTCGTTCTCTTGGCTTGCCTCAAGTTCAATTGGAACAACCTTCCCGAGTCGCCCAAAATACTCCTCTATCACTGGCCGCTGGATCTCCAGTTCACCTACAGTACGTACCCGGAGCACCGGTCCAAAGGCACATTTTACTCCAACCTCATTCACCTCGATTTCAGCTGCAACAAGATGATGTACAATCACCTGCGCTAACAAAAATGGTAGATCGTTCGAGTATACTGAAGGTAATGTGTAGTATAACCTGGCACGAGGGGTCTCGGAATACGTGACAACCATCACTTCTCTATGAAGAGCTAGTTCCACGAAAAAGAAGGGTGTGGAACTATTATCAGGTTTGGAACTATTTGGTTTTGAAAATCTTGTAACCAAGTTTGTTAAAAAGGTCCGTCCAGATTCGAGGACTTTCTTCCCAAATGGGATATCTGCAACCAAGTACGGTTTCAAGAAGGGGGTTTCTGTCCCTTTTAGTGAGTTTGTCCCGTTTCTGAATGAGCTCATGTAGATATGTGGTCGTACTTTGGCTTCTGGATACACGGTGGAGATTTCAGCATCGACCTGGTACTGGACTGCAGTGGCAAGATCCGGGAAGTTGAAACCTCCATCAACCTGTTCCAAGATAACCTCGAGGTTGATGTGATCAGCCGCAGGTTTTGCCAACAACACCGCAAACGCTGCTATCAATGGCACCAAAATGAGCATGATATTGAAGTTTGGAGAAAAAAGATCAAACGATAAAGGATGTAGAGATCATGAGATAAAGGATGTAGAGATCATGGGATAAATATAGAGGATGAGGAGGATATCAATGAGGAGGATTGAGGATATCGGTAAATGATATAAAAGATATCAATTGTGATTTCGAAGTAATGATTGGTGGTAAGTGGAAAACTAGTAATTTATAGTTGGTGATATCGTTATTGGTCTAAGTTTTTTGAGTTTCCTTGGGTTAGTATATAATGAAGTACTAGTAGATGAATAATACTGATGAATAATACTAGTAGATGAAGAATGTGGTGCCATTATGATTTTTATCTGACACTCCGATAGCACTTAAAATTTCACTAACTTCATTTGTGGCTTTTCGATTACTAATTCCCAGTATAAGTAGACCTCAATTCCTCCCTTTTCGCTTTCATCACTATGGCAAACTCATTCGTTGGTGCCGCTCCAGGTGTTGATTATTACATCACTCACCCAAACAAACCAATTTCCACAGCAATTAACGAAAACTTACCAAAGCTTTTTCAACCATGGAAGATTAGAGAAACTACCTTCCCCAATAGATTGGGTGTCTCTCCAATGTGTACCTACTCGGCAGATAAAAATTTCGAGTCAACTCCATTCCATTTAGCACATTATGGTGCTTTTGCTTTTAGAGGTGCTGGTTTCATCTTAGTTGAGGCCACTTCTGTTTCGAAAGAGGGCCCAATCTCTCCCTACGATTTGGCCATTTTTACCGAAAACCAGGCCACAAAATTGAAGACTATAACCGATTTCGCTCACACTCAAAAACAAATTATTGGTGTGCAACTTGCTCATGCGGGTCGCAAAGCCTCTGCAAATCGTCCATGGGAACGTAACCCCTCGCAAAATCCACCGTGGAAAGGTGGAAAAATATGCTCAGAAGAGAATGGAGGTTGGCCTAATAGTACTGTCGCTCCTTCGCCATTGAAATTTGATGCGGATATGGCCCTTCCACTCGAATTGAGTGTTGCGGAAATCAAATCTCTCGTGAAAAAGTTCGGAGATGCTGCAGAAAGAGCCATTAATGTCGCAGGATTCGACTTCGTAGAGGTCCACGCCGCCCATGGGTATCTCTTGAACGAATTCTTATCACCGCTTTCAAATAAACGTACAGATGAATATGGTGGTTCGTTCGAAAATAGAATCCGCTTCGTGGTGGAAGTGATTACTGAGGTGAGGTCGAGAATTGGTCCTTCTGTGCCATTGTTTTTGAGAGTATCTGCCGCGGATAATGTTGAAAGTAAGGATGCCTGGCGTGTTGAAGACACTATCAAATTGGGTGAGGTTGCCGTCGATTTGGGTGTGGATTTCATCGATATTTCTTCGGGAGGTGTTAGCTCAGAACAAGTGTTTAGTCTGGGTAAAACTTACTCTTATGTTTTGAACGATCACCTTGCAAGGCTGGTTAAAAAAGCTTTGGGCGATAAGGTATTGGTGGGTTGCGTTGGGGGACTTGGAATTGATGCACAGGTGACAAACGGTCTTTTGGAAGATGGCGCTTTCGATGTGGCTCTTGCGGCGTCACCATTTTTGCAGAATCCAGGATTGGTGTGGGATTTTGCAGATAGGTTGGGCGTTGATCTCTACACTGCTCCACAATATGCTCGGTTTGACGGTAAGAGGGCAAAAAAGTGGCAGAAGGAGACAGTAATTGAAAAGACTGGAAATTAGAACTAGAAATTAGAAATACTAGAAATGAGTAAAATGACTAGAACTACTAGAATGACTACAATGTTGAACTAGAAATGGTTATATGAGAAAGTTGTACTAGTTTTACTAGAATGGTGTACTAGATGGGACATTGTCGTTATCCTGAAGTGAGAAATTTGCAACCATTCCCAAAATGGAAATATGCATATGCAATCATTTTACATTCCATCTCACGACTCGTATGCTTTTCTTGTCTGAGGCCAATCTTTTTCCTTATCTAAACATTTCACGTAGCTACTTTTGGAAACGTCATCTTGTCATTATTGATCTAGGTTTTGGTTTTCACGGTAAGTTTGAGTACTGAAAAATGTAGCAAATTTGACATATTTTTCAGTTGGTTGTATAATTTAACCTTCATGATTCGACACTAGGACAAATTGGAGTATACTAACCACTATCTAATATCTACTCTAAAACAAGTTGAAGCTTTTATTCCTATTAAAGTCTGAAATCCCTAACAATACTCCCTTTACGACATCATTCTAGAGGTGGTTTATCTAAATATGAAGTTTTTAGCGAAGTAAGAAGCTGTCATGGTTTCCAGATATACTAATATGATGCTGTGTGATGTTATAATGTAAGTTTCTTCAACTGTATCTACAACTCATAAGCGATACCTACATAGTATTTTTATCGACTCAGGAAATATGCAACAAACGACCTCATAAAGCTGCAATGGAACACATAACCCAAGGTACAAGCTCTGGTATCTTCAGATAGTATTTTTGACTGTTTAGTTCAATCAAGTTTTCCTTTAGCTGATTCTTTTATCTGACTTTCGTGAAATAACGATCTGGCCTCTCGACAAGAATTTCCTCACTGATCTATAAAATTCTATATCCTTCCCCATACTCGAATTTTCAGTATCGATTCTTTGATATCTGACAATCGGTTCTGGTATTCATATCTATGATATACTATATTTATGGTATTCTCACTCTCTATATTCTCCTTCATATTCACTTTCCATGTTATCTTTTCCTCATCTTTTCTCCATCATTTCTCATCTCGAAAAAACATGTCGGTCCCATCGATATCCGTTGATGTGAGTGGAGACCCACAAACACAAGAAGAAACATATGTCCATACCGTATACAACGAGATCGCATCACACTTCTCACAAACACGGTACAAACCATGGCCTATAGTTGAAAAGTTCCTCAACAGCAGGCCTGACTACTCCGTCGGAATCGACGTGGGATGTGGAAATGGAAAGTACCTTGGAGTGAATAAAAAGCTCTTTATGATTGGTACTGATCGCTCGGACGGTCTTTTATACTGTGGTAAGGACCTTTCGCATAATCAGTACAACTTGGGAGTGGCTGACGGTTTGAGTCTTCCACACACAGACAACAGCCTCGATTTTGCAATTTCAATTGCCGTTATCCACCATTTTTCGACTCCACAGCGCCGTATCGATGCAATTGCGCACATTTTGTCTAAGTTAAGGAAAGATGGTGAGTTGTTAGTGTACTGTTGGGCATTAGAACAAGAAAACTCTCGCAGAGGCTATAAAGAGGGAGATGATCAAGACATCCTCATTCCTTGGGTACTCCAGAAAAAAACTCCAAAGAAACCGAAGGTGCATAAAAAACAAAAGGGTGCAAATACTAAGCAAAGTAATACTGAGCAAAGTGTAAATACTGAGCAAAGTACAAACATTGAGCCAGTAAAGGAAGATTCTGTGAAGGAAGAATCTGTGAATCCTGAGCCTGTTACAAAGTACAGATACTACCATTTGTACAAAAAAGGAGAACTTCGTGAGAATGCAATGGATACTGGCATGTGTGAAGTCGTGGATGAGGGATATGAGAAGGACAATTGGTGGATAATAGTGAGGAGGAAGTAATAGAAAACAAAATATGGACTGGGGTAAAGTTATAGTAGGTTTAATAGAGTAGTTGTAATCTTGCTGTAGTTTTAATAATGCAGCTGTAGGTTTAATAAAGTAATCCAATAGTTATTCGTAGTAGTTTTATATAGTAGTAGTTTTAATACTTCCATAGACATTAATAGTTTCTATGAAGTAGTTGCAATACAATTATTCATTCTCTCCATACAGCTTCCTTTATAGTCCCGAAAAATTCAAACTCGCCTTAGTTTTTCCAACATACCCATGATTTCTCCCCACGAACGACAAGATAAACTAGTGCGTGCAACTGATCTCGATGCTTTGGCATGTCGTTTCAGTGCCGATAAGCAAAAGTACTTTGATCCACCCGACTCAAATGCCCAATTGCTCCTCAAGTCCTACGAAAAGTACCTCCAATATTGTACGGGATATACCAACCTCAGTGCCGGAAGAGCCATTCGTGGTGTCCTCAACGAAAAGAAGCTCCCATTGATCAATAGAGGTACTTATTTACGTACCGAGCTGATTGACATTGTTTTAAATGAGTTTGCTCTGGAGTTTGGTCATTGTCAGATCATTCTGCTTGGAAGTGGCTCTGATACAAGAGCTTTTAGAATGCTTCAGAAATACAATAAGTTGATTTACCATGATATTGACTTCCCAGAATCCATCAAGATCAAAAAGCTTGCGGTCTTGGGTTCTTCCCACTTACACTCCATCCTCAATTACACAGGGGATGCCTCAGATGGTATCTCCTCACGTGAAGAATTTAATGCTTTCGAAGCATCTTTCCACTCAGAGCGTTACCATATGCATGGCTATGACTTGCGAAATATTAAAAATGCGGAATCTGTGAAAGAATCATTCAAACAGATCGATTTTTCATTACCTACAATTGTACTCAGTGAATGTGTTCTTTGCTATATATCCCCAGAAGACAACCTTCGCATAATATCATCATTTCGCGAATCATTTGCCCAAATTTCGCTTTTGATGTATGAACCAATGTCTCTTGGCGATTGCTTTGGTGAAACAATGACCAAAAATTTGCTTACTAGAGGCTTGACTCTTCCAACATTCGATGCCTTTCCAAATTTGCAGCTGAGGCAAGCATTTTTGAGAGACAAATGTGGATTTCCAATAACAAAGCTCACCAACATGAGCGAAGTCGGTGGGTATTCCGGTAACATTACCGATAGACCGTGGTTGAGCATAAGTGAGTTGCGTCGAATCAGTAGGTTGGAGATGGTGGATGAGATTGAAGAGATGAAGCTTTTGTTCGAACATTATTGTTTGTGCTATGCTGAGAAGAGCCCCGAGGGCTCTCAATTCATGGGGATAAATAAGTGGAGATGGCTATTATAGGTGGATGTGCTGCAAAACACAACAGCGAAATAGGTCATGAACTTATTCATCATCAGCGCATTCTACAAAAGAATCTCTAGGAGGCCTACAAAAGTAACTTTGATTACTCTACACCAACAAAAAGCTTTAGGATTAACTCGGTTCGAATCGCTTACTTCATTTTTTTGATAGATCTATTACTTCAAATGAGAAAACCTTACTACGGTTATCATATGCTAAAGATAACTATGTAAGAGAGAATAACCTCTACTTGGCCTCTTTGCACACTTAATTGAGAATTTCAATCAAATCGACTTTCTCACTTTACCTGATTTCTTCAACAAAAGATGCGGTGGCTCAATGGTAGAGTTTTGGATTCCAAATCCAACGGTTGCAGGTTCGATTCCTGTCCGTGTCATTTTTTTCATTCAATGAAATTCTGGAATGCTTGGCGTTGTACTCCTTTCCGAAAAGCGTAACCATCGTAACACTCTATCCCCCACTATCTCAGTGAAATAATTTCTCTTGTAGTTCTCAAGCTTCATGAGCTTGAAAGAGGGAGGTGACTTCTCAACTGCTATCGTTTTTGGAGAATTGACATATTTTCTGCAGAAATATGAATATCTTCTTGCAAGCTGACAACAAAATCTGAACTCGCTAAGGTAAAAAGTGGGGATTATACTTTTCACTAGCTGTAATTGTGAAATATTGAACAATTGAGTTTATTTCATATCGAATATTAACCTACAAAATACGAAAATCTCGTATACTTCCGCTTGGTTTCGTATACTTCCGATTGGGGACCAAATATAAAAACACTTTACCCCGCTCCAAATGTAACTCAGATTACATTCGAATTATGACTGAACTACTTGACTCCCCTTTCAAACACCCTTTCTGGGCTGCTTTTTCTGGAATTGGTCCTTCCATGAAGACCAAAGATGAGTGGCTCATCATTGATGCATCATACGCACTTCGTCAGAAAGAAAAATGGGTACTTAAATATGGTGATCCTGCTATTGCTGAAAAGTGGAAAACTGAACTTAGAAATCAACTCTCAGGAAAGACAAACCACGTCGAAGAGATCATTGAGTATACATGGAAGGAATTGAGCTGGTATGCTGACATTGAAAAGAATGGTATTCATCCAACATTCAATGAGATGATTGTATGCAATGAGATATCAGATCACCTCCTCAAAGAACGGTTGCAAGAACAATCAGAGAAATTGAGAGCCTCATTCTCAGAATTGGACTATCACCCAAACTCAGGAAATACGGTGGTTGATTTAGTTCATCCATCATTATTTCCCGTACAATACGGGAAGACTGTTATTACTAGAGGCGAGCCACATGTAATAAACTTTAGTGAGTCTGTGGTGGCTAAAAAGAAGTTCGTTGATGATTACGGTATATCCAAGACCTACCAGTGGATTCCATCATTACTCACCAATAATGATAAATTCTCGTTTTCGTCATATATCAATAACCTAGACCCATTGAAATTCAAGGACTTGTACCAGACCATTGAAGATGTTTTCAATGCAACAATTCCAGGAATAAACTATGTGTTGTCCAGATATGCCTCTGAAGAATATATACGCAATCCAATAGGGCATTTTGATCAAGTTTATGGTGACGGTTACCAAGAAAAGTTAGAAAAGTTGGAAGAGATACTTGACGAGGACGACCCGAATGCTTATGAAAAGTATGATGAGGATTATCGCAAGTTGAAAGAACAGTGCTTGAAACTGTACCCACCAAAGTTCGAGAATGGACCTCCTGTAAATAGGGCTATTGACGTCCGCAATTTCAAGAACCTCAAAGTCATCGTAAAGATGGCCAACATTGAGTTAACTCCGGAAAACCCTCTGTATGCGGGTGGGTCTTGGCATGTTGAAGGCACAATCAACGAGGACATCGTCGCTACTGTACTATACTACTACGATGTGGAAAATATCACAGAATCAAAAATCAGCTTCAGATCCATGTTTGAAGATCCCCCCTATGAACAAGGTGACTCTTTGTATTGCCAACATTTCTTTGGTTTGGAAGACGAAGACACCATAGTGAAGTACTTGGGTGGGATCTCTACTGAAGAAAATAAAGTGGTAATCTTCCCGAACTTTTTCCAGCACCATGTCGATCTGTTTCAGTTGAAGAATAAAACGAAACCCGGCCACCGCAAAATCTTGTGTTTTTTCTTGGTTGATCCATATAACGATAAAGTATTAACTACAGCAGAAGTACCTCCACAGCAGGAGAGTTGGTGGAAGCTGGAACAATTAATAAACAGTATTATACCTGATCTCGAATTACGTACGGCTGTTAAAAAAATCACAAAACTACAAGGTTTGCAAGAAGCAAAGGATGTCCGTGAAAAATTAATTCAAGAGAGAGTTTCTGCTGTCAAAGACTTGGATGAATGGGATATGGCTAACTATGAAAGAAAGTTTCTGTTATGTGAACACTAAGAAATAGAACCATAATACTGACACTCCTACCAATCTTACAACTTTAAATATGAGTAAATATTAACTGGAAATATGCGACAATTGAACCCTTAACAAGAACTAAGTACTTTTATATAGCCCTAGACGTACGACAGCAATACAATCTCTCAAACTATTATCAAAATGCAATTGATAGGATTTTCCAGTAAAAATTTACACGCATCTAAGTATGAAACAAACTTCAAACCGAACCACTAGCCAAAATTCTACTAAATGCAAGAACACGACATCATGATTCGAGAAACCAGAAACAATAATGATAGCACACAATTTATTAAGGACAGCAAATGTTAACTAATCTTTTTACCATTTGGTTGTGTTATTTCTTTTGGATCGCTAGTATATGATAAGGCAGGGAAAAAAAAGACTTCGAATTTTACAAAACAGTGTGATCGAAATAAACATACATATCTACAAAAGAAAGCCTATGGCTATATCTTCTGATACTATCTGCTTAGAAAAGTTATTAAACACATAGCTCCTGAGAACACACTACGAAAATAGTCTTTCAAAATTCTCCATATAAAAAAACAAATAACTCATCAAAGTGATTGAAACTATATAAAAGATTGAATTTGTAGTACTTCATACATATTAGTAATTTAAAAGTGTGTATCATGAACCAATGTCTCTGAATGAAATTAATAAAATTTAGAATAAGAATTCGACAATTCAGTATCTTACAGAATACTTAAATTAATAGAATCATCTATAGATTTGGCATCAAGTTTGTTTTTATTACTATTAAGCTCAAAATGCTTTATATCGACTCTCTTGTGTAATTAGCAATATGATTTGACTTTACATACAAATTGGGTGGTTTCTAAAAAAAATTTATTGAAACAAATACTTTTAAATTATGTATTTTTTAAAGTTGGGTCTTATCTACACTTATTACGGTTGCTGAATTACTATTACTGTATAACATGTTTACAGAATTTGTAAGCATTTGTTTAGTTTTTGAATATAAATACCATTGAATATTTATGAAGTAATCTGAAAGTAATGTCAACACCAAATATAATTCAATGGGCAAGAGTTCTTAAAATTAATTACCGTTAGCAAGTTAGATGGAATCTGTTCTTAAGATCAGTATTGTTCTCTTTCCAAGCATTATGTTCTCTTCAGTTGCGGAAATAGATCAGTATTGCAGATATGAAATGATTGTAAATGATTGCATTACGTAAAGTAATCTCATTTTTATTATATCGATAATTTATATTTTTTTATTTTCCCAAACATCGACATTTGCATCTAGGAAAAGGAATTTTAACGAATTAAATTGAATTGTCATAGATAATTCATATTTAAATTCTTTTCAGAAGTGCCAGGTAAATATTTCTGAAAATGTTTTATTCTTTGGATGAAGTTCAATAGATTTTAATACTAAAGCAGCTGGTTTGTCTTCGGGTCACTTGGTAACTATATTTTTGTAAATTACGGTAAATCATGTTATTGTATGTACATTATATGGTTTTAAATTAGTTGTGTATTACTATTCTTTATACATTATTTGATTAATGTCTTAATTTCGGTTGGCTTTGGTTTTCGTCGTTGACAATTATGTTTTGAATATATATACTTTTTCTCGTAAACGATATAGTGTTATGGGGTATCGTTATTTTCAAATATTTATTAACTGTAACTACTTTGATTTGTTCATTTGAAATATAGGAACTGGCTTTCCTGAGTATTATGTTCATTTTGGAGTTGTATATTAACGTCTAGGAGTTTTTTCCTGTCGTATTGATGGGAAGCTCAGCGTGTTCAGATCAACGAGAATATATGAACTACACGGAGAGAAGGAATAAGATTACATTATTAAAGATTAATGACAGAGATTATAAAGAAAATCTAAGATTGAAGATAAAAGATAAAGATAAAGATAAAGATGGAGATTGAAGATATAGATTAAAGATTGAAAATCAATTGATGATATTCAATTAATGATAATGAAGATACTCAGGAAGATTCAAAAAGATAGCAAGAAGAACTATGAATTGTTACAGCAATATACACAATCTATTTCTTGAGACAGGGTCACAAGTAGTAGGAATGGATTTTATTTTGTTTGGTTGAGACATTACCGTAGAGAAGTTCAATTGGTAGTTCTTATTTACTACTCCATTGGAAATTGATTTATATTGTGTGTACGAAATGGAAATACTTTCGAGGATATGCAGGTATAATGCAAATTGGTATAGAGCTTTCCGATATACATCGAAATATTGATGAATTATAGGAGTCGATATCATTGTGGATGCTCATAAAGTTTGATAATGTGGCGATTGCATTAGCATGTGAGGTTCAGTTGCCATTTATTTTTTATTTAATTAACGATGGGATCCGTTTAATATGGAAGAATAATTGCTGAAATAATTGTTGTCTAACTGTAAGAGTGAGGGCCGCCTTTAAGAAGTCTTTACTTGCTTATTCCACCATCCAGTATCGTATGCCTCTCACAAATATACACACTCCAGTGATAATCGAGTTTGAGGACGTTGCATGCAGGTATAGTCATTTTTTCTGCTCAAGTGTTGTCGGCATATTGTATTATTGACTTTGAAAGACTTCTATCTCCTCCTTCTTGGCCAAATTGCATAGCCGGAATGCCAAAAATTTTTTTTGATAGATCCATTACTATATAGGAGGAAACCTAAAAACTTTCTTTTTCTCAAACAATAGTGCGATAGTCGAAAATATGTTAAAGTGTTTTGAAGTTTGTCCCAACAATTAGCTTCACTAGCTCAGTTGGCAGAGCGTCAGTCTCATATTCAATTACGAGTGTGTAATCTGAAGGTCGACAGTTCGAACCTGCCGTGGAGCAGTTGTTTTTTGTTGTCAAAAACTTGGGAAACTGGAAGCTATGATGCTGGATGTGAGAGCGTTCTTTTTAGATCTATTACTATATATTAGATTATAATACGGTAGGCGTTCGGTAGGCAGGTTATTTGGAATGGAAATCGCGTCTTGAGGTATCCCTTCACTACGCATTGTTTTTTTGATAGAACTATGAGAGAAAACCTTAGTATCCTCTTTTAGTATATTCCCTAACTCATTAGAATAATTATTCAGAGTCGTCAAACTCATACGTGCACCTCCAAGTGAGGGTCTGCTGAGCTTAAGACAGTATTTGAGGCATTTTTGGTGCTCTTACTCCTCTTTCCTATCAAAGCCCGCTCTGTAATTCGTTGCAGTCGTCCCAACAAACAGCTTCACTAGCTCAGTTGGCAGAGCGTCAGTCTCATATTCAACTACGAGTGTGTAATCTGAAGGTCGACAGTTCGAACCTGCCGTGGAGCATTTTTTGTAGTCTGAGAAGTTTTGTACTTCTCTGCTTAAAGTTCTTACCTTAAGCTGGTATTAACTACATCCTATATACTAACAGTACCATTTCGATCATTTCTCTTTACAATGACATGTCAAAAATGAATACGAAACTATTATTAATACTAATAAGCTTTTGAAGTCTCCTTCAACCATTCAACCGAGTTCTTGATGAAATCACAGACCTTGGTCATGTCGCTGTTTTTGAAGTGGTCGAACTTAAGACCCTTTTCACACAACGCCTGCTTAATGTGGTTCCACTGCTGTAACTCAAAGTCCACCTTAATCTGAGAAGCATGCCCATTGACATCAGTCATGGTCTTTTCAGTTGCAAAGTTGGAGTAGACCCTGAATCTCATTCTATTATTCTCCTGGTCGATCAAGTTCTCACGGCTCATCAAGTCAAGCGGATCCAACTTCGGGTAGTTACAGTGCAATGTGAAAAGCGGTGTCGAGGAATGTGCTGAGAAATGTTTGTTTTCGATATCCTTCAATTTTTGTATCTGCTCTGCCTCTGGTAACTCAGCAAGTCCCTTATTGTTAATCACATGTTCAACAAAGAGCTCGTGGTCAATAATTGGGTTACCTTGTCCCATTGCCACACCTTGGAAGTTATTGTCTCCGTTAATAAATCCCGATGTCTTGATGAAAGATTTAACTTGGTAGTAAGGCTCATTAGTGATTTCAGCTGCTGTGACGAAGGTATCCTTGTCACCCTCACCCATTTCACCCAAGGAAAACAATTTGTAGTAAAGTCCAGGACCATACACATTATAGTAGAGAGAGAGGAGAAGAGTACGACCATGAGTAGCCTTGTTAATGAATAATTGACCAGATTCTGTCGACAAGTCTGGAATAGCACCGTCCAAATCGTGATATGGGACCTCGTTATTAGCAGGACCTGCGTTGTGTAATGGAAATCTGTTCCACCGCACTCTATGCAGGTCGCTAACTTGTCTCCCTGCGATGTTGTAAAAGTGTGGTGAGGTGGTACGCACCCAGTAATCGGGCCACGTAATCATACCGTATTGTTTATACAACTCTGACTTGAAGATATCATCTGGGTTAGTCAAAAGGATATTATCTGAGTCCAAAAGTAAGATGTTGTCGAAAGTCGAGGTGATCAAAGCCAACGATTTGAATTGGTACAGCGAGAAGTGTGACCAGTGAAGCATGACAGTCAGGCCAAGAACATCAGGAACAACGATACACGACGCGTTCAACGCCGGTAAAATTTCTCCACAAAGTTTGATTTCTTTCTCTATATCGGAGTATTGCGGCAAAATAACCTGCACGGGCAATTTTGAGCCAGTCTCTCTCAATGCGAGGATGGACAAGTAACTCAACCAACTGAACTTTCCACCACCAATAAGAACCACACCAGTAGAGCCTTTTTTGTAGGTATGTCTCGATAAACCCTCAGGGAACTGCTCAAGGATACTACGGTGAGATTTTCCAAGAAGCTCCAAGAGTTCTGGGGAGATCTCTGCCTTAGAAAGTAACACCTCCTTGTTTTTAACATCTCCTTTCACTTGTTTCGAGCCGTCCACATAGTTCAACAGCTTCTTCAACTCCTCGGGCACTTTATGCTCACCTAAAATGGTGAAGATCTTGTTCCAATATTGGTGCAGCTCCTTTGTATGATGCTGACCAACCATGGGTTTGTCACTTTCCTCACCTGGCAGGTTTTTGAAGTAGGAATAGCTGTCGTAGTCGAAGGTCGACTGTGTCGATAAGATGAGAATGAAGAGTGCGGCTAGCGCTACGGTGGTAACAAACACCACGCGTGTCTTGACTCGAAGCATGTTGATTTTTTTTTTAGATCTCGCGATTATCAACGATGCGTGATGACCAGATGAGCCGATGTTTGAAGTTTTAACGAAATCACAACTTGGTTATATACATCGCCGATTGTATTGTTAGAGGCACTACGAACGCGTTATTTTTGGGGATACACGCCATGATATTGAAGAGGGGTTTGGAAATAGCTATTTATAGCACCGTGTGGCGATTCTTTTCGCGAGTCAAAACCATTGGTTAAAAATATATGGTATTAATGATAGAAGTCGTTGAGAGTGGCGAGGTCCTTTAGGTAAACTATGGAAGAAGATCTCAGTAAGATTTAGCACTCAGAAAAGTGTCATGAGGAAAGCCTCAGGAACATGTCAGCGCTTAAAAGTTTTCCCCTCGCGCTTTTGAATTTTTATTCACCAATGTCATACAACGGAATAGGACTTCAAACTGCACGTGGGAGTGGAACCTCAGGTCATATCCAAACAAATCTCGCGAAGCGCGATGTTAAGCCTAAGAGAAGAAAAATCGCCGTTCAGGATACTAGAAACAGACTGGAACTCGGTTCAGCCATTCGCAAGCACAACAGCAAGAGGGAAATACAGGTGAAGTGCATGGAACTCAGGGATGAGTTGGAGGATCAGGGATTAGACGACGAAGTAATCGACAACAGAGTGCAGGAATTGAAGCAGAAGTTGGAAAAGGATGGGGAACAAGAGAATGAGAAGGATGAAGATGAAGATAACGAACATACAAAAGATAAGGAAAATGGTGATGAAGAGGAAAATAAAGATGAAGGAGAAAATAAGGACGAAGAGGAATATAAGGATGAAAACCGTCATAAACACGAATTAGATAATGGTCAAAATCGTAAACACTACGACAACGATAAGGATGGAGATCTTAAATACAACGACAACGATAAGGATGAAGATGATAAACACGAGGACAATAATACGGAAGAATGTGAACACGAGAAAAACAATGAAAAGGATCATAACGCAACAGGTTATGATTATCAAACTGGAAATTATACCAAACTGAACCATAAAAATCCGGAAGTAATTACGGAGCTAACACAACATAAACCCGTCCATGAAATAAGCCAAATCAAAACATCCCACCACAATGGGAAAAAAGGCCTGAAAGGTGGGAAAGGTGACGTGGATCGGGAAACTGTAGCAGCCGCATCCTCAAAGTCGGTTCCGGAATATATCCCCCGCTACAAGAAATGAGCGGCTGATTCGTACATTACTATCGCAAATCGCTGTGTACAGTATATAATCTCCGTGATACGATACATTCTGGTATGACACAAATTGTAATAACACAAATATCCACAGTTTTTTTATAGCATACTCTCCCTACTCAGATATGAACTCCTTCAAAGAATTTGCCACTCCATCGAGTGACTCAAGGGGGGTCTTTTCCGCCTGATCTTTCTTTTTTGGTCGACTTGGAATCACAGGGGGTTGGGGCTGATCACCTTCGGTTTTTCCAACACCTTCAGTCTTACCAATAGCTTCAGTATTGTCGATATTTCCTTCGGTCTTACCAACCCCTTCAGTCTTTCCAACTTGACCTTCAGTCTTGCCAACTTGACCTTCGGTTTTTCCGAGTTTTCCTTCGGTCTTTTCAACACTTCCCTCAGTATTGGTAACCTGATCGTCAGTTTTTCCGAATCTTCCTTCGGTGTTGTCCTCAGTTTTGCCGAATTTACCCTCAGTCTTACCAACACTGCCGTCAGCCTTGTCAATCTGACCTTCAGTCTTGCCAAATTTACCCTCAGTCTTACCAAGTCCTTCAGTCTTACCAGCTTGACCTTCAGTCTTGCCAAATTTACCTTCAGTCTTACCAACTCCTTCCGTCTTGCCAGCTTGACCTTCAGTCTTTCCAACATTTCCTTCAGCCTTGCCGACCTGACCTTCAGTCTTGCCAAACTTGCCCTCAGCCTTACCAAGTCCATCAGTCTTGCCGGTTTGACCTTCAGTTTTTCCGAATTTACCCTCAGTCTTACCAAGTCCTTCAGTCTTTCCAACATTTCCTTCAGTCTTGCCGAACTTGCCCTCAGTCTTACCAAGTCCTTCAGTCTTGCCGAAATTACCCTCGGTCTTTCCAAGTCCCTCAGTCTTTCCAGCTTGACCTTCGGTCTTTCCAACCTGACCTGGTGCTTTTATCACGCCCTCGACTTTACCCACAGGAGTATCTCTGTTTAGTTTGGCAGATATGTCGCCATGGGCTGTCAGTTGACCTTCGGTTTTGTCAGCCTCACCCTCAGTTTTACCAAGTCCTTCAGTCTTACCAACAGTACCCTCAGTCTTGCCAAGTTTTCCCTCAGTCTTACCAACAGTACCCTCAGTCTTACCAACAGTACCCTCAGTCTTGCCAAGTTTACCTTCAGTCTTACCAACAGTACCCTCAGTCTTGCCAAGTTTTCCCTCAGTCTTACCAACAGTACCCTCAGTCTTACCAACAGTACCCTCAGTCTTGCCAAGTTTTCCTTCAGTCTTACCAACAGTACCCTCAATCTTGCCAAGTTTACCTTCAGTCTTACCAACAGTACCCTCAGTCTTTCCAGACTCCTGAGCTTTCTCACTCACTTCCCACAAATCATGCAAAACTATCTGGAAACGCGACGGGGTTTCCACCTTTACAGGTTCCAGCAACTGCTTTGGCAATCTCTTTCCCCTTGGACCGCGTGCTCTTCTCACAGTGCTGAGAGGTTCGGTCTTTTTCTCCTCAGACTTCTCCTCGTCATCCTCGTCTTGCTCCTCTGTCTTTCTTCTCAACATCTGTGGCAGAACCATCCCTGGCATTGGGATACCCTTGCCCATGAACCCCTTCAAGCTCTCAGCGAACTTCATTTTATCGCTCGAAAGCTTCCCCTCAGGAGAATGTTCCTTGGGTGCTTGTTCTTGTGGAGCAGGCTGGTTGAACATCTGCTGGAACGCGGCAATCTTGGAAGAAAGCTTTTTGGGCTTGGGAGGAGCAGCAGGCTTTTCATTTGGCTTTTCCACTTCCTTTGGCTTTTCCTTTTCTTTTGGTTCCAGTTCGACCTTTTGTTCCACAGTCTTCTTAGGACGCGCAGGAATGATTGGCTTCTTTGGTCTCTGTGGGATCACCGGTATAGATTTCTGGGAAGAACTATCGGAAGAACTTTTTTCGACGGGTTCATCGTCAATCACTTTCTTCTCTTCCACGTCATTCTCGTCGTCATTCTCTTTGTTAGATTTTTGAGTATCGTCTTTAGAATCACCTTTCACTTGAATAGCGTGTTTAACATTGTCTTCCTCATCTTCCACATCTTCTTTCACATTGTCTTTCTTTTCATCAGTAACCTCTTCACCTTCCTTCTTCTCATCTTCTTCATCTTCCTTCACGTGTTTCTTCGGCCTCTTTGGAATCACTGGCAATGCAGCTTCTCTCCTTCTCTCTTCTTCATCCTCTTTCTCTTGCAGAATTGTCTCCACATCATCATCGAAGCTGGACGCGTCTGAGGACGGCACGCTCTCATCATCATGCTTGAAAGTGGCCTTTGTGTCGGAGTTTCCTGGAGTCTTGTCACCATCCGCCTCATCCAGCTCTTCGGTAAGCGAAGCTTCTGGAAGTCTAATCGACGACAGTGTACCAATTGATGGGGAGTGTTCGTCAGATCCAATTGATTTGGAGGGCTCTTCAGATCCAATTGATTTGGAGGGCTCTTCAGGTGCAATTGAAGGGGAGTGTCTGTCAGATCCAACTGATTTGGAGGTCTCATCAGATCCGACTGATTGGAAGTGTTCGTCAGATTGGGAGTGAGTAATTTCATCATTTCCAATTGAGTTTGTGTTGAGGTCTTTAGTGTTAGTATCTTTAATGACTTTGGTATCATTTGAATCTTGAGAAGCAATTGTTGGTTGATTTTCTAGTTTCGAGTCCTCTTTTTGCTCTTTGTCTTCCTCTGATGCTGGCAGGTTCTGATCATTAGTGTCATTAGACTCCTCAGTTCTGCGTCTGATTGGTCTGGCTGGCACTTTGGGAGTTGATTCTTTTGAATTCAGAACTTGGTCTAAGGTAACTCTTTCTTCACCATCACTATCACTGGGTTCCTCGTCGCTGAAGCCACTGTCGGCCCTCACTGCGGGCACAGGCTTCACGGGTCTGCGTGGGATCACTGGTTTGTCCATGTTCAGGAGAAAAAGAGGGAGAGCAAAAACAAATTGGAGAAAGATGAATGAAAAGGCTGCAAAAGAGTAAGATGGATCATACGAGAGGTTAAATGGGAATAAAGACTAACGAATACTAGAAGATATGAGTAAAAGCTTATAGATATTAGTAGAAGATTACAGGTCTTGTAGAAGATTACAGGTCTTGTAGAATATTGGAGCAGTGTAAATATGTATGACGGATATCATGTCGATTATGATTGACAACATTGAACTCCAGTCATGATGAAATTCATTGTCAACTTTTATAATCATACTATCTCCATCCTATCTTCATCTATTCTTATCTCATCTTCTAACAATCACATCATATTCTCATCTATTCTCATCTTACCTTCTTCCTATGCTCGCCTTCTTTCTTATTCCCACTCTCCCTATCCTCACTACATCACCTATTGCTATAATTGGTATTCACTATCTATCTTACGAGTAGTTCAATCTAAAGATATCGTTGAACACATAGTAAGAGTTTCCATCTGGAATCAAGTGGAAGACCTGAGAGTATCTCTGCTGGTTCTGCTCATCATCGATCAACAACTCACCGGTAACCATGACCAAAATGTCACCATTAGGGCTGGCTGGCTGGGCATCCAAAGTAGAAATACGGTGGACAACCTTGGAGAATGGCAAAGACACCAACTTCTCAACGATGTCCTTACCGCCCTGCAACTGAGAGGTCTCGAAGGTCAACATCGACTGATCCCTGTAAAGGTTACCCAACTGGGATCTGTCGGAGTCAAACTGCTGGTAGTAGAAGTTGCAGAACTCGGTGGCGACGGTGTTAAAGTCAACTGTGGGTTAGTTTGAGCGTATACATCGGTGTGTTGTACTTACCTGACATGATGTTGAGGAAAAAAAGAAAACTACAGTAGAAGAGAAAAGAGCAAAGAGTATTAAAAAGATACGATACACTAGATATTAGATCAGAGTATAATAGATATTGAAGTAGAGTATATTTAGATCTTAGAGTAAAGTATATTAGATATTAGGATAGTATACTAGATATGAGTACATTAATTACTAGATATGTCTACCAGCTAGAGATGTTTGCTAGATATTAGATTGCAGCTAGATAGAGTACACTAGTTCTAATTATTGATTAGATGCTTGAAAAAACTAGAAAATCAATGAGGTAGAGTTGAGATGAGAAAGCCTCATCAAATAGTGTAATCATGATTAGTCACACATTGAATTGAAAGAAGTATGAGCATCAAAGGAAACATGTAAAAAGAGTTAATTACTCCCAAGAGCCAATTTTGGCAAAAAATCTGAAAAATATTGGGATATGAGAATGTGTGATTTTGATGATGTAATGATTCATCAATCGAATGTCTAATCCAATATTTGACAATACTATCAAGAGATTGATGATAATGGTAGATAGAGGTAGAAGATGATCCAATTGTAAGAGGAAAAGAATGATTTAAGTGAAATGGGGAACATCATAGTAGTAGGACAAAACATAGTAATAGTATAGAATAACATAGTACACATAGGAGTACATAGTACACATAGGAGTACATAGTACACATAGAAGTACTTAATACACATAGGAGTATATAGTACACATAGGAGTACATAGTACACATAGAAGTACTTAATACACATAGGAGTACATAGTACACATAGTAGTATTACGATCCTCATTTAATATATTTAATTTATTGTGTATTTATGATATATGTGGATATGCCATCCTATGATCCTTCCTCTTCATCCTTTCTCATCCTTTTTATCCTCTTTTTCATCCTTCATACTTTCTATTCCTTCTTATCCTCTTCCTATCCTCTTATTCTCTTTTCATCCTCTATCTTATCTCTATACCAACTGAGAGTAATCCTTCAAAATACCCTTCATATGGGTGTTTGTAATCTTACCTCTTCTGGCCTTACGTTGTTTCTTCTCCGCCTGTACCGGCTTCTTCTTCACCGCCTGCGGATCTGCTCCCGTCGGCTTCAAGCTTTGGTCAATCAACGCCTGGTACAACAGGTCGCGTGGTGGTAACTTAACATCACTCCACATTTGGCGGAACTCCTCATCAACAGTATCCATATCACCTCCCAAGTTTGCCCATACTAAGCGAGGAGTATTCTCCTTTTTGTTACGCAACACAAGGATTTTACCCTGTTCTTCGAGCTCAGTAATCGCAGGAATACATCCTGCCCAACCATCACGAAGATCCTTCACACTAGTACCTTTAAACGTTGGCTGTGAACGCAAGAAGTTGAGTAAGTCATCACCATCACGAATGTTGTGTAACGATACATACTCAAGAGTTTGTGCCTCTGGGTCATACTTAATGCGATCGATCTCCTTCAAAAGAGGAAGCAAGTTACGATTCACATCAAATGACAAATAGTTCTGTAACTTATGAACTGAAACAGGTGCATCATGCTGTTTGACGTATTCCACTGCTAAGTGTAACTGTGTAGATAAGTGAGATCCTGATACCTCACCCATACTGGCCTTCTGGCGCTTGATGGCCTCCGTGACCGAATCCGCAGGTCTTTTGGCCCGTGGAGTAGGGGGAGTCGCTGGCTGAGGTGGAAGAACAGGCCTCCGGGCAACAGTCACCAGTGGACCGCTCTTGATCTTGTTCTTGAATGCCGAAAGCTGTGCAGAGAGGTCAGACATAGCGATCCGTGGAAATAAGTTTACCCGGACGCGGCGAATTATATATAAGGGGGAGTGTGTGGGCAGAAAAAAAAAGCACGGCTTCTTTGGTGCTTGTGTCCGGTAAACTGATTACAGAGGGCATAAGTCCAAGGGGACCGAATAGTGATCAGTTGTCATATAGGGAGCAGTCTTTATATGGTAGCCAGCTTAAAAACCATCGCTGTTAGAGGTTGCCCTCGTGCGCGGCTCATGAAACGGTGATGACCTGAAGACTGGGACATATGTAGAAGAAGGGAAACAGAGGGGAAAAGGAAAGGACAAGGGAGAATGTAGGAGAATGTAGGAGATTCAAAAGAACTAGAAGGAGGAGAACGGAGTTGATGATAGTTGACCGAAGAATTCATCACAGGTGATATGTGGTGTAGAGCTAAGAATGGTAAAAGCAAAAGTGGCTTAATTGTACTATAGCTGGTCAAAGAATGCATAAAGTAAGTACTAACGCCTGAAGTATACTTACTAAAGACTAAAGTGTTCTCGTTAAAGTCTACTTGTTAAAGACTAAAGTGTGCATGTTAGGGTGGAAATAGGTTTGGTTAAACACTAGGTAAAATCTACTGATTAAAGATAGGTTAAAGTGAAAACTGGTAGAACTAAATACACGTTAAAGCGGAGATTGATAGAACTAAATTCTGGTTAAATTCTGGTTAAAGTAGTGAAACCTGGTAGAACTAAATATTGGCATTCAACTTCTTTCCAATATTCTTCTCTGATTCTCCACTATTTTCTCATCTCGGTCTGGCAGCTACCTTGAATAACTACCGCGACTGCCAATTGTATCCTTCTTTCTCCTCCTCTTCTCTCCTAATTGTAATTCTCACCAATACGACCACGACGACGACGGTCACGACGAGCACGTGCATCATGTAGATCCTCCAAACGGTCCTCCAA
Source organism: Kodamaea ohmeri (assembly GCA_004919595.1). Taxonomy (NCBI): domain Eukaryota; kingdom Fungi; phylum Ascomycota; class Pichiomycetes; order Serinales; family Debaryomycetaceae; genus Kodamaea; species Kodamaea ohmeri. The sequence goes on from SKFK01000014.1 coordinate 302,451, forward strand.
GATTGCACGTACTAACCGCCGTCCCTCTGTAGTTGCCATATCAATCACTTGAGCCCAAGCCAAGTTTTTGTACATTCCCAGATTCGTTAAATCCACCACCAAATCCCGCAAATACTCTTCCGCATCGTCCTCGCTGTCCAGCACCAATGACTCTGCGGAAGATGAATACAAAGAACTTCCCCTAATCATCTCTTTCTCTGTGTTTTTCTCCTTTTCTCTTTCTCCCACTAACTCCCTCAAAAAATCCACCACCATTTCCCTCGTAAGCCATACCATCAGACTAAGGTCCAAATACTGAAGCTCATGCTCAGTAACACGAGCACCACTGTAACGATCACGAGTAATACGTAAGCGCAGTCCATGACCATGAACTGCAACAATCGCACAAAGTAACTCGCGCTCGTCAAGTCGAGTGAGATACGCTGGGTTGAGCGATTTGAGGTTGAGATCACTCAAAAAAACTCGCCCATCGCCTCGACTTGTTTCTGGTGCTGCAAGTGCAGAAAGAAGTGATGGAACACCAACCCCTCCACCTCCACCAACCCCAACTCCTTCTCTTGCCATACCAAATCCCATGATACTAACTGCCAGTGAGTGAGAACGTATCGCAGAAGCACACAGAAGTTGGTCTCCATACTCCAGTAAGTCCATTAATGAAGCCACATCACGTGCCAACAGTCGAGGGTAGTTGTGAGTCAAGTCGAAAGTCGAATACTTATATGTATGAGCACGGTGAACCTCATAGTCCATCGATAACAGCACGCCTCCAAGGTTGAGCAGCTCAACATTTGGACATAAGTTAACAAGGTGAAGAACATACCCAATAGGCACATCACGAGAACTCAGGTAATTCAACAAGTACTTATTCATGGGTGGATGACGACGACGGAGGGGATATTCCGTGGTGTTTCCAGAGTCATCAGAAGAATCACTAGAGTCTCCGACATTCCTAGACACATTTCTAGAACCATATCCATTATTAGCGTGGCCAGAAGCATGCCTACTGGTAACCCTCCTGCCTCTTCCCTTTCTTTCCTTTCTCTTCTCCTTTTTCCTCCTCTTAAAAAGACGCTTTACCGATGCGAGCGTGTACTTTGACAGAGCCAGTGACAGAGCCAGCATATGTGATGCTGTTTTGGCGAGATCCGTGTTCGCGGGTTCCGTTTGTGGTACCAGGAACAATGGGTTACTTTTGACTTTCCAATCACGCCAGCCTGCTAAAACACGAGGCGCCACAATATGGAGACCACCGACTTCCTCCACCATCTCTTCACCGCTACGAATACCCAGGAGGTCCACACTTTTGACGTATTGACCAACATCTGGGTTCACGCGCAAATAAGTGACGAATTGCGCGAAACGGTAGGTCAGTGTGAATGTCACTTGCTCGTAGAAATACGGCTTTGAAAAGTAGTAGAAGAGCCGCAGAACATAGAGACAACGCCGATAATCTTCCACCAGATCAACTAAATAGAAGATATAGTCGAGGATCTCCACGGGAAGATGATGGAATGCAACGCGCTGCTTTGGTTTGGTGATAGTAGTACACCCACACTCTTTACGAGTACACCCACATTCTTTCCGGAAACTTGCCGTACTCAATCGCATACTCAATGTGCGACTCACATCACTAACCAAACTCTTGTATTTCATCTTAAACCCTGCAGCGGGTGAGTTGAGAGTCTTGAACAGGAGGTTATGGTTGTTGCCTTGCTTGAGTTTGGAGTACCACAGGTTGAGTTCATGTTGAGTGAGCGGTACAAGCAGGTGTGTGCGGTAGTCATACCTTGCATCGGGCAGAAGAAGAGAACGATAGGGTGGAAGGTGAGATTTGTAGTCGATTACCTCAGTCATAGAAAGGAAACTATGAACAGTAGATTAGGAATAGTTGAAGTCAGACTATAGTTAGACTAGAAATAGTCAGACTAGTAATTTGAATTGCACTGAAAGTAGTACTAGTTGATTAGTACTAGTTCAATTAGTGCTAGTGGTTGTTTCTGTTGTTAGATGTAGCACTGGTTGTTCCTGGTTTGGATCGATGTAGCGCTGGTTAAAAAGTTGTTTGTTCCTGGTTTGGATCGATGTATCACGGTTGAATAGTTTGAATCAGTTGGAATAGTTTGAATCTGATTATCTCGTAACCTTTGAATAATATAGATATCCTATCTTGCTGAGGACTATCTGTGCTATATATAGCGATTGATTTTGTACCACTATAATGTGTATCCTCGGCAGATCACTTGCTGTCTCAAGTCTGTGACAAGACTAAATGCTCTAACGAGTGGTAGAATGTCCTTACTGTGTTAGTTGCCAGAAATAGATAACCAGATGATAGGAGATATGTTGAGAATCTCTAAGAATTTGGTTTTCTTGGGAATATCTAGGAGTCTTTAGGTGTTCCTAAACGTCTCTAGATGAGTGTTCTGATTGGTATCTTCAAGGGTATCTCTTGACTTCAGAAACCTTCTGATTATCTAGATGTCTCTTTAGAAACCTTCTGATTATTCAGATGTTAAATGGTTAGAATGAACAATTCTGTTTGCTGTGGTTCTTATCTGATCACCCTTGTAGTGGATAGGAATGAACTTTTCCTTAAACTTGATCTGAACTTGATCTTTTTATGACCTTTCCCTTATGATCTTTCCCTTATGGCCTTCCTTATTGTCTTCCCTTATGGCCTTCCCTTATGATCTTATCTTATTCTTGACCTCACGTGTACTTTTTATTCTTGCGAGATATATCCCTATTTATTCGATGATACAAAATGCCGTCACGGCGCTAATTTGCCGCTGTGATTAGCAACCGTTTGCGCTGTCTCTACGACAAGCAAAAGCTGGCCTGACCCCCGCTTTTCTTCCCCACAACGACTAGATCCGCCTTATGGACTTACCTTCCTTATGTTCTCATCCTTCTCATGAGACGAGATGCCTGGATGCAAAGAGATGACCTCTAAGCCTCGCAATTAAGCCCTATATGGTTATTTTGACTGTTCCCGATTCGGAAACCAAACAGTGGGGGGGAGCTCCGTCCAATCTTAAATGGTGGTGCCACACACTCACAACCTCGGCATGGTTAGGGGCAGTGCCCCTCGCTCTCATCAACGATGAGAACGGTAGCTCACTGGCTCTTTTGGGTGAATAGGGGGAAGCGGGGCAGGTGGATCGGACACAAAAGGGGATAGGAGACATAAATGGCACGAGGGGCGGGATTGAGGGGCAGTGTAAAATCGTGCAAGGTTAGACAACATGTGATGATAGGAGGTAGAGAGAAAAGATAGAAGGAGTAGAAAGAGTATTGATAGAGCTTGATAGAAAGAGTATTTGATAGAAAGAGTATTTGATAGAAAGAGTATTTGATAGAAAGAGTATTTGATAGAAAGAGTATTTGATAGAAAGAGTATTCGATAGAAAGAGTATTTGAATATGAGTTATAGAATACTTGATAGAATGAGAACTTTACTTATTCGATAGAATATTTACTTGATAGAGTACTAGAATAAGCAATTGATACATGTTTCATCAAACGAGCACTTGATCAAATTTTAAAGATGAAAAAAGCCAGATACTAAGGTTACTAAAAAAGGAATAGTAATAGATATTATCAATGGTAGTTGAGAAGAAATACTCAATGATATATCAAAGTTAGTTGACAATCAATAATCAAAGATATCATCAAGGTTAGTTGATTAAGAATACTCTCAAGAACTTGATCAAGTCTACTATGATTGTGAATTTTTATCCAAGTGCTCTTAACCCCTCGTAATTTGCCGTATAGTGACAGGGGATGAAATGTTCATGAATTTCATCACGTCACTCCTGAAAATTTCATTCCAAATGATCACACCTGTTCCACTAATGTTGCTTAAAGCCATCTTGAAAGGCTTTCATGAAACATGCTTAAGTCAATGATAGTGCTTTAAGTTGCTCAATTAGAAGCTACTGAAGTTGGTGCTTTTTCGAAGTCACTCAAGTAAATGGATTTTCAAATGAAATTTGATGAAGTCCATAAAAGTACTTTCAAGTTGCTTCATTTTCTTCCTTGGAACTTCTCGACCATGTAAGTTTCACCTTCAAGATTATAATCCTTCTAATGTTGCTTTGCTCTCTACTTACCCCTTTCAGTGCCCCTCGATTTTGGCCGAACGTTTGCTGTCATGCTTAGTCAGCTTTTGCAGCCGTCATAAAAGGGGAGAGCTCTATATCTAAGCCATGTTTAAGTTTGCGATGATGCACATGATGGAAGAAGGGGGAGAGAAGGTATAAGAGAATAGAAAAGATAGACAGAATGTGGATCGCGAGTATTGATCAGGAATGTGGAGGATTTGGCATTTTTTTGGCATCGTGTGCAAGATATACTTCTAGACATGTCTATTGTGGGGTCGTTATTCGAGATTTGCGATTAAAGTATAATTTCATTTATCCACGGCTGATAAAATCATTAATTTCTAATATTTTATTTACTTACTTCATTTGTTATTGTCTTTATTGTCTTCATTGTCATCATTTGACTTCATGATCAGTTGTCGTCATTTGACTTTATTTGCCTTTGTTTTCATTTCATTTGGTCATTTATCTTCATTTCTATTGTATCAAATCCACTTATCTTTATCTTCACTCATCTTCACTCATCTTCACTCATTTTCACTAATCTTCATTAACCTTCAATAATCTTCAATAATCTTCAATAATCTTCAATAATCTTCAATAATCTTCAATAATCTTTTTACTTTTTACTTTTTACTTCCCAAGCCCCGCCACCTTACGATCACTTATGTAAATTCCATACACTCGCCAAATTAAGCCGAATCTGTTGGATTTCCGAATTCTCTCCTTTGCATTGAAAGACGGTAAACTCTATTTTTCTATCATTTGGCACAATTTCGGAGCTTGAAAAATTTCACCGAGCATCCAACTCAAGTTTGATTTCTGCTTCTTACTACACGTATTCAAATATAAAGGTTCATATATCTGGTTGACATATTCACCATGTCTTTCGCTTAAGTTTCAAGATCAAAGTTTATGGAATTTGAATAAAAGATCTGCAATTACAAATTTGCACAAAAGATCTCTAATTTGCACCACTGATAGATCTTACATTACAGATGTCCGTTAATAGATTTTGTATCACAGGGGTCTATTTGTAGATTTGATCCACTGATATACGTTGATACAATTTCTCTCAACTTGAAAAAATGCATGTACGTTTGATGTATTTGATTGTTCCCATCATTATGTCCAACGCAGCCAATTTCAAAGGATATGCGGGAACATTACTCAAAAAAACATATCCACATCATTTTGCATACACCTTATTCGACAATTAGTAAACTCCAAATTGAATAGCTATCATCAAAATTTGGTCTTCTATTCACTTCATTCTTGAATTCTTTCACCTGTATTCACTTGTCTTCCATTCAGTTGTCGCTATCGACCCCACATTCCTTGAGTCACGTGAACCACCATAACCCCAATACGACCCTCAATTAGACCCGATGCATTTGCATTGAATTGAGTCGGGCTGATTTCTTGTAGTTACTGCGTCGCTTGTGCGTTTAAACCTCTTCACAAAGTAATACTGCAGAAATAAAATGTTCGTCCTACATTATTATACGAGCAGATCATAATCCACAATTACAGTAAATGATCAGCTGTCGTCTTTATTAGTTGTGAGAATTTTTATCACTAGTAAACTACACTAATCAGCCTCAATTGTCGGCATTTTATTATTATCAGTTCATCAGTTACATCAGTTTACGTCACCTTCTATTTCCTTTCATGACATTTCATGACATTTCATACCTTTGACCTTTCATGACTTGCCCTCACTTTCTTCATTTTCATTACCTTCTATCAGTCCACCAAATAATCCCCCATCCTCCTGCTTTCATCCCTTCTATCCATCCTCACCACTTACTTCCTATGCCTTTCATGTCCATCCCTTCAATAACTTTTTGTGTATTGGCTGCAACACGTGACTGAGATGCACGTAAGGTCGAGAAACATTCTTAGACTATACAGGCTGTACATAGCTTGCACAAAGAGAAAACGCTATGACAAGCGTCGAATGTGGCGAAGGATGAACATCGGGTGGGGGGCACGTCAATAGAAGGTACTCCGAACGAATATGTGACCTCGAGCCCGTATTTGTTGACCTCGAGTCCAAATTTGTTGAGTTTTGCGCCTTCTCCAGATTTGCGCCTTCTCCAGATTTGCATGCCTTTGTACAGGAGACCCAAATAAGGGATGGCACATGGAATCGAGGTTTAGTAGATGGTAGCTTAGCACCGGGGCATGGACGTACGATATGAAGTCGGGGAGAATTGGGCCAATCATGGTAGGGTTAGGAGCGGTTTGAACTCTGCAACTTGCAGCCTTGTTCACCTGAAACAAAATAATAAGACCGGGACGATTGTAGACGGAAGGTGAGGACGAAATCCTACAGGCGTCATTACCATGAAGAAAGCACGCAAATGAGACACAAGAGAAACAAGACAAACTACAAACAAGGTGATATAATTATCAAGCATAGCACAATCATAAGAAGTGTCAAGAATAAAGAATTAAACATAGTAATACGTTGTAATAAGTTGTAATACCTAGTAATACTTGGTAAAACCTAGTGAAACCTTCACAAAAACAGCCAATCAATAGGGAGCGGAATCTTCCATGAGTATTGCAGGTGGCAAATCGGCCAATTCAGAATAGTTCGTGGGCACCAAATATGAATTGTCAAGCCGTCGATGTGATGGTTTGTACCACAGGTCTACACTGAATATGGTCAATCGAAACGTTGCCCCCCTTTGTGATTCGATATCCAGTTCTTCGATCTGTTCGTGAGTGTTTCAATTTGTTTGTATTTGGATATGTTTCTGTGTGCGAAGTTCACTCCAGTCGGTGAGTTTCACAGACCGTCTTCCATCCGTTGTCGCGCTCCCGCCTTTATGCATGGCGACAATATTGCGACATTTTTGGTTGCGAACTTTTTGCAGCCACGCAGTAAAAATAAAGCTTAAATACTGGGTTCTACGACTAGGTTATGGAGTCGCGTATTCTGTCGCCAGATACGGTACTGTGAAATATTTTCTGCTAGTGTTGGATATATATATGGATGATTGCGTGGAGACATTCACTAAGACCTCGAATCAACCCGTTCTGCCACACCATTCAACCCATACACTTCCTTCACGGGGCACAATCATCACCCAGACTACCCGATAAAACCGATAGGTGTACAAAGCAGCATCCTGACAGAAGCCACAACTGAATCAAATACAACAGATCCACCAGGCATCGCGAATCAACAGCAGATTGGCGACGGAAAGAGAGGATTTCCACGTGAGACATCGACTTGATTAAGAGACTATAAGGACAATCGATCTTATCAATAGACTATAAGGACAAACGACTCCATTAATAGATCACTATAAGTCACTAAAACTGAGTCTACCACTAGTCTATCAAGTATTCATAGTCTAACATTGGTCGATCCGGTAGTCAGACTTGAACTATAATCCTATCGACTTATCCCGAACTAATACTAGTTCGACAAACAAGAAAACGACATCAACCGGCTTGATGTCATGAACTCAACCTCGCTAAGTCCCCTGTACTTCGGGTACGTGGGTTCCACGAAGGACGCCCTCCTTATCATTCAGGAAATTGTTCACAAGCGTCTAGAACTGGTACCCAGACGCCCACATGAGCGTGAGAGGCCCAATCTTATCAAACTGGGTAACGTTTTTGTATTTATCGAGGAGCATTCGGGCATCAAACGTTGGACTGATGGCATTGCATGGCTGCCCCTGCGTATTCTTGGCCGGTTTTTGGTATACCGTGAGTTGGACAAGTTCTCCATGAACGACAAGGACGACAAAAAGCGCAAAAGGCGGCGAATCTCTGGTGAACGTAGAAGTGCCCCGGTAGTCGCCGGTCCGATGACGTCATCGTATGTTTTTAAGGATCAGGGCCTCATTAAGAAGACTCTTTCGCTCACCACCACCACGAAGGATCTTAACACGGAAAGTAAGGATCAGAAACAGACAATCCATTTAATTTCGTATTATAGTGCCGATGATGTGCTCAATGGAAAATTACGGCGTCCTCTGGAAACAGACTACAAAAATACCACTATAACATCGGCATTGTGGAATGCAGTTAACGATCTGTCGTTAGGAGGAAAAATCCCCACAGAGGATGAGGCATACTACTTCTTGGACACGAATTATCAGCTCCAAAATATGCTGTTATTACATCAGCCTCACTATCAACCTCATCATGTGCAGCGACATATACCGCGGCACCATTCCCATCCTCAGCCATATGAATATAAGAAGGACGAAGACGAATATGTGCTTGGAATGGGTCAACCTTTCAATTCTGTGAGCCTGATTAATCAACCACTTAACCAGCCACTTAACCCACCTCATCAATTACGTAACCAATCACTTAGCCAATCGCTTAATCAGCCAAACCAGCCAAACCAGTTAAGTCAAGCAAACCAACTTAATCAACCAAATCAACTTAATCAACCTCAATCACTTAATCATCCAATTAATCCTCCACTTAACCAACTTAATGTTAACCAAGTGAGTCAAGTGAATCCGATCAGTTCAATTAACCCGATTGGATCGATCAATTCCGTCAATGCAACCTCAAATACAGTTCCCACATTTAATCTGCACATCAACCAACCCCTCAACCAGCAAATGAGCCAGCCTCCTCCTAATGCCCATCCAGTTGGAATGCCAGGATTAACAAATGTGAACCCTTATCCGAACATGCCGATGTACAACGTACCGCAAATCCAGTACCATGACCATTTCTATCAACAGGCTCCTCCGTACTATTCTGATTTCCAATATCAAGGAAATACAAAGCGTTACCGGACGAACTCAGGCCAAAATTGGGCACCACCACAAACTCCAAGCTACGTAGCAGCTCCTCTGGTAGACTTGGACATTCATGCAAATATGTACGAGTCCTCGGGCCCGAGCCAATCGGGACCAGGTTCTGCAAGCCCGGCTGCAAATCCTGCACATAGCACACCCTATATTGAATAGGGAGTTGAGGGAGATATTTATTCAGAGGAGTGACAGTGTATAGTATGGGTAATAAAATGCATATAGAGGAGAAGAGTATAGAAGGAGAAGGGAGTGAAAGGAGGAACCAGAAGACAAAAAAGTGAAGGGAAACAAGAAAAGGGGAAGAAATAGGAGAGAAAATGAGAAGACAAGAGAATAAGTAGAGAAAAGACGAGAGAATAGGTAGAGAAGAGATGGAGAAAAGACGAGAAAACATAGGAAGAAGAACATAATCGATAAAGAACATTTAAAAGTGGATCGATAAAAATAGAATGTCACAATCAAGATAATGAATAAGACAAAGACGCACAATAAACCGCCATAGAGTAATAATCCGATATCCTCTTACTATTTGCAGCAATAAAGCAACAGAGAATTAAACGGCATGCTGGACGGTAAATAATTAGAGTATAATTAAAGCCAGGGTGCAATAGCTCGGCTATTAGTTTTATAGTCGAACCATTTCTAGAGTCTATGTGCACTCCCAAGGCTCATGTTGCAACGTCGACCCACTCATACACGAACTGTACGATTATAGGGCCGAGAGTGGTGCAAGACTTGCTTAAGGTAGGAATCAAACTATTATACGATTATTTGGGCGAAGTAGCAAGTTTTCGCACTTCGCTACAGTATTTGATGACTATGATGCAGAAAGAAGGAATGCAGTAAGACTAGATGGCGGGCAGAAAAATAGAAAATATCAGTAAAAGAAAATAAGATAGTAAGCCGAGGCGATGTCACCAGGTTTGTGTTTCGCTTAATTGACCGTCGCAAATCAAGGTTCAAAGAAATGAAAAGCTTGGGGTCGCGAACAAAGTAAAAACCGCCCCGCACACCCACTAGACCGCAGCTTCAATGCATCCGTAGCCTGCATCGCTAAAAACATACACAAAAATCTCTTGACAATAAATTATTTTTGGCACTAAGTCCGCTTAGTTGTGCCAAAAATTAGTCTTCTCTGAAACTACCACGTGCAGGCATGGTCATAGGATAATACCCAAAGAGAGAAGATAAAGGTACAAGATAAAGATACAAGATAAATATACAAGACAATAAGACTAGATAAAGATGATGGAGATTAAAGTGTAAAGAGGTAGTAAATAGGTTTGATTTTTGTAGATTGTCAAGGTATATGGAAGAAAATATGTTGGTAGCAAATTGAGCCAAGAGGAAAATCACCAAATCGAAAGAATATGAGGAGGAAGTCACTCAAATTGGATATCACCAAGTCACTCAAATAGAAGTAAAGTCACTCAAAATCCAATTAAAGCGGGAAATGACATGAAAATCACTCAAAATCGCTCAATTTGTTACACTCCCAACCAAATATCACCGTAAATTAACAAATTTTCTCGAACATCAAGTGAAGTGCATCGAGTGCATTTTTCTCATGTATTACTATACAAGATCCTGGATTATAACCTTGCTTTAATCAAACTATAGTGTTTGATCTAAGCAAAGCTTTATCTTGCGGCAGTTGATCAGCATCTTTCAACTCTAAGTTGATTTATACATTTCTAAAGCTTTACTCCACTAATCTATGTCAAAATTTTCTCTGCATACGACATGTGTCATCATATTATCTAGTTTAAGGCGACTTATCCATTCACCACCGTATGTTGAAGCAAGAGTTGCAGAACTCCATCTTCATCTCCTCCATGAATGTACCTCGGTTAAGTTGCATAAGCGACATTTGTCGTGATTCTCTGATTCTGGCGACGAAACTTTCGTGCACCGTACAATTGGCTGGCTAAAGGCTATGAAAAAGGCTTAAGGAAAGGTGCGGGGAGTGTTACGAGCGAGATACAGAATTGAGAGATAGTGAGAGGGAAAACATATTTGAGAGATAGAGATTATTTGAGAGATGGAGAATAAAGAGATAGAGAATGTTTAGAGATAGAGAATATTTGGATTGTTTGAAGAAGTAAGAAGTCTGGAGAAGACCTTGTGCCAAGAAGAGAAATTGCGTTCCTATGAGTTGATGCGTTTCTATTGATTTTCCGATTTTTTTTCTCCCGAGGAATTAACAGCGAGATTGAGTTAATCTACTTTAAGGCACATTGCAATAAAAGTAAGAAATGACAGGAACAAGCGACCTACCGGAAATCGTTGCTTCACCCCTGCATGCGAGACCTCCAAGAAGCGACATGTCTTAGAAAGACTGTCAACGCCGGCATACGCGTTTAACCGCCATGCATTAATCGTATGATGCTAACCTAAATTGTTCTAGAACAAGCAATGAGATCGCCGACTGCGATACGGGCTTGAAACATTTGCTGTTTACAGTTGCGAAGCCAAGAGAGCTGGCTAGACCAAGTGAGTGAGTAATGAAGAAAGTGTAAGAGTAGGTGAACAAATCATGATGAAGAAATAGTAATCAATGAGAAGTCAAGAACAATTGATCAATTCGTAGTATCATCAATCTAGTATCAATAATTCAAGCCTATTCTAGTAATAAAGCCCAATCTAGTAATCATAATCTAGTAATCAAGCCTAATAATCATAGAGTATCAAGTCTAGCAATTTCTCCAGCTATCAAATCTAGTATAGTATCAGGTCTATGTAAGTATATCGAGTATCTAATAAATTGCCATTTCCTTTAACAGAATGTATGTAAACATAACTGGAACAATCTATGTAAACATAACTGGAACAATCTATGTAAACATAACTGGAACAATCTACGTAAACATAACTGGAACAATCTATGTCGAAGTTCATAAATCATAAGAGCTCGAGCAAGTGATAAATGTCAAAAGCCCAAAAATGAAGATTGTGATCGGTTTCAAATTTCCCAATAGAAGTACGTTTCAGATACTTTTGGTTTCATACTTACCCAACATTGTTTTCTGTACTCCAAAAAGCTCTCAGTGAGAGTTTAGAATACTTTCAGTGAAGGGAGAAGATGTCCCTTCACTTACCTTGATTGATTTCAACATCAATTAGCTAAAAACTCAATTTCCCCGACATATCGGATGTAACCTCACTACAACTCCTTATCTAAAACCAATACAATTTGCAGGCATCTATTTTCTTCACAATCCAACCTTTTGATGCCGGCCGTCAAAACAGACCGACAACAGGCGACCTGCATTACCATGCAGTCTGTTGCAGAAATGGTTTTGTACGCGGTTTGGTAAAAGTCGGATATTTTTTAAAAATAGTAGCTAAACTGTAAAGGACCCTTTGGGGGAGCCCGAGGAACCTTCATTCCACGACACACAGCAGTAGGTTTTAATGTACATACCGAGGAATCTGTGTGCAAGAACACATATCAAGATGTCAAATAGAATGTCGTCGGCGACATACAGATAAGAGCCCTTGTTAGTGTCTTGGTAACCAAGGGATGGACCAAGTAGAGGGTGTTTTTAGGAGAAGTGATAGGATATCGATGAGTTTAGTGTGAAGTGTCTATAGGTGTATTGGGGAGAGTCTATTGGTATCACAATTTGTGATTAATGGTGACTTTAAGTGAAGTGTGGAATGGACTTTTGCAACAAAGTGATATGGAGATGGTTTTGCAACAAACGAGATGTGGGATGGACTTTTGCAACAAACGAGATGTGGGATGAACTTTTGCAACAAACGAGATGTGGGATGAACTTTTGCAACAAAACAATTTCATGATGTTTTGCAACATTTCCTACTAATGATATGAGAAGATAAGCAGTATAAGTCTATGGAAACGTTGTATGACGTCTATTGACAATGAAATTCAACGTAAAGGTCTATGGAAATGATGTCTTTTTTGTTTTTCAAAGTGTACTTCTAGTCAAGGTCCTTCCAATGAATCGTTCCAAGTGATATAATCAATAGTCTGATCATCTCAAAAATCATTCAAAATCGATGTCATCAATTCATTGACAACCATCATACAACCATCATTGATAACCATATTTGACATTCATCGATAAACATCATTGACAATCATTGATAACAATCATTGACAATCATTGATAACAATCATTGACATTCATCGATAACCATCATTGATAACATCATTGACAATCATTGATAACCATAATCGACAATCATTAATCATCTATTCCAGAACCTCAACAATACCAGATATATTTATCTCCTATGACAACACCAAGTTAACGACAAGTATGCCCGCAAACCCATTGATCGCCCACTGGTGCCCGAATCTATAATCTGATTTTCACTTTTCACTTCAATTTGGACGTATCCATGGCAACAAGGCTATCCACATCCATCGTAGAGAAATTCCTCAATGGTTCCAAACACAGTGGGTCGTTTGTTGCAAAGAAATTTTGTAACAACCCGTTGTAGTAAGTCAATAACTGGTCCAGTTTCTTAACATGGGCATTTGCAGAGTCCAACTCCTTTTCATACTTGGAAATGCTGCTCTGGAGCTGCAACTGTGCTTGTTTCTTGCGTTGCCTGCACTTTGATGCTGCGATTCTATTACGCTCCAAAAGACGTTCTTTTTTCCACGCGCTTGTCCCTGGAATTGGTCCGTTATTGGGGTTGTATATCACCTCATTGTTGTATATCAACTGGTGGTTTGGTGGTGGAACACCAGCTGGGAACAGTGGCTCGACGTTGAAGTCAGTCTGAGCCGGCGCCGGCGCCGGTGCCGGTGACGGTTGTGGGGGAGGTTGTGAGACACCGCCATCACTGCTTGAGTCATCGATAAAGGCTTCGTGGTTGATGATCTGCCCGATTTGACCGTTGGAGATGGATATACGCCTGCGGCGAGGCTGGCCATCGTTGGAGAGGTAGGGTAACATCATTGTCAGGTCGAAGATGGGAGGGTTTGTGATTGGATACGAGCTGATATCGAAGGGATTATGGAAAGGGATACCAGCAAAGGTCGAGTGGCTTTGTGAACCTGGTGGAACCTGCTCGTCGGGCGCCACCTCATCGAGAAGTGTCCCACGACCGGCATGAGACTGGTCGGCGAGGTGCGAGCTAGAAGCTGAGTGGTGGAGTGTCATATTATGAATGGGCTGATTGTGGATTTGTTGGTTGTGCATGGGTTGATTGTGAATAGGTTGATTGTGAATGGGTTGGTTGTGAATAGGTTGGTTGTGAGGTTGGTTGTGAATGGGTTGATTATGAATGGGTTGATTATGAATAGGTTGGTTGTGATTGTGGATTGGTTGGTTCTGCATGTTTTGGTTTTGGTTTTTTGGGAAGTTTTGGTCCGAGGACTGCTGGACTATATCGAACAGCAAGTTATCTGTCAAATTCTGGATCATGTTGAGATTATCAACGAGGACGTTCTTTGACATTGGAAAGACGGTTAGGGAGAATTTTACTTTTTTTTTTTGACGGCACGTGCAAAAAGGGCGCGGGAGGCAAGCGAAAAGTGATGGGCTGATTGTGACGGCAATAAGGGAATTCCGTTGCCGGGCGGAAATTTCCCGGAGTTTGGTCGGAGAAGTTTATGATAGTGAAGAGGAGAAAGAGGAGGAGACTGTCCCGGAGAAGGTGTGTTTACAGTGACAGAAGAGTGTCTGAGAGCGGTATGATATGATAAACTTTACACTTTGGGCAGGGTGTCACTTTGAGCAGGGTGTTGCCGAATTAAGGGCTCAAATTAATCCGCTGCAGGGAGTTTTGTCACAAAAGGCGAGGGAGCTGATAGGGGATAGGTATAATCGAATGAGCGAGAATAGACGAGGAATAGGGGCTTATTGAGGGGATAAGCCAAGTGGAAGATGATGTGGGGAAGAGAAAGATAAGGGAAGAGAAAGAACGGCGGTGTTTCGCAAGGCTTATTTGCCGTTTCCCTTTCAAAGGGTACTTTATGCAACTTGCCTTGTAAGTGTATTTAACTTCCCTTGAAAACGTATTTTATGCAAGCCCATTCAAAGATACTCGTTGGGAAGTTTATAACGGACAAGACTTATTAGGTAAGTGATGGCGGGAGTCTGTCGAGAGGTATACGAAATAGGCATTCAACCAAGATTAAGAGAAAAGAGAAGAAAGAAAGAAAAAGACCATGGGTATATAGTAATTCAGCACAATTGTCGTGTTGTGCAGTTGTGTTGTGCAGTTGTGTTGTGCAGTTGTGTTGTGCAGTTGTGTTGTGCAGTTGTAATGATCATCTGTTTTTGGTTGGAACATTTATATCATTTTCGATCTTTTATTTAGCGCTTAGTGATCTGTAGATGTCATCAGTCGACACTACTGTGAAGTCGGAGTCGACATACGGCATACAGATCATCAATAATGACGCCAGAGTCGAAGGACCAGCGGCCATACCACCCAACAACGAACTTTTCTATGTACATTTGGTACGAGAGCTTCGGAACGCCATAGTGCATGCTATTCACAGCCAATGTTGTTCAGAACCCACACTGTGTAGGCATAGGAACCCCGTGAGGTTCGCCGTGCTTCTTCCAGCGCTCGCCAAGTTCAACGAGTCGATTATCGATACTGGAGCACAGTTTGAGTTTGTTCTTGAGAACCAGCGCGGCTTCAAGTGTTTTGGTATTCCTGTTTTTTCCAGCAACCTGTTGATACCGTGGTTCGATCCCCCCACGTACCAATCACTCCGTGGAACTGGCTTGATGATATCTGAGAATAGGATTGTCAACTACCCGTTGCCGGACAATGGGTGGGCATGGAAATGGGATACTTGGTATGTCTTAATGATTCATGATATGGATGATGAGGGTTGGATGTACCTGCACATATGCTTTTCAGATCTGTTTCGATGGAGTGGTCAGTATAGATTTGGTAAGTTTGTTCGGCGTCGAATCTGGATACGTGCCAGAGGACGTAGGATATAGAAAAGAGAGAAGAAGATGAAGAAGATAAAGAAGAAGATGAAGAAGATAAAGAAGAAGATGAAGAAGATAAAGAAGAAGATGAAGAAGATAAAGAAGAAGATGAAGAAGATAAAGAAGAAGATGAAGAAGAAGATAAAGAAGATTGAAGATAATAAAGATGGGGAAAGATGGGAAATATTGAAGAAGGCATTGGATGAAGCATTGGGATATAGGTAATGGTAATAAATGTTTGGGAAGATGGTGTAGAATAATGAATATAATAGAATAAATTTACTTTAGGTTTTGGGAAAACTTGGTATACTAAATACAAATAACTTCGTATCCATGAATGTCATATCATATTCTTATTGTCAGTTATATCCATAACTATTCTTTTACTTCCTCTATACTTTTACCTTTACTTCATCTCTCTATTCTAGCGTTCTGTCTTCCCCACATACTCAAATCTCCTACGCACCAAGTACGACAAACCACTTGCAAGAGTCGTAGCAGCTACTACCATACCTAATGTCTCAAACTGGGTACCTAATGCAACACCTGCAACTTGTTCTACCCATGGACGGCACACTAATCCGCCAATATATACCATCTGTAATGCGGTGTTGGCTTTTCCAAGCATGTCAGGATGTACACTGATAGTCGGATAACGCACCAAGTTGAAGAACTTGCGTGTACGAGGCGCATCAAGTGACTTGAATCGGTAATAAAACGCCATGGCACTGAGCATGGCATCACGACCGATAATAATCGCAGCAACAGCCCCTGGAATGGCACTTGTATACGTCAAACTGAGCGTACATACTGCCATCAATAACTTATCAGCTGCGGGATCCAAAATAGATCCAAGCACAGATTTCATATTGAACCGCCGAGCAACGTACCCGTCGACAAAGTCGGTAATACAGGAATAAGCGAAAACAGCGAGCGCAGAGTTGGGTTCGTTGACAACAATGAAGTACCCTACGAGTGGTGCCGACATAATTCTTGTCATCGTAAGTACATTGGGCACAGTAAAGGCCGATGGTAAAACAGCTTGCGATTCGGTGCTACCGAGATCACTAGTAGTTACCTCGCTACTCTTCCTCACTTCATTAGCGTCTCCACTACTTTTGGTGCTGGCTTTTACGGTTACCTCGCTATTTTTCAGGCTCCCTTCGGTAAGATTTTCGCCCGTATCACTATTTTTCAGACTAGCATCGGTAAGATTTTCGGCCGTATCGCTATTTTTCACACTCCGGAAGGCGTCAATCTTGACTGTGTTTTCACTCGATTCTCTGACGGGGGATCTTTCCAGCTTGATATCTTTGAAGTTAGCTTTAGTTGTGCTAAATGATCTCAAACAACTCCCCACTTTCAATGCTTCATCTCTTTGCCTCCAAAGATCTCTGCCGGTAACTTCTGTGAGAATTCGCGTGTTGACCCCATGTCCATGGAGAAGTCTGCGACTGCAGTTTCTTGTGAGTGGAAGAGCCCTGAGAATGGGGGATGTGAAAATGACTCCTTTATACATGCTGAGTCGATGCTATGAAAATGCTACTTGTGGTAGGGTCGGAGATTTCGAGTCGTGATATAATGCTGTAGTAGGGTTGAAGATTACCACTTGTGATGGTCTTATAGTAGTGGTGGGGATATGGACCTCCTTGTATCCTTTTACTCTTCACTCCGGAACACTCCTTGTCACTCTTGTCTATTGACGGTCTATCTGGTTGCCTCTTGGGAAATTTGTTCAACGAAAATAGGAATTACATAAGCGATGGTAAATGGTAGCGATCGCAGCAAGATCAGTGGAATGATATGTTGGCGAATATGAAGTTGATAGTGAGATATGGTTGATAGGAAGTCCAATTGATTAGAATAGAAAGAACAGGTAGAATAGATGTAGAGCAGATGGTAGAAACAAGTGGTAGAACAGATGGTAGATCAAATGGTAGATCAAATGGTAGATCAAATGGTAGATCAAATGGTAGATCAAATGGTCAAATGGTAGATCAAATAATGATCTAAATTGAGTAGTGAGTAGATATCTCATCAAAAACCCAACATAATCCCATTACAAATAACTATAATCTGTCTAATGTGGGGTTCTATCGATTAAATAGTATCATTCTCTGAAAATCCCACCATCACATTTAGCATGCATCAGAATCTGTCTGGTTAATTGGTCCATTGAACAACCGTACCATAAATGATACCATAAATGATACCATAAATGCTACTGTAAACGACACCCATGATATTCTATCCTTATTCCACCAGCTCTCTTCCACTTAACTATGACTCAATGGTATTTATTCCTTCCTTTTGCAGCACCATCACCAAATACTCCTCTTATATAGTTGCTTTGTGTAACTCCTTTTCCGTTCACCCACTGACTCATCCATCCGATCGTCCACTTTGCCACTCTCCTTTTTGTTGCAAATGTTTTGAAGGATATCACCATATTTTACCCCCATTGCCCAATACGGCAACGCGGAGTTATCTTTTGCAACAAACTGCGTTCTTGCAGCAAAACTCAAACAACTTTTGCTGCGGTATATCTATCGCTTTTTTCCGCCTATATCTACTGCTATTTTCTGCTTTTTTTTCGCCGTTCTTTTTTTCTCTCCACTCCTTTACCGGCATGCTCTCTGTCCGCTCCATAGCGAGAACCTTCGCCAGAACAAGAACTTCGTCGTCGACGTCGGCCTTGGCATACAAGACGCTTCACCGCAACCAGAAGCGCCCACCATTACCCACGGTTGATACCCCAAACTGGTCTGCTGACGCTGCTGTTTCGTCGATTCTCTACGAAACTCCAGTACCGTCGCGCGCACCAAAGAAGCAGCATGTGCTCAACTGCTTGGTTCAGAACGAGCCTGGTGTGTTGAGTTCTGTTTCAGGTACTTTGGCTGCTCGTGGTTTCAACATCGACTCCCTTGTCGTGTGCTCAACTGAGGTCAAGGACTTGTCGCGTATGACCGTCGTGTTGACGGGTCAGGACGCCGTTGTTGAACAGGCACGCCGTCAGATCGAGGACTTGGTCCCTGTGTACGCGGTTTTGGACTACACTAACACGCAGATCATCTCGCGTGAGTTGCTTCTTGCGCGTGTATCGTTGTTGGGCCCGGAGTACTTCCAGGAGTTGATCGCAAGCCACAACTTGAACATGA
The DNA here is from genome assembly GCA_004919595.1 of Kodamaea ohmeri. Lineage (NCBI taxonomy): Eukaryota > Fungi > Ascomycota > Pichiomycetes > Serinales > Debaryomycetaceae > Kodamaea > Kodamaea ohmeri. Next base: position 321,443 of record SKFK01000014.1, read on the forward strand.
ATGACAGTGGTGCACTGATCCCTGATTTGAGCGCAGCTGAAAGTGCATACCACCCTAACAACCTCGCCCCAAGTGAGGCATTGCGCCAGAAACACAACCACTTGGAGCACATCTCGACCTTGACTGAGAAATTCGGCGGTAGAATCGTCGACATCAGTGACCGCAACGTGATCGTTGAGTTGAGCGCTAAGCTGTCGCGTGTGTCTTCATTCTTGCAGTTGTTGCAACCTTTTGGTATCTTGGAGATTGCTCGCTCCGGTATGATGGCCTTGCCTAGAACCCCATTGACCGGCTTGGCCGAGGATGACGAACCAGTCAATGCCGCCGACATTGTCGACGCTTCGCAGCTCCCACCAGGTTAGTGGTGAGTAGTGTATTTAGTGAACACGTTATGGACCATGACAAGTAGATGGGGTGTAGATAGATGTAAAGTCATTATTCCACAGAGCATAGAAAGAGGAATTTTAGATTAATAGAAAGAATAGTTTTACTCTTCAAAGAGAGGAATCTTAACCTTAATAGGTTCTAGTGCAAAATGTCGACATCTACGTTTCAGAGACAATTGGAGCCGACTTTATTGAGCTATGACATGTGCTCACTCAGACAATCTCTTTTTGGTGATTTTTCTACGGCAGTGTCCTCAGCATGCCCTATATGCTTAGTTTACGAGTGAATTACACGTAAATAACGTCTATATGTTCATGCCCCTCTCCAAGAGTATCAAATTCCGCCTATTCTTGGGGTTTTGACGCACTTTTGATGGTATTTCTGGGGTGGTACCTGCGTATTTTGCACCCCATCATAGAACGCGGTGACCGTAAGGATCGTCCAGGATGGGAGGTTTTGACGATAGCCCCGTCGCCAAAACCTCCCACCCTGAGCTGTCCTCCTTCCCCGAGTGCCGCTCAAAACGTGGGGTGCCACTCCCACGAATTGGCGGCACTCATCTTTGCGCAACCTATATACATCTATACGCATGGGTGCAGCAACCGGACCTAACTCCGAGTCTCTCTGACACTATACTCCACACATCTTACGTGCTCTTTTGCGACTTTTTCGCAGCACTGGCTGCCATAAGCAGCGTGATTCTACGTATAGTGGGGACATAACGCTAGCGAAAGCGTCTCCAGATCATGGCAAACCCGCTCTTTAGCCGAGCATCTCGAATCAAGCAGTCCAAAGGGCTTACCATATGGTAGCTTGAACCAGCGATCAGTCACTTTTTGTGTACTGACCTTGGGGAATCCACATTGGGAAATCCTCGAGACACTGTCAGCGACTAAAGATGCGACGGATCAGCAGTGTGATCAGTTTTTAAGCTGAGCCAATGAGAAGCATAAAAGTGGCTGCATTGGGGGCACAGAGGCATAAAAGTGGCCGTCTGGGCACTCACTACTTGTAGCGCTGTCCTAGTTTGAATAGATCCGGTGGAGGTGTTTGTGGAAATAAAAAAAAGTGGGAGCTGTGGGGTTTATATAGACATATTAGCCGCCGAAGAAAAACGGTATGTTTTTGTAAAAATGGGTGCAAATTTGGCTGCGAAAAAAGACTAAAGCCGTGTGATTAACAGCACTGAACTTTAGATGTGCCTTCACGATCAACTATAGTAGCATAGATATTGATTCTGAGAAATAGATTATGAATGGCAAGATAATGAGGATGTGTAGAAGTTAGTTATGGGTGTTTTATAGAGTATTTTCCAATTAAAAGGAAAGCTGTGTGCGTGCGGAGGATTGAAGCAAAGAGGAGATATCATGAGACGGAAGGTAATTGATAGGAAATATGTATAGGAACTATAGATGAATTATATATGTCAAGATAACCATGATACTTAAATTGCTAAAGACTGTTCCATTGGTAATATGACAACATTAAATATGCAAAATTGCCATTAAAAGTACTAATTTAGGTGGATGCACAGATGTGAAATGGTGCTAAGTTTACTGAATGTGCTTAATGTGAATATCATTGAATAATAATGTGCTAGTTCAGAGATTAGTTATTTTACAATTAGATACGGCTTGTTTTATGGATATTCTACGCATTTAAGTATACCGGGTTTGGAGGATGGACTCAGGGTTCTTTCTAGCAGTCAGAAGTGTAGATACTGTGACCAAGTCATCTTTATTTTGTGACAAGATAATGATAAAAATCGAAAGATCATATGAAAGATAGTTGATGATAAACAATATATACTGAGATTTCTGTATATACCCTAACCAACTAAGAGTTTATTCTAGCTTCTAGATAATCGTTATTGTAGTAATAATCGTTGTTGTAGTAATAATCGTTATTTTAGTAATAATCGGTATTGTAGTTATTGTGGTAATAATCATCGAACATTTTCTATGATCGATATCACCACCGATTTTGACCAATAGTTTCCGAGAACATCCAAACTTGGTATGTTTGTGATGGTAACTTCAACAATACTAGGGGTACAATTATGCACTATTTACAGTGTTCTGCATCGAGCTACGTATTTATCAGGCGATTTTGCCTTTTAGATGGTTTGCAGCGTTTGTAGCCTTGCAACAAATTTGCAGCCATGAAGGATTACTTGGGATGGGTCGGTGGATGGACATAGATAAGAGTAGATATAAGAACTGATTATCAATTAGTAATGCTATGTATACATGTAGAGGTGAAAATATCGAGGATTTTTGAGGTGATTCTACGAATAAAGTGAAATTAGGAGATAGAGACCGTTATATAGAGAAAATCGGAGTGGAAAAACTTGAGTAAAGAGGTAGGAAAGTCAGAAAGAATAATGAAAAAGGTTGATTCGGTATTCTTAATGACATCTCGATACGACAACGAAACGACAATATAGTGCGCTATTGTGGTTTAACGAACGACTAATGAAACAAGGTCGTCGAAGGGTGAAAAGGTTTTTTTTGAGTTGGGGTGTAACCACAAATACTCCGAGAGATAGCGACAAGAATTTCTCCAACGATAGCGGATTCAAACAAGGGATGTAAGTGACATCATTTAGGATATCGTAAGTGATATCATGTTAAAAGAAGACATTATAAGTGATATCCCTCAGACCTCTCTTATGAACGATATTTAGACCTCTGTCAACTTTCCCTTATAAGAAACTCTTTGTTCACTATCAGTTAATCTCTTTTCGTACCGGAATGTTCACGTACCCGTAGTGCAGATATGCCTGAGAATCAGCTCTTTTCAGCACTTTTCACCTCTGCACTGCGCTTCTGCATTGCGCCTTTCCGTACCGGCCCATTACAAAAATTATACAAAACTACGGTGAGCCTATAAATCACAATCATAAGGATCCCCAGACTCATGATTATGTGACGTTTTCTGCACGGTTGTATTTTTCAGTTGTAGTTCGGTCATTTTTCTGTCTTGGACATTTGACACCTATTTCTGTGGGATGAGCACCGAGATCACTAGACACTCATTGTGCCCGAGGTCAATGAACAGATGCGCTGGAAAGGCCCCACTTTTCACACCCGATTTGCCAACTGCCGCAAAAGGAATACGGTTCGTGGGATTTGTGATTTTTTTTTCTCTATTTACACCCTCTTCTATCCGCATAGTACCGTTAGTTGACCGATCATTCGACGTTGTGTCAATCGATAAATCGTGGCCACAAGTACTTGATCTCATAAATAGTGCGCTCTCTCGCATGGAAAGCGAAATTATAAGAAGACTACCAGAGATCCACAACTTTCGAGGACACTTACATAGGTGAAGAGTCACGATACGAGTATACCGAAGCACGACGACTTGATGGAGAAGGCAGATGGTAGCCCACTGAACTCATCGTACTCAAATAAGTACTATCAGGGGTACTATGATGGAAGTCCAGCGCAAGCCCTGAATATCCCAAAGCTTCGTCCACAGAACTTTGACAATATGGCCTCGACTCCACAGAATATAGCAGGACCGTTGAACCCACAAAACGTCATACCGCAAAACGCAGGACCACAAGGCCCAGTACCACAAAACTCAGTACCAGACTCGATACCAGATGCACTTCCACCAGGTACACTAAAAAATTCTGCAGCGACCATGCCGGGTATACAGAACGTGCCGGCACGGACTTCGCAAAGCCACCCGTCACAAAACTTACCACAAGCCACTCATTCGATGCTACCACCACCTGGAGTACCATACTACAATCCATACCCATACCAGTATAAGTTGAAAAAGGAAGATGAGTGGAAGGCAAACCATACAAATCATACAAATAATCCCAACCATCATAATCATCCCAACCATCCTAATAATCCCAACCATCCTAATAATCCCAACAATTCTAATCATCCCAATCATCCAAACAACCATCCAAGTCATTCAAATCCCCATTTAATGAACCAAAACGCACTTACTAATTCTCCTATTGCACATCCTCCTAATACCCTCCCTAATCCTCCTAGCGTGCTTCCTAATTCGCAACCAAATGCACTTCTTGCAGGAGCTGCACCACCTCCTGCTGTACCTCCCAACACTGGCCAATCGCAGCCAGTAAATTATATCCCTCAACCTGGGAACATACCTCAAGGTGGTCACGCAAATCGCGTGTATAATTTTACTGATCAGACAAGTCCACCAAATCACATGGCTGCAAAAAACTATATAAATCCTGCAACCCGCGCGTTTGCAGAACCTCCAAATGAGACCGGTACTCAATTACACGACCCTACCAGTGAGGTCAATAGTAGAGGTCAACATGGCGGGCACCAGGATCCAGTACCCTTATCAGCATACCCATATGCACCCTATGAGTTCAAGACAGAAACAGGTGACGGTCATGTGGGAGTAAGGACTGGCGGCGTACGTAAAGTGGCTGCTCCACGGAAGCGAGCGCCGACGGCGTGTGACACTTGCCGGTCGAAGAAGATCAAGTGCGACAACATGCGTCCGCGGTGCGGCTCATGCATCAAGGGTGGCTACACCACGTGTAATTACCGCGTTAACGATACCAAGGATTACGCAGGTTTCGATACGGCATCGGCCGCGATCATGGACAAGCTCGACCTGTTGATCAGGGATGTGCAGGATATCAAGAGCGCACCGTACCAGCAGGTTCGTGCGCACGTAGCACATGCGCAGGTACACGCGCAGGATGAGCACGCTGACTTGGGCGCTGAAAAGCGCACGCGGTCTGCACTGCAGTGGGATATGTCACTCACGACGCTTTTCCGTTGGCGCTATTTTGTCAAGACACTCGAGGTACTGCCGCGCGAGGCAGAGCGCACGGTACGGCGACTCGTGGCAGAGTATAATCGCTTTGTGCCCGCGTGTGTGCGTCCTCAGCTGTTGCTGCTGCGGCTCAAGACAGCCTGCGCCCTTGAAACGTTACTCCGTACTCGGTGCAGTGCGCTCGTTAACTCGTTCTTCCTTCATTGCCACACTAAGATCCCCGTGCTTGACATGGCAGCGTTTTTCGAGCAGTTGCGCGTGTACAAGCTCGTGCTCGCACACGATCCAACGTTCGAGATGTGCGCGTTTCTCGAGATGTACCGCGAAGACATCGCCGAGCGGCCACCTGACGTGTACTTTGACGCGTTAAAGACAAGTGGCGTCGAGGATGCAGCGCATTTGCGTGCTGCGCTCGCGCGGTTGTGCGCGCTGATCCCGGTGTTTGTTGCTATCTGTGCGCTCGGTGCAATTGCGACACCTGTAGGACTCGACAACCTCGCTAAGTTCAAGAGCTCGCTCGAGGAGCGCGATTCCCTCGCTTTTGGGGTGTTCGCTGAAGCAGGCGTAGAAGAGTTAGGCTTGCCGCAGAGCCGCGTAGCGATCTCGTATGAGCTCCTCCAGTACGCACAGCTCCTTGGCCAGTCGTACCCATTTGCGCTCCCTCCGAGCTCTCTTCGCACGGTGGTGTTCCACCTCTTGATAAGCCAGTACCATATGAGCGTGATGGCGCCGTTGGTGGCGTACGAGGAGATCACGACTGCGTGTCACGCGATGATGTATTATTTGGAGATGAGAAGGGGACTGGATAGCGAGAATAGTCGTGATGATCCTGATTGTGTTGATGGTGGCGACGATGAAGCTGATCTCAAACAAGAGTGTCTGGACGAGACGTGCACGAAGGAGGTCGTGGACAGGCTTTTCTGGACGGTTCTAAAGCTTGAATGTGAACTTCGAGTGGAGTTGCAGCCGTATGTGGCAATTCTGGGGATTACGCTGGTGGAGCCACCGCTGGTGTTTCCGAAACTGGCGGACTTCGAGTCGCTGGGAGACTATTCAGAGGGCAGCATCCGGCTCGCGTCGACATACTACGATGAGTTTCTGTGGTACTACTTTCTCACAGAGATTGCAGTGCGCAAAGTGGACAACCTGATGTTTGACGAGATGTGCAGCATGCGGTGGCGAGAGCAGTGGGACTCTGGGGAATTTGCAGAGGAGACGTTGTGGACATCGCTCGTGCGATACCTTAACCAGTACAATGGTATTATCAACTCTTTAAGTCCGCAGATCCGCGGGTTTGTGATGCAGGAGGAGAACGTGGAGCAAATCTACTGGCGGCTCAAGCGCAAGCGCAAGCCAAGCGGGTCGTCAGAAGAGGACATTCTTGACGATTTTCTAGTGGACGATGACTTGCTTTTGCAGAACCAGCTGGAGCTGATCATGTACATAAAGATGCGGATCGTGACGTCAAAGTTAGTACTCTTCCGGCCCATTGTGTACCTCATCTTGGAAGATAAGATTGGTCTCGCCGACCTCTTGGGTGCGGCGGTTGCGGTTTTCCAGTCGCAGAGTGATGTGGTTGCGCTCGCGTCGCCGGAGTCACTGGGTGCGTACCTGTCGAGCAACCCGGACACGGATGTAGGACCCGCGATAGACTACTACAATTTGATGAATGCGGACATGCACTACCAAAAGAAGTTCCCGGACGAAGACTTTGCGCTGTATATGCAATGGAAGCACAAGACGAGCGCACGACGTGTGAATGAGGGCCAGACCGACTTTGACGAGCAGAACGACTTCACTCTCTCGTCGTTACCGGAGGTTAAGGCTCGGTTGTTGCGTGTATTTATACAGACATTGCTCTCGACGCCCAAGTTGGTGATGCCCACTATGGGGGCACATCGACACCCAGGGCTGTGGTACTACTTGCGCAACTTGTTTTTCGGCAACATGTACCAGTTCATGTTGTTAAGTAAGATATCACGGATGCTCTCCGAGGACCGGAGCGGCATGTATGATCACATGGGCGGTATGGTAGAGATGTTGATGCCACGTCTGAGTATGATTGCGCTGTTTGAGCACTCAGTGATGTTGTACCAGTACTGGGAGAAGGAGAGCGGCGACTGTAAGGTGTACAGCGAGTACACGCGGAGGATCTTGGCAGTGTTGAAGGGCGATGGTGGTGACACGAGCTTGTAGAAAAAGATAGACTATAGAGAATATAGAAGGAGATGGAATATAGAAGGAGAACATGGAAAAGATGGAACATGGAACATGAAATATAGAAGATGGAACATTGGAGAGGAAAAATAGAAAATGGGGGTAGGGAATGTATGAGGTGGATACGTTGATGAAATACTACTATTGTTGACTACTCATGGTCTGTTCATGGTACCCAACCTTTGGACATGGTACGACCAACTCAGCTCATGGTTTTCTGGTTGAGTTTGGTGATTCTTAACGATTTGTTTTCTGTGCAATTTTCATCTCCGAAGTTCGCATAATGGGAAATGTATTTATGCAAAGGCGGTCCTCGCCTCAACAACAATGGAATTGAGTAACGGCGACTACGAGATAAAAGAGCAGGACAGGTTCTTGCCTATAGCCAATGGTAAGTGATCCAGGGTAGTGATGAGCAAGTGAAAGAAAAGATCAGAGGGTATTCAAAAGATTCAAGTATTGGGAATACCAAGAATTGAGAGTACTTGGAATTGTTTAAAGGGGATTCAGGATTGACATAAAGTGCAAAGAATTGGTGAATTTGAGGATATTTGGTCAATTTAGTATTCCCTCTTATGATCCCTCTATCACCTTCTCTGCCATCTCGCGATCATCGGATTAATACTAACATTTAGTTGGCCGAGTGATGAAGCTGGCATTACCGCCACATGCAAAACTCTCCAAAGAGTCCAAGGAATGTATACAGGAGTGTGTTTCTGAGTTCATCTCCTTCGTAACAAGCCAAGCTGCAGACAAGTGTATACTCGAGAAGCGAAAGACGCTCAATGGAGAAGACATTTTGTGGTCGATGTTCACACTTGGGTTCGAAAACTATGCTGAGACTCTCAAAATATATCTCGCTAAGTATCGTGAGTTTGAGCAGATCGAAATGATGCGCAAGCCGCGTAAGAGGCGTAGAAACGATGCGTATGACTTCGACGACCTTTCGGATTCAATCTCGTCGGAGTAGAAACTGGAACAAATGGAGGGTGAATAAAAAAGGAGGAAATGGAGGGTGAAAAGAGGGGGATGGGGAAGAGTATGATTGAAATTTCCATGTGTATATGTATGATAGTTGTTTAGAATGTATTTGATTGATTCTTATGCAGAGACAAGAATTTCCCGATTCGGAATCGGTTGCAACCGTTTTTTGCAATTTTGTAGTGGCTTAGTAGATGATCATTCCAACTACTTAGTTTTGAGTGGGGATGAAAAGTCATTCAGGTTTAGTAAATTGTATTGAAAGTCAAACTTGATTAAGAATATTGGATGAATGTCAATTTGATTAAGATCGCTTTAGATATAAAATTAGATATAAAATTAATAGTATGGTTTGTCATCAATAAACAAAGACTCTTCATACAATAAAGACTCTTCATGTTATAAGACTCTTCATACAATAAAGACTCTTCATGTTATAAGACTCTTCATGGTATAAAGACCCTTCATGTTATAAGACTCTTCATGGTATAAAGACCCTTCATGGTATAAAGACCCTTCAGGTTGTAATTAAAACAAAGACTCCTCCGACTTGGTCTCGTAATCATATTCAACTTTTGCTGGGAATATGGCACCTATATCCATGACTTGAGTATTAAAAGCGGACTTTACATTTTTCTTGCATGCAGGGAAATAGGAGAACATCTCAAACAATACCAAGCAAATTCCGCTAACTACCATCATCACACAAGCAAACGAAGTCATCACGCGTCCTAATGTGCATAATGCCCCTGGTTCCGACATATCTGGGTTGGGTTCAATATAGCAACTACCAGCATAGGTCCCAATAGTACCTGAAAAACTCCCAGTCCATAGACCAAAGAGAAAACTATCGAAGGTAAAAACCACAAGTGGGTAGATATGGCGCACAGCCGGTCTATGGAGTAAAATCAGACCCCATACTATAGTGAGGAATGATACCACAGCACAAATTATGGTGATTGCACGAACTGGTGCGAGAATCAGAAGGATTATAGCCGTTGCTAGAGAAGCAAATGGTAGACTTACCTCTAGGGAGCGAAGTGCAATAGCAAGTGCTAATTTGTTATTTTGATTCATGGAAAATAGTTAAAGGTTAGATATGGAAGTGTATGGTAGATGCACGGTAAATGGGAAATATATGATTAATGTATGGTTGATGTATGTTAACTTGGATCTGGGGTGCTTAAAAAGTCTGTAGACGAGGATAAACCAAGGGGAATGTTGAAGTATATATCCATTATTAATGCTAAATATAACGTGGCAGTCAATGTTCAGGGGATTGTTTAGAATCTGGGCAAAGGAGCCGGCTGAATACCAGGGCTCGATAAGACTGCATAATATTAGATTTAGGGAAACGGCTAAAATAATATGACGTCATATGAGAAAAGCCAATGGAGTTTTTTCGGATTTCAATGACGAGGTCATTGAATGGCATGTGGATGGGGTGAGGGTTCATAACGAGAAAGATACGAGAAGAAAAACGGTATAGGAAAGAAGAGTTGAAGTGATAAGAAAAGGGTTGAAGTGATAAGAAAAGGGTTGAAGTGATAAGAAAAGAGTTGAATTGAACATGAAGGAAAATGATGATGAAGGAAAATGATGATGAAGGAAAATGATGATGAAGTTAAGATGAATGAAGATGAAATTGAATCACGATTGGTTTCCTGCAAGATATGCATATGTGAGGCGGAGTCATCCAAAGATGGTGAAAGTCACCCAAAGATGTAGGTAGGCGAAGTCACTGAACCAAGCCAAAAGTATAGCAAATGTAAAGTCTTGAGAGTGTTTATTTAGTTGAAGTAGTATTTCTATAGAGAGTGTATATAGTACTTACGGCTTCAATAATTAGAACATGACTAGGTCAAGTTTATGCAGGTCGATCTCGCTTGCAGGAATGTGGGGCTTATGGAAATGACGTACCACAAAAAAAGGCAACAAATTGTGATTTACGAACTTTTGCGAGATATTTAAGTGGCTGAATCTCACCAATTGTTGTAAAGTAAGCTCCAATTGATCAAAGATTAGATAAGACATTAGTGGTCATAGTGACATCATAAAGAAGGATCTTAGCAAAAGTGATCCAAATTGGTTATTGATTGAATCTAATTGAGGATAACTATAGAGTCAGATCAAGACTAAACAGGACGATCAAGAACACACGACTGATCAAGAACACACGACTGATCAAGAACGCACGACTGATCAAGAACGCACGACCGATCAAGATAGATATTTTATCCTTTCGAATAGAACTTGATATACTTTGGTGAGGATTTGCTTTGGTATCGATTGTCTTAAGGGAAGAATTAGATAATTACTGAATCAGTTTCAGATCCATCACTAAGAATTCAGATATTTTTAAGCTTATTCAAATCAGCTTAGAAATCTGGGAAGGCTGATTCAGATTTCTTCAGTTCATTTTTGTTCAGATCATTTTACTGTTTACCACTTTTATTTTGGTTCTTCAGGTTCTAGTCACCATTATTGAAAAATTCTTGGATCAACCATTCTTCAGGTTCAATGACAGACTTCTCACGAATCCTCGAGAACGCAAATGCTAATGACTTCGCGACCGCCAAAGTCTCACGAGGTCTCGCACGTCCTCCTACTAAACACACACGTCCTAGTGCCATGGAACCACCACTGCATCCGGAAATAGTGGCACATTTAAAACTACTCCGAGCATTTACACGAATGAAAGAAACTGTATGCCGTGGAGATGATCCAGAGTATAACGCAAAATGCTGGCAAGTCTTCGTGACTCACGCTACACGGAGATTCATTGTGTTTGTGAGCCGGGTACGGTATGCGTGTAAATCATATACTACAGCAGAACTTAGCGAGGAGCAGAGCAGAGATCCGTCGAGTTTCGATGAGGCTAAAGTGTATGAGGAAAGTAGCGAACGGTTCATCGAAGTTGTACTGCAGCTCCGTAAAATGCTCCCACCACTTGATGTGCTCATGGTTTGGCACGCAGCATTACTCAACCCTCGCACCTTCTACGATGCACTCATGCGAATGAGGTTTGTGGAATTTGCAGCACATCCATTGCCATTGCGTGAAATAGCAGAGGCAATCGATAACACGACGTTTGATTATAATCCAAGTGACGACAAGGTGACGGCGTATATGGAAGTGGTGGGAGGAAGGAAAAGGAATACGGGTATTGATCCTCCTAGATATGAAAAGAGTCATGAAGGTGATTTCCTGAGCGAATTTCCAAATGCATTCCTGACTGACTTTCCAAATGCCATGCTGACTGATTTTCTGAGTTTTCATCCCGACTCAACTGACGACTCAATGGGCTTTCATATTCATCAAACCTTTGAGATGAATGCACATCTTGTGGATGTGAGATGTCCCCTCTGTGATCGGATATTAGTTAAAGGGGCACCATATACGAATTCCGAGCAGACTGGATTTGCCGACCAAGGGTTTTTACAAATCGCCACCGGCGCTTGCAAATGTGATTTTGCTCAAGAGATCACTCATGACGAGTTACGTAAACGACAGATATTTTCTGATGCAATGAGAGCAAGACCACCACCAGTTATGTTGCAAGTGTTCTCAGAAGTGTTACAAGTATCGAAAACTGCTGCGCGGAAGCGTATTGAGCTTCATGAAACTCTTCGATTAGCGCTTACTTTTGCAGATCGTGGTAAATCAGTAACTACGATGTTGATGGACTCTCTCATGCAGAAAAGGATACGGCAAACCACGAGTTTCCGGCCGTTATTCCGCGTAATGCGCGCGTATTTGGAGCTGAACTTGATTCATCTAACGGTGACAAACGACATAGGAAGTGAGGGGGACTTTGGAAGAAGGGCTGTTGTTTTTTCTCCAATTGAGTTCCATGCTGACCTTGTTGGATGTGTGATGCGACAAGGAACGTTTGTAGAGAAGATGAATGGGTTTAATTGGCTTCAGCTGCGATCATTAGGGGCTGTTCTCCAAGAGAGTACGGAACGGTATGTTCGATTCTTTTCGATGGTGAGTGCGCGACGCACTACACATATGCTTGTTCCAACCTTAGATATTGACCTCGTTTGGCATACTCACCAACTTTCTGGAAATGGGTATTTTGCCGCGTGTTGGAACGCACCGTGTGCCGCTGTGGTAGACCATGACGATAAGATAGATGAAACGAGGTTAGATACGGGATTTGAACGTACGGCAGCCGCGTATCGCAAGAGGTATAAGGAGGAATATCTGGTGTGTCTCTGTTGGTACTGTGTGGCACAACGGGCACAATCACGGAGCGCATTGAGTAGATTTTGGAAGGGGAAGAAGAAGGAAAAGGTGGTGAAAGATGAGAAGATGGGGGAGAAGGAAAGAGGGGACCATGTGAGTACCCATAATGCCATTGAGTTACCCACACAGCTGTGTGAGCGCGACCGTAAACGAATCGAGAGCAAGTATGGACGTCGGATGGGGGAAATGCCATGGAGGGAGGATGAACGGCGGTATGGTACCGTTTACCCTGGGTTCTACGTAATGGCGCCATTTGCACCAGTGGGTATGGCGGGTGTGGCGTTTTATGGTGGGAGCTGCTGTAACTTGGTATCAGGGGCATGTGCGAGTAATGGTGGAGGATGTGGTGGAGGAGGATGTGGTGGTACAGCAGGTGGTAACGGGGGATTTTTTTGCGGCAATGGCGGGGGATTTGGTGGATTTGGTGGAGGAGTTAATGGAGGTGGAGGATGTGGAGGAGGATGTGGTGCAGTTGGAGGTGGAGCGGGAGGGTGTTAAAGGAGAAGAAGATAAAGAGAATGATAAAGATAAAGAGATAAAGATGAAGAGAATGATAATGAAGAGAATGATAATGAAGAGAATGATAAAGATGAAGAGAATGATGAAGATGAAGAGAATGATGAAGACAAAGACAATTGAATCAAAAGATGCTGAACAACTCCACATTGTAACATCCATCTCATGTAACACCCAACTCATGTAACACCCAACTCATGTAACACCCAACTCTTGTAACACCCATCTCCTCAACCATCTTCTACCTTATTTCTTTACTCTTACTCTATACTCTTGAACCTACTACATTTCTCTCATATTCACTTATACTCTACCCTTCATGTTCTCTTTCTCTTGATACTCTTCTCTTGGTAGTCTTCTCCTTGTCTTCCTTTCGTCTTATCCCTGACTATTCACAGCCAACTCCATAATCAACCTCGTTGCCAAGTGTAAAAATGGATAGGCCAGGAAACTGCTCATCTCATCGACATCTTGTCTGTCTTCACCTGCACTACCATCCACACTTTCCCAACCATCAAACTTAAAGTCCACCAAATAATTGTTAGGTTCTAATTGGAAGAGTTGGATTTGCATCTTCATCAAGTTTGGAACACCATCATCTGCCAGTTGAGGATCATACTTCCACCTCACACGAATAGTCCACAACTCTTCTTCAACTGGCCGTGACCATTCTGCTCCCAACAGTTGTAATGCACGGTAAATCTCACCCATAACATCTAATGGATACAGACGAGACCGAATACCAAAGTGCCAACGAGTTTTCAGCTTTTTTGTAGCAACTGGAGCAATCGCAGCATCTCCCATATACGCACGATGAATTGAAGGCAACAGAGATGGGAGAATGGCTATAGTTGAATTTGGCAAAGTTGATAAGTCAGGAACAGTTGCTAAAGTTTGGTAAGTGAGTGACAGTTGTACACCAGGAGCTGAACTACTAGGAGTCAGGTATGATGGTGGAGGAGACTGCAGTAACAAAGAATCGGCATGATTAGCTTTCTTCAAGTCCTTTACGAGGGTGTGGTTCTCCTTCATCAAAATATAAGCATCGAGGATCTCATTTGCATGGTGATTCAGAGCAGGAGTTGCCGAGTCAGATGACTCATTCACATGGTTGATTACGTGGATGATTTCACTTCTATCGTAACCCATAGTCATCAGCAAAGCAGCGATGACATCATCATCGAGATCGATTTTCAGGGAAGTCTTGGAAGCATCTGGACGCAATAAGTACTGTTCGAGACCGACCTTGAACCATTCATCTTCCATGATTTCATGGATAGTAATTCTGTTCAATGGGTTCACCACCAACATCCGCGTGAGCAAGTTCTTGGCGCCGGCACTCAAGTAGTTGGGCAAGGTATAAACACCGTTGCTAATCTTCTTAAACAACGCGGGGATACATTCATCATCGAAAGGTAAACGACCACATAACATCACATATAAGATGACACCACTTGACCAAACATCGACTTCTGGACCAGCGTATAATTTACCAGAAATGACCTCTGGAGCTGCATAATTTGGAGAACCACAAGAAGTTTTGAGGAAATTACCATCGGTCATAATGTTGGAAAGACCAAAGTCAGCAATCTTAACATTCAAGTGATCATCTAATAAAAGGTTTTCAGGCTTCAAATCACGATGAACGATTTTATGACGATGACAATAATCGACAGCAGCAATGATTTGTTGAAAGAAACGACGAGCTTCATTTTCGCTCATTTTGCCACGTTGAACAATGTAGTCAAACAACTCTTTTCCAGCGTATTCTATGACCATAATGATCTCATCTTTGGATTTAATCACATCATAGAGTTTGATGATATGAGGATGACGAAGTAAACGGAGGTAAGAAATCTCTCGTTCTATACGACCCTGCATGTCCGACTTTGCTAAAGTCTTACGGTTGATGATTTTAAGGGCAACTTTTTGGCCAGTAGTCAAGTGCTGAGCAAGCTTGACTTTACCAAATGACCCTTCACCAAGTGTCTTGATGACTTGATACTTGCCGATACGATGGTCGGTTGGCTTTGGTTCGTGAGACATAACAGATAAAGTAAAAAAAATAAACGTGATCAACAAAGATTAGAAAAGAGAGCAAGATTTGAGAACGAGAGAAGAACAGAGAACAAGAGAGAACAAGAACAAGGATTAAAAATATAGAGAGAATAGAGAACATAAAGATTAGGAATACAGAAGACTAACAAAGAACTTACTGGAAGATCAATATGATCATAAATATTAAGATTAATATTGTTATTTACCATTGGATCAAGTTCCATAATCTATATACTTTGAAATCCTTTCCATAATCTATATACTTTGAAATCCTTTCCATGCTTTCGATCTTTTCCCCTCTACCGTTCATTTTCAACCCGTTCTCCTATTCCTTCTTTCATCTTTCTCTACTCCGACTCCTCTCCCTATTGTTCCGCGAATATGGTGATCTATCTCGACCAGATCGACCACTTTCACGTCTGTCATGTGTATCACGTGTATCACGTCTATCACGTCTTTCTTGTCTTCCATATCCACGATGTTTTTCATATCTCCCATGTCTTTCATTCTCACCATATCTTCCATGTCTTTCATTCTCACCATATCTTCTATCATGATCTCTTTCATTCTCACCATATCTTCCATGATCTCTTTCATTCTCACCATATCTTCTATCATGATCTCTTTCCTTTTCATGATATTTTCCCTTCCTTCTATCATATCCTCCACGATGTCTATTATCATACCCCCCTGTATCATCTCTCTTCTCCACCTTTTCTTCCTTTTCTCTCCTATTATAGTTTGTCCTGCTTGTGTTCTGACTCTCCTTTCTCTGTACCAACTTCTCTGGTATACCATCATCACGCAGCTGAGCATTCAACATCATTTCCCATAACTCCCGGCAAAACTTCATTGATTGTTCTTCTCCTAAAAACCCCATCATTTGTTCGAGGAGTGCACTTGCATTGGGCTCTTCAAGCATTTCCCCAACATAATCCGCCACAATGTCATCGTCAGGAAGTTCTTGTGAGAGGTAGTCATCTACCCACTCACGAATAACCTTCATATTAATCTTTGTAATATCCACTGGTTGTCTAAAACATTTTGGCTGCTTCATTGAAAACACGTCGAAAACATTTGTGTTTTTGCTGCAAAAAATCGCTGCAAATTCGCTGCAAATAAATCTATAAAAGGGTGTTTCCCCCTGAATACAGTTAGTAAAAGAATGACTGATTATGTTTTAGATAATGAAGGAGGTTTAAGGGAGGGAAGTTCAATGGAAGGTTTAATGGAAGGTTCAATGGAAGGTTTAATGGAAGGTTCAATGGAAGGTTTAATGGAAGGTTCAATGGAAGGTTCAATGGAAGGTTCAATTGATCAAAGTTCGATAGAACAGAGTTCAATGATTGGTGTTTTAGAAGAGCCTTTAGGAAATTTCCTGGAGGGTTTGGAGGATGCTACTTCGGAAAGTGCTTTGAAAGAATCTACTGGTAACTTGGAAGAGTCTACTGGAGCCTTGGAAGAGTCTACTGGAGCCTTGGAAGAGTCTACTGGTGTCATGGAAAAATCTACGATGTCTCTCGGTGATCTGGAAACTACTGGTCCCTTTCGAGACACTTTGAAACTGTTCTCTGGAACTTTTAGCGCTAACCCTTTTGCATTGAAAGATCGAAAAGTTCACTTGAATTACCCAAACTCAGTAATTCCATCTAGATCGTCCAACCCACACAAGTGGATATTTCTGGGTGTAATGGATATGTTGTGGAAAGCCAAGGAGAAAGAGGGAGAAGAGAAGAAACTGATTGAGAGAGGGGAGAGACAGGAAGAGAAGGAAAATTCGGGAGACAAAGAGATAGAGTGTGATGTTGAAAATCCAGTGGGAGTGGAGAATTCTGGAGCTTCTAGGGCTTCTGGAATTGGAGTTTCTGAAGTTGAGATTTCTGGGACTTCAGGGACTTCAGTTTCTCGGAAACCCTCCAGTATATCCCCAAACCATATCGACCCAGATCCAGTTTCTTCACCTCTAGTTTCAAATTCATATTTCCCAATGGATACTGATGGTTCGACCCCTATAACTCATCTCCTGGGCAAAATGGATACTAATTTGCTCACAACTCATCTCCTGGGCACAATTGATACTAAATTCCCCAAAACTCATCTCCTGGGCACGATTGATACTGATTTCCCCACAACTCATCTCCTGGGTACAATTGATACTGATTTCCCCACAACTCATCTCCTGGGTACAATTGATACTGATTCTTCCATCATCGATTCCAATCTAGTACAATCGACTGACACTATCACTCCCTCTTGGAAAGCTCCTTTGAATGTTCCATCCAATAGTCCCGCTTTGGTTCCGGCCATCCCCGCATCGTCACGGAACACACTGAGACGCAATATTACAAAATACTGTACTATGCGCTCGCTCTCCTTGTTAGAATCCATTGGAACGGAGTTCGAAGATGTGTTAAATCTCCCAGTAGTGAAACCCATTAGTATATGGTCTGATACAGCGCAATCGTTGCCATTGACCCCTCTGATGCTGGATTCATTTAGGCCACTTGAAAAGGAAGTCGGAGAGGTGGAAAGACTTGAGAAAGGGTATGATAATCTGTATGATAAATACGAAGCATTGGTCCAAGGAGTTGATATGTCTAGAAGTGTGGCTCCTATTGCTCCTATGGTTCCAAGAATGGCTGGAGGTATCACTGAAGGTTTCACTGGGGGTTTCACTGGAGGTTTCACTGGAGGTCCCACTGGAGGTCCCACTGGAGGTCCCACTGGAGGTCCCACTGGAGGTCCCACTGGAGGTCCCACTGGAGGTCCCACTGGAGGTCCCACTGGAGGTCCCACTGGAGGTCCCACTGGAGGTCCCACTGGAGGTCCCACTGGAGGTCCCACTGGAGGTCCCACTGGAGGTCCCACTGGAGATCTGACTGGAGTCACTGTTTACACCAATCATGTGGATTTTCTGTCTATGCGGTCAGTTCAAAGACCTCCTCTAACAGACGTCACGAATCTTTCGTCTCACCACGAGCATCGTGCCAACGAATTTTGTGGTACTGTGCGACCAGTTCCATCATACCGATTCAGGACTTATGCGGGAAGCACGTTTGAAGTTCCCGTTGACTCTCTTTTCTTTGTGATTAAGTCGTACAGCATCCTTGATGTGAATGCGAGTTTTCTCCACAAGATCTGGGCTTCGACGGAGCTCGGAAACAAACGGTTGAGCCGGGCATACCGCGAACGAGGTCGAGGCAAGATCTTTCTCTTTTTCCTGGTGAACTCTAGTGGTAAGTTCTGTGGAGTAGCAGAGATGACGGCTGACATTGACTTTGAGCGGTCAAGTGATGTGTGGGTGGAACAACAGCGGTGGAAAGGTGTTTTCCCTGTGGAGTGGCATATGATTAAGGACGTGTCAAACCGACACTTCCAGCATTTACGTGTTCCAGAAAACAATTATAAGCTGGTGACAAACTCACGGGATACTCAGCAGATCCCTTTGGATGTGGGGTTGGCGATGATGCGTATTATCAGCGGATTCGAGTGGAGGTAGGCAAGAATCGGAAATGCGCTGGAATGGGAGATTTTCGGTGGCTGCGAAAAAAAGGAGACCGAAAGGGATGGGGAGGAGAATGTGATACGTGGTTTTGGGGGAATAACAAGGAGAGGGAAAGAACGAGAAGGAGGATATTTTATGGATAGAAGAAGGAAAATGAGGACAGAAGAAGATAATTGATGGAATAAGGAAGATAATTGATGTATAGATCAAGGATTAGAACTGATGGATAAGAAGGAGGATGACAAGAATGGTTGATAGTGATTGAGAATTTGGACGAGCGATTTTAGTGTTGAATTAGTGAGGATAGTTGGTTATTATGGGCTATTTGGCTTGTTATATTTCGCTGGGTTGGCGTATTAGTGGTTTGAGTTCAGGACCACCTCCGCGACTCCTGAAATTTTGCGCGGCACGACACATTTTTGCAAATAGTTTTCGCCAGCACTATGATCAAGACGTTCAGACGCAGTAAGCGACTGCTGAGCCTGTCGGGGTCTCCAAAGCACCTGATCCTGGGTCCTGAGGCACTGGAGATGGATCCTGTATTGCGGTCTCCTAAGAAAGTGATCAAGGCCATCTATGACTATGAGCCGCAGGGCCCCGGTGAGCTCAAGTTCAGCAAGGGCGACTTCTTCCATGTTGTGAATGACGATTCCGCAGATGCGGATGGTGACTTCGCACACGGATGGTGGGAGGCGTGTAACCCCATGACCAGCGCGCGTGGTATGGTACCAGTGCTGTACTTTGAAGTTTTTGGGAGGAGTCGACCGCCAACGAACAAAAGCACGAGCCAACACAACGTCAACTATCGAAACAGTGGTAACTCTAGTGGTGGTGGCCCAGTTGCCAGCGGAGGTAATGCCAATGCCCATTCTAGTGGTCACCACCCCAATGGACAACCACACGCGCAAACACTTTATGCGGTTACGCTCTATGAGTTCAAGGCGGAACGTGAGGATGAGCTCGATGTTGCACCAGGCGAGAATCTCATTATCTGTGCACACCATGATTACGAATGGTTCATTGCTAAACCCATCAATCGGCTCGGGGGGCCCGGGTTGGTTCCCGTGTCGTATGTAAAGATCATCGACCTCCAGAGCGCAGGCGCACCACCGCCTAACGCCGACATCCACCAAAAGATCGACGCGTTCCACATCCCCACGGTCGAACAATGGAAGGATCGGACTGCACGGTACCAGGCGTCGACGATTCCTCTCGGAAGTATCACTAATAGCACTCCTCCATCGGGGCTGCTGACCTCACAATTCTTTGAAGGTGATGGTGGGTCTAACAGATCATCGCTTGCATCAACTAAGACTGCGGTAGTGGAAGCTGGTGTGGAATCGTACCAACTTGACCGCGGTCGTTATCAATATTTGATTGTTGCGCGACTCTCTAATGGTAAGACAAGACACCTTTACCGGTACTATCAGGACTTTTATGACCTTCAGGTGAAGTTGCTAGAGCTCTTCCCTTATGAGGCTGGTAAGATTGAGAATCTGCGGCGCATAATTCCGCTGATTCCAGGGCCATTGATCAATGTGAATGACAGCATTTCGAAGTTACGGAGAGAGAAGTTGGATTATTACTTGCGGAATTTGGTAGCTCTTCCTGCGCACATCTCACGTAGTGCCGAGGTATTGCGTCTTTTCGAAGTATTGGAGAACGGATTTGATTGTGAGCTTGGTGAAGGCGATGCACGTAGACTGCCTAAACCCATTAGTCAGCAGTCGAACTATCAGCAAGACAGATTATCACAGTACCTGGGTCACCATGCGCCTGCTGCGCATCGCATGTCGTCGACAGACTCTGTGGCGAGATCGAGACTGCTGTCGACGTCTAATAGTCACACGATCACTGCGCCAACTAAGGTCAAAGTTAAATTCTACTACGATGATGATATCTTTGTCTTGTTGCTTCCTACAAACTTGCACTTGGATGATCTTAAATCGAAGTTGCGCGACCGCTTGGGTCTTGGTGATGGTGCCATGCAGCTCTTTTTGAAGAATGATTATGATGACTTTGTGGCTGAGAACGATATTGTCGCTCCAGGACCTGCGCACCGCGTGCGGATGCAGGAGTTTGAAGTTGATGACGATGATAAGTTCCATGAAGTTTTGTTTGATAAGTGCAAGTTGGTGATTGTGACGGAGATGGGATAAAGGAAAGTTGAGGAAAAGGAACTAAAGAAAAGGGAATTAGTGAAAGATCAAGGATAATAGGAACTAAGGATCAAATCAAAAGGGATATCTAGATTTGTTAGATATCTTTTGTTTGATCATTGGATTTATCGACATGAAGTCATAGTTGACTATATGATGTCATCATTAGACTACATGAAGTCACCTTCATCTTGTATCCATCTTTACTCGCATAACTTGAGGTTTGAAGCTACCTTCATGCTCCTGGTTATCTTGCTTTGATAATAGGATCCATATGACTAGGTATGGGCTGGAGCGGAGCAGAATAGGATGTTAATAGAATTGATGTTAATTGGTGTAGAGGAGTAGTGAGAAAGGTTTGTTTAGGTGTACATTGTGAGAAGGTTTAGGGATGTGGTGAACAGACATGACAGGCGTACAGACGTGGCATATTTTCTGTCAGCAGCAGGTTCTAAGGAACAGGTACTATGTGAGGGACAGGTACAAACAAGTGTACCTTGATGTACCTTAATGTACCTTAAGTTAACGTACTATATGTCTAGGCTGGTTCGCTTGAGCTTCTGATGATCTTGACCGTTTGGGACTTTTGGCATTTGGGCTTTAGCCTTTTTGGGTTTAGCCGTTTTCGATTTAACCGTTTTGAGTTTAGCCGTTTTGGGTTATTGTTGGATTTTACCGTTTTGGGAGGATAAACTTCATCTCGTCTTTACGTGATCGGCTGCGAATTTTTGCAAGAGGGCACAGAGATGAAGGTTGGTAAGAATCAATGTGTACAAGTATAGAAAAAGAAGTCTATAAACTTTAAGTACTCAAGTATAGCAAAAGTACTAGGGAAGTAGAGTTAAGTATTAGGAAAGTACTACAGTAAGTATTAGGGAAGTGCTACAGTTAAGTATTAAGGAAGTAGTAGGTACTAGTCAAGTACTAGAGTCAAGTAATAGAGTCAAGTACTACAGCAAGTAAGTCATGTATTACAGTCAAGTAGAAGTATAGAAAATGTCATCTTGAGGTCTACTTACTATTCCACAATTATAACAACTCTTTATATCTTCGGTCCGGACATTTCCTCACTTTTTTATTTTTTCTCCACTTTGTTTACTTCCAATGAGCTCATCACAAGATGGACCCCGGCGATTCGGGTGGTTCGGTGCGATTGGTAGCCGAATAGCAGGAGTTTTCATGAACAGAGGGTCTGATGACTCTAACGAAGTTTCAATCGATAAGGAAAGTACTGATCATATTGAAAATTCGACCAACAATGATCAGAAATCAACATCAAATCAAAGTGCGAATCACTCTACTGTTAATGAAAGTTCAATCGAATTGGTGAAGAATTCTGATATTAATGATTCCGGTATTGATAATTCCGGTATTGAAACCTCCGGTATTGAGAACTCTGTCATAGATAGTTCTGTTAGTGAGAAACTGATTCCTCAAACCCCTCACGCAAAACCACCAAAAGAGGTTATTACGCCTGAAATGATGGAAAAGTATCGGTCAAAGAGAAAACGTGTGAAATTGAGTGAACTCAAGGATCCAAATCCCCTTGTCGTGAAGGATGTGCGACAAGCAGAACCCATAAAAAAACCAACTTATGTTATTGCACATGAGGGAAAGATTCAGGAGAAACTGCAGAGATCGGATAAACAAGAGTCGGAGAAACAAAACTCGGAGAAATTGCAGAAGTCGGAGAAACAGATGCGTAGTAGAGTTGTGGTGACAAACAAATTTAAAAAGTTAGTACCTGTGGAGAGTGAGGAGGATGAAAAGGAAGAGAAAGAGAAAGTTGAAAAAAGAGATGAAGAGGTGGAGGATGAGGTGGAGGAAAAGGAACAAAAGGAACTGAAAACTGATGCAAATTCCAAGAACGATGAAGGTGATAATAACGAAGGTACAGTTGATAAAACTTCCGATGAAGTATCCTCTGATATTGTTCCCGAACTCAAACCCATGAATATGCCTGCTAGTCGTTTTGGAAAGGTTCTGCCACATCTTGAGGCTCGTTCAAAGAAGAACAGAAAGAGAAAGTTGGCTTCTTTTCGTAAGGAGAACAGAGAAAACTTGAAGAAGCAAAAGGAGAACTAATAGATAATAGTGGAGAGAGGAGAGAGAAAGTATGAGAATGAGAGGTAAATATGATAGAACCATAATTTTTGTGGAAAGTTCAATTATTATCAACTTGTGTTGATTTGTTAATCTTATTAATTTGTAGTATTGTTAGTCTTTTTTTACCTTAATCATTCTATTGGTCTCTCTTTCTCAATCCTATGGTCTCTCTTTCTTAATCCTTTGATCTCCCTGTCTCAATCATTTATAGCATAGTTTTCACAACTTGTTTGTCAGCCACAATCAAATATTATATAATCTGGCAATCAAATTGAATCCAAACCACCCCCCAACCAGCTATGATTTCACCAAAGTACGCCACTACACACTACTTCTATGCTCCACGCACACTCAATGCTGCCACTCATTCCGTCAACTTGTATCTCGACTACAATTGTCCTTTCAGTGCCAAACTCTTTACCAAATTGCACAAGCAAGTGATTCCTGAATTGAACAAGAAACACCCAAGTCGTTTCCAATTCATCTTTGTTAATGTGGTACAACCATGGCACGTGAACTCGAACTTACTTCATGAATTTTCACTTGCCGTTGCCAAACTTACCACTGGAGATGATTCTAACCAGAAATTCTGGCAGCTCTCTCAGGTATTGTTTGACAATAAGGAACATTTCTATGATACTGCCAATATCAACTTGAACCGTAATGAAATCTACGAGCAAATCTACTCAGTAGTGGCACCCCATTACGATTTGCCCGAGAAAAAGGCTGTTTTGGACTTATTGCAAATCCCAACCGATGCAACCGAACCAAGTAATGGTGGTAATGGTGTCACTAATGACTTGAAGTATTTTACCAAGTACCACAGAAAGGCTGGTATTCACGTCACTCCAACAGTTAGCGTTGATGGTGTGGTGGACGATCTGATTCTGAGTGGAAGTGAACCAGATGAATTGGTGAGTAAGTTTGAAAGCAATTTATAAGAGAGTTTGAATGAACTAAAACTCAATTGAGGAGAGATGTAGTAGAACTCAATTGAGGAGGGTTGATGTAGTAGAACTCATTTGAGGAGAGTTGACGTAGAACTCATTGAGTTTGTAGTATAAGTGAACAGTTGAGTTTGGTGTCATCAAAATAGTATCCGGTAGGTAGATTGTCGAGAATCACAATAGAATCAGAATAGTGAGTATCACATCATTATGTAGTAGTCATTCCATCATATAGCAGTCGTCGCATCAGCAGCCATCTTACCAAGAATCGAAAATCTCTGTACTGATACCATCCTTATATATAAGAATATTTTGCAACCAAATATTACTTCCAAATCGTGACCCTTTTGCAGCCAAATATCAATTGCTTACTTTCATCTATTATCCTATATTACTTACTCCACGAACCACATCATGAAATCCGAGATATATCAACATGAGGATCCACCTGGGATTGGTTTGATCACCCTGAGTCAGTATCAACGTCTGATCACATATCATCATATATGTTACCACATCTCAAACCACATCTAATACCACATCTAATATCATATCCATTTGATATGTTCATCCACTTCCTTTTATCCTTTCTACTCTTCATCCTCGTCCTCGTCAGACTCATCATCCATGGTCGATTCAACAGTCATAACATTCTCCTCAGCATCACCACGGTACTTTCTGGCGATTCTCGAGGCACGACCGGTCTTAGCAGCCTCCTCCTTGGCCCTAGTCTGCAAATCCTTCAACTCACCACGGAATGATGTTCTCACGGCAGAGTTACTGAAAGCATCCCACAACTTCAATGCACCACTTACACCACCAACAACCAAATTACCAGCAACTTCGATATCACTTGCAAAGCTCGTAGTCAAAACGTTACCAACACCAAAGTCACGCGACAACACCATAGATGGGCTATCGGCAGTGGCCCTCCACAACTTCACAACCTTCTCACCCATAGCACTGGTGGCAATCATTCCTGGAGCATGAGCATTCACATTCAACGAGGAGATACCAGCATCATGAGCATGCAAAGTCCATACTGGGCGAGAATTGTTACGAATGTCGAAACAGTAGACATTACCTGTGTCGGTACCAGCATAAAAGAGCTCACTGGCACCTGGACCCCAGCAAACATTCTCAACTTCTTCACCAGATCCAACCTTATACTTACGGGACATGTCTGCAGACTCTATACGAACGTCTGTGACTGCAGCATATCCATCATAACCACCGGTAAGTAAGATCAGGGCCTCTGCAGAGTGCCATTGCGACAGTGACACGGTCTTGTCGTTGTGAACCTCGTGCAAAGAGCGGGCAGCTACACTATGGTTCAAATCCCACAATTTGATGGTGTGGTCTGCACTTGTGGAAGCCAATACCAGGCGATGGGTCTTGTTGTGACTCAAGGAAAGTACTGCATCTGTGTGGTGAGAGCTGACATGACCGCCCTTAGACTTTTTCTTCTTCTTCTTGATACCACCATTGCTTGGTTCGCCCAAGATGGCATCTGGGAAAGCCTTGTCTATACAGTCCAAGTTCCAGATCTCAATTTGAGGGTCGAAGGTACCGACTGCGGCGAAGTTACCGACATCTTCAGAACCTGGACGAACGTTCATCCACTCAACACAAAGAGGGAATGCAGGGAGCATGATATCGTGGTGAACATACAAGTTACTTTCTCTAACCATGCCCTTTGCTGCGTCTGGGTCTAATTTATCACCTTCCTCATCGACACCATCTGGAGCTCCTGCACCGTCATCATAGACATACACATCCAAGTATGAGATGTCATCCTCTGTGCGGGTTGCCAAGACCAAGTTATCAGTTGGGTAGACCTGAAGTTCTTGTTTTGCTTCTTGAAGGTCATTTTCTGTTGGGAGGGAAAGGTAAGGGTCTTCACCGTCCTTACCTTCATGGAACTTGACATCCTTGGACAATCCTGGGAACATTGTGACGTCCTCACCATCAGATGCGTCGTCATCGTCATCGTAGGATTCCAAGTTGAAGGCCTTCATGTCGTCGTCATTCTCTACCTGATCCTGCAAAGTTTGCTGTTTCAAGTCCTCACGGGCATCGCTCAATTTAAGCTTTGCCATTTCGTTGATTCTATCCATCTCCGCGTCATCGAGCTCATATTGCTCGGGGAATTCAGAGGCGTAGCCACGAGGGACCCATGTGCTGGAAGAGATCATGATGAGATGAGGAAAAAGAGAAAAGAAAGAAAAGAGAAAAGAGAAAAGAGAAATGGGAAGACAAAAGAGAGAAAAGAGAGGATAGCAAGAGGAAAGTAGGAGAGTTATGAATTAGTTGGGATATGTAGATTGAACGAATATGGGTCAGTTGGAGTTATTACTATAAATGGAGTTTATGCTGGTGAGTTTCTACAGTATTTGGTGATATAACTTGGATTACTATTCCTTCTATTCTTCCACTTCTCTTCTACTACTCTTCTACCGCTCTTCTACTGTTCTTCTACTACTCTTCTACTGCTCTTCTACTTCTTTTCTACTGCTCTCTTCTACACTTTCTCTTCTATCTTTATTACTACTTTTCATCTTTCTACTCCTCTTACAATAAAACAACACCCACACCACTGGTTTGGTCGTCCACGACCTGTTTGGTCTTCTTATCGATACCACCTTCCAATGGCCAAGTTTTATAGTTGAACAAGTAATAGTTCAAGAAGCCATCACCTGGACCGAACTGCAATGGTTTGATAAAGTATGTGTTATCTTGGGAAGTCAAACAGTTGAAGACATCAACACCAAATTCCTTTGCAGCCACCAAGGCATCACCAATAAGTGCCTCCAAACGAGGTTTAATGTCGGTAGCATCTGTGGCATAGTAGTAAAGGTAGGCGATACCCAATTCCGAATGTTGTGCGTTACCCAACACAGTGAATGGGAGGAGGTAAAAGCTCACAAAGTCGGTAATACGGCCCTCAGTCTCTACAACATATGCCTTGACCACTTCACTACCCACGAACCAATGTTCCATCTCATCAATAGAGAACTGTTGGACCATACCGAACTTTGCCAGGTACTTTGCGTGGAGTTCGTGTACTGCTGCAACGTCATCACGAGTCATAGCACGCCATCCATTCATACGAGTTTTTGATGGGAGTTCGTACCGCTTGTCCATGGATTCTGGGGTTTGACCTGGTGGTAACAGCGAGAAGCCCACATCATGTAACTTGGACCAATTAAGCGGACGGTGAGCATAACGACATACAGATACTGGTGATGGTAAGACCACACCAGCAGTATACAAAGCCTGCCACACGTCTGTACGGTTAACACGACGGGTAATTTCCTTAATTAAGATTGGAGCGAGTCTCTTTGAACGTAACTTCTTGTGAACACAAAGGAAGTTGATCTCGACTGCACTAATGACAGCACCAGAACGGGTCATTTTCAAAGTGACAGGAATGGCGGAAATGAAACCCACGAGTTTTCCTGTGGATTTGACGCGTACACCAACGTACCAGTCTGGGTTCCAGTGTGGTGGTTGAAGAGCCCAACGAAGAAATTCATGTGAGTACTGGAAACGGAAGGTTGCATCCTGATCTTCGACATAGTGATCATAAAGAAGTTGATAAACCTCTTCCAACTCAGAATCCTTGGTGATATCGATAGTAGACCATGTGAATTCAGGGAGGAGTGGGAGTGGTTCGGCGGGCACGTCGGCGGGAGTCTTTGTTTCAATAGGGCCTTCGGCATCGATTTTATCGTCAAGTGAAGGAACTGGTTGAGTCTTCCAGAACTTGTAGTCCTTCATCTGTTTCTGCTGCGACTCGTTGAGAGTCTCGCCCATGGCGAGGAGCTTGAGAATGTCTTCGATAGACTTGGACATGTGGACGATATAGGAAAAAAACCGGGGGAAAAGCCATAGAGGTGATCGAGAAGCCGAGGAAGCAAAAAGCCAAAGTGCTAGAAAAGCCAAAGTATTAGAGAAAGTGAAGTGGTATGAAATCTGAAGTTACAGGGTTGGAGATAAGTGGAGATTAGTGGTGGGATGGAATGAAGGTTATGGTGGTAGAGGTGGATTGGTGATTTGGTAGCGCTATGAAAATGATTGCAAATTGGTTGATACCAAGAGAAAAGGGAGATCGAAGGACTGGACTCAACTAGATCCAACTACACACGACAGCACTTGACTTGAACCTTCAACAACACTTGACTTGAACCTTCAACAACACTTGACTTGAACCTTCAACTACGCTTACTTGGACGTTCTACTCATTATGGTACTCAAAAAAAGCAAGTGGGATCGTAAGGCTACGAGGCAGTATATGAAGAAGCATGGACTTCTTCCTCAGAAGGCACCTGAAGAGGTGCGGCCCAAGTGGTCTTCAAAGAAAAAGACCGAGGATAACCGTATTCGTTTAGATGATTCTG
Organism: Kodamaea ohmeri; assembly: GCA_004919595.1. Lineage (NCBI taxonomy): Eukaryota > Fungi > Ascomycota > Pichiomycetes > Serinales > Debaryomycetaceae > Kodamaea > Kodamaea ohmeri. The sequence goes on from SKFK01000014.1 coordinate 349,755, forward strand.
ATGAATGGGACTCTGATACTGAAGATGCTTTGATCAACCACTTTTTCCCACAGTTGGGACAGGATGTTTCAAAGGAGCACAAGCAGAAGATCAGACAACAGATCTTGGAAGCTTTAGAGGAGGGTAAAGATATAGGACAAGGAGAGACATTAGATCAGATACAAGATGAGAAGAGAGGTGATCAGATACAAGATGAGAAGAGAGGTGATCAAAATAGAGATGAGAAGAGAGGTGATCAAAATAGAGATGAGAAGAGAGATGGTTTGGATGGAATTTATCTTGGTACGAAACCTGAACCTTCAGAGGGATCTGTTGAGAAAACACCTGTTTCAGTTTCACTTCATGAGATTCTTGCGAATGCTCCCAAGCGACTGCGCAAGCTCCTTGAGAACAAAGTTTCTGACAACTTTCTCGAGGAATATGGACTTGATAGTTACAGTGAGCTTGCTAAAGTAGGTGACTATGATGCTGTGCGCAAGCCCCGGAGTTTGGACGAGATCCCTGCCGAAGAACTTGATGGGTTTGTAGTTGGTGAGGAGATCGACCGGCCACGTGCAACTATGGTTGAGCTTTCTGAGCAAGATGTTCTTGAGGATGATGAGCGGCGTCAGAAAGCCGAGAGGCAACGTGTACATGAGCAAATGCGGCGTAAATTTGCGCCAAAACAGGCGTCGTCATTGAAGGTTATTGACTTGAATAATGTGAGGGACCGGGAATATGTGAATCTGAGGATTGGCGAGGATGCGGTTCTGGTAGGGGAGGATGATTTCAACCGAGATTTGAGCGAACTTTTGGGTGAGGAAGTGAGTTGGGAACCTGAACAGGAGCAGGAAGATGTTTTGAGTAAGTTGGATAAGTTGGGTATATCCAACTCGAGAAAGGGTAAAGAGAAGGGTAAGAGTACAAATGGTATGAATGAAAAGGAGAAGAGTTTAAAGAGTATGAAGAGTGCACCAAAGAGTGATTTTTTGGATGATTTGTTGGGGTGAAAGGTGGATATAGAAGAGTATATGGGTTAAGTATGAATAGATTGGAGTTTTTGTCGGCTGCAAATTTGGTGATATTTTGGAATAAGGCTGCGAATTTCAACAAATAATGAAGTGGTGAGGTAAAGAAAGGAAAGAAAAGGAGAAGTAGATAGTGGAGAATAAATAACACATGAAGTAACCATTTAGTATACCATTTAGCAAACCATATAGCATACCATTTAGTAAACATATAGTAAACCATATAGTAAACCATATAGTAAACTATATTTTTTGATTGACACAAGTATTTCAAGTACTATAAGAAGTGACATGAAGTACATCACTTTTGAGTCAAATAAACATCAAGTAAATCTAGATATCATTGTATAAAACTCTGACTAGCCTTTCATATTCATTCTAAAGAAATTCAAGTTTTTTGGTGCATCTTGTGTGGCTCTATTCTCTTTTTTCATACCCCAATTTCTTATCAGTTTCACCATTGCATTCGTTTCATGACAGACGCAGTGAAGCTCTTCAGGGAGGCGGCCACCAAAGAGGCTTCCGGTAATATTTCCGCGGCAATCGACCTCTACCGTCAGGCATACCGCATCAATCCTCAGGTGGATGCGGCAATCCGTGCGGACGCCATCAAGAGCAGTCCAAAGGTGAAGCGATTGGATGAGGAAAAGATGAAGCAAATCGATGTGGCCGCGTTGATCGAGAGCTTCAAGGAGGTGGAGATCCAAGGAAGAAGTAAATTGAAAAGGATAGAAAGGGAGAAGGAAGGGGAAGAGAAGGGGGAAGAGAAGGAGGGGGAAGATATACATCTGGAACACATCCAGAATGATGATTCAAAAGATAAAGGTATCGAGAGTGAAAAAGACATAGAAGGTGATAAAGTCATTGAGAATGAGAACGATGATTCAAAAGTTAAAGACATTGAGAATGAGAAAGATGGCTTGAATGGTTCGGATAAGAATACAGATCCAGAAGAGCAGATCAATGGATCCCAATCATCCAATATCGAGTCATCTAATTTAGAGTCATCTAATGTCGAGTCATCTAATGTCGATTCATCTAATGTCGAGTCATCTCAAGCTACTTCCGACCCCTCTTCCGACCCCTCTTCCGACCCGTTCTCTACTCCCTCTCTTCCTTCTCCCCTCACGAGACTTCCAGCTGATCTTTGGCTTGATATTATGCGTGAACTCATGAGAATTCAACCCGAGTCATGGTTTGCACTTGCGATGACGTGCAAGAAGTTCGCATATTTAGGACTTGGAACTTCGGATGTTTGGCGTTCTCTTTGTTACGAAGTATATCCAAGACAGCGATATACGGAAAATGTACTTTTTGCCGATTCTGGTGAAGAACCAGTGCCTCGAAACCCATTGGTAGCACTTGGAGCATATGGAACATGGAGACAAATGCTTTCACAGAGACCATATGTGAGATTTCATGGGTGTTATATCAGTACAGTACGATATTATAATGAAGGTGGTAAAGCTGAGTTTCTGAGCAGTTGGACTAATCCCATACGAACAATCACATACTATCGTTACCTTCGATTTTATGAGGATGGTACAGTTTTAAAAGTACTCACTGAGTTAGAACCAGCACTCGTGGTACCAAATTTGCAAAAGTCACGGAGAAGTCTCGTGGATGATTCTGATGCTGGAAGACATCGCATATACCACGGAACATGGACAATGTCTGTAGATGGTGAAGTTCATGTGGAAATTCGCAATGGATCTGTACTGTATTACATTTTCCACTACAATTTATGGGTAAGTCATATGGGACGTCATCGTCACGCACGTTTAAAGTGGGGACACTATTATGCGGTACGTAAAGCCACAAGGTCTGATGATGAACGTGAAGGTGAAATAACTCAATTTGGCATAGGAAATGAAAAACCATTTCGTTTCGCTAGAGTAAGGAGATTGGGTTGGTAGAAGATATGAGAAATAGATGAAGATAGATGGTAGAAAGGAAGAATGGAAGAAGGGAAGAATGGAAGAAAGGAAGAAGGGAAGAATGGAAGAGAAGTAGAAGAATATAAGGGAAGGAGATTATAGAAGTTAAATCATGTTAGATCAATCCATATAGTAACTTTATAAATCATGGGGAAATTTTGGTGAAAATGAGATCACAATCAAATCTGGAAAATTATAATCAAATTACCAAAATTCTTCATAAGAAGCTTTCTCATAAGTCATCACAAGCTTTCGTAATCATCATAATCTACTATCTCAATCTCCTCCATCTTAAACTTCTCAATCTCAGACTTTTCAATTTCACAAAAATTCCTCATTCTTCACCCATTCCATCATACCCAAAACTTTCCAATGAAACAATACTTTCTTATACTTGCTTCTTACCTTTCCCTCCTTCTTCTCCTTCTCCTCTGCTTCTTCTCTTCATTTCCTTCCCATTTCCTTCCTCTTTCCCTTCTCTTTCTTCACCTTCCTTTCACTCTTCTCTTTTTTCTCATCCCTGAAAAATTCTCACCAACATGTCTCGTTTCTTCGTAACAGGCTACACATCCGATACATCCTCAGAAGAGGAGGATCTCTTGAGCACCTCCGAAGAGGAGGCGCTCTCGTCGACCGACTCGGAGTTTGCCGACGACTCCAGTGACTCTGAATTCGCTAACGCCTCGAGTGACGACGACTCTAGTGATAGTGACACAGGAGCCGCACGCGCAGCTGGTCCTCTGTACTTCCTTAAGAAGAGCTTCGTCAAAGGTGCCGATTCTGACTCTGATTCTGAAGATGAGGGCCGTAAGGTCGTCAAATCTGCTCGTGACAAGCTTCTCGACGACCTTCGTGCTACTATCGACCAAATTCACGTCGCAAAACGTCAAAATCAATGGACTACTGTCTTGACAGTCTTCGATCGTCTTGGTCGTCTCTTAGTTAAGGCAAACCAACAGAAGATCGGAACTCCTCGCTTCTACATCGCCTGCCTCGCTTCTCTCGAGGACCACATCGTCGCCACTACCGACAATGAGCGCGCTGAAAAAACATTGACTGCAGCAGAGTCACGTGCCTTCAACACAACGAAGCAGCGTGTGCGTAAGCAGCTCAAGGAGTATGCTCGTCAATATGAGCAGTACCGTGAAGACCCTGAAGCTTTCGAAGGTGATGAACCTTTGGATGATGAGAGTCTTGGTGCAGGTGGTGCAGCTGTGGGGTCTTCTACTGCTGAAGAACCACCAGCTAATGCCGTTGTTTCACCAGCATTTGCTGCTTTGAAGCAAGTTGCTGAGACAAGAGGTAAGAAGAATGTCGATAAGGCTGAACAAATCGTCACTTTGGAAGGTTTGTTACGTGCAGATGAGGCTTTGGATGCCTCATCTCTCACTCACTCTCAAGTGTTTGAGATGATCTCTCTCTACCAAATGCTTCTCCTGATTAGATTCGATGCTCTGTCTCACGCAAGTATGCCATTGCCACAATGGCGTGCTAATGAACGTGATTTGAACAGTCTCATCGCTCTCTTGGAGGCTCACGTCGACACTTATCAGGTATCTGACACCGGTGTGCCTACTGATGATATCGATATCGAACCTCTGCCTAATGCTAATGGAGTTCGTGTGATTTCCGGTTCCGTTACCCTGTTGGTTGACCGTTTGGATGACGAGTTCACCAAGTCTTTGCAAAACACTGACCCACACCTGATGGAGTACGTCGAGCGTTTGAAGGATGAGACTGCAGTTTATGCTTTGATTGTTCGTGCCCAGAAGTACGTGGAGAGTATTGTACCAGAGGCTGAAAGAAGTGAATCAGAACAACTCGCTCGTATTGTTGCACGTCGTTTGGAACATGTTTACTATAAGCCAGTTCAATTGATTGAAAAGGCTGGAAATGATGTTGATGGTTCTTCTGCACTTGTTGAATCTCTTGTTTCTTTCCTTCGTAATCATGCTAACCCTGCGTACCAGAACCAAGCTTTCCTTCAGCTTGTCTACCACCTCGCAGTTAACAACCAGTACGCACGTGCTCGTGAACTCTTTGTTGGATCACGTATCCACTCTGGTATCAACAATGCTGAGTCTGATTTGCAGATTCAGTACAACCGTGCTTTGGTGCAACTCGGACTTTCTGCCTTCCGTGCTGGTGCCATTGAGGAACTGAGCAAGATCTTGAGTGATATTATCGGACTGCAGCGTGCACGTGAGTTGTTGGGTCAAGGTTTCAATTCTAAGTACCCTAACCAAGCTACTACTGGTGAACGTCTCAAGTTGTTGCCTTTCCACATGCACATTAACCTCGAATTATTGGAGTGTGTGTACATGACTTCGCTGTTATTGATGGAGATTCCACAAATGGCTGCTGCCGCAGCTGCTGGTTCTTCTTCTCGTGATTCGCGTCGTCGCCAGGGTATTAAACTGTTCAAGAGCAAGTTGGAATTTCATGACAAACAATTCTTCACTGGACCACCAGAGAGTATTAAGGATCACATTGTCCATGCTTCTATTGCTTTGCAACGTGGTGATTGGGCTCGTGCCTATGCTTTGTTGCTGCTGATCAAGATTTGGCGTTTGTTGCCCGATTATGCGCGTTTGTTACAGATGTTGCGCGCGCAGTTGCAGGTCGAGGGTTTGCGCACCTACATCTTCACTTATAAGGGAGTGTATTCCACTTTATCTCTTGCTAAATTAGCCCAAGTGTTTGAATTGGAAGCCACAGAAGTTGCTAGTGTTGTTCAGAAGATGATTGATGCTGGTGAGATCGATGCTGCTCTCAATACTGAACGTACTTTTGTGCGCTTTGGTCTGGGTGAGCCACAACGTTCGCGTTTGCAAGAATTGGCTATTGTCATGAACGAAAAGGTTGGTGCTTTAACTGAGCGTAATGAGAAAACCGCAAGTAATGGCTTTGGTAAGAAGCCACAGAAGGAACTGCGTGAGCACCCACAAAAGGAGCTGCGTGACCCACACCCAGATGACATTACGCGCTTCCGTTGCGCAAATGTGTCTGCAACCAACGATGAGTTCCAGTCATTGTGATAGATGGAGATAGAATGAAAAGTGAGTAAAGATTTGTAGTAGGTAGGAGGAGGAGACGGTAGGAGGAGGAGACGGTAAGAGGAGGAGACGGTAGGAGGGTATAGGAAGACGGTAGGAGGGCATACTAGGACCTAGTATAACATACTAGTAGGGTATACTAGGCCTTAGTAAGACATGCTAGTATGAGGGCATACTAGGACATACTAAGACATGCTAGTATGAGGGCATACTAGGACATACTAAGACATACTACTAGTATGTCAAGATCAGTGAGTACCTGTTTCGATGTTCTGTACTATGGTGAACTTCCCTAGTCTGTGAATTTGCTTGTATTCAGTGGTAACTTTGTGAACTGAGTCTTTCTGATTGGGATCTTGATGTGGATTCTTGATTCGAATCTGATTATTACAGTAGCCAGTTTTTAATCTTACTTAAACCTGATCTCATCATGATCTCTATTGTTTCACAATAAATCTATATCACCTTATCTGATTACTTTATCATGATAATTCTATGTCTACTTTCATCCCACCTTATATCTTCTGCATCCTTTTGCCACCATATCCTTTTGGCTGCAAATTTATAATCACGTGAACCACTTGATACATATCAGACCAAATGAGCATAAAAAGGGGTTAATTCCATTAGAATGAAGTAGATGCTCTAATTATTATAGGGGATATAGAACCTACACATACTACCACCATCAATAAGCTGGGAATTTCGACAAGAAGATTCATAGGGCATACCATAAATGATACTTAAGTGATTAATAAGAGTTGAAATCACCATTCGTTTAGGCACTTTCTTTTCATTCATTCGGTATTCGATTTGATGTTCCTTCATTGTTGGGGGACAGTATATTCAGATTCAAGGTATTATTCACATTTAGATCCTTACATTCAAGGTATTATTCACATTTAGATCCTTACATTCAAGGTATTATTCACATTTAGATCCTTACATTCAAGGTATTATTCACCCTTACATTCAAGGTATTTAAGTTGATCCTCACATCCAGCGTATTATTCACATTTAAGGATTATTGATACTCAAATTATTGATTGTTTGTGGGTTTTCATGGTCTTTAGTTCATATTAGTTCGTTTCCTTTATGATCATTTTATTATAGTTATATATTCTACTCCGTATTTCACATTTAGCAACTTCCTTAAGAGAAAGGTAAACTACTTAATTACTTTCCTCTATCCCGTACTTATCATTCCATAGCCTCCTTCTCACTCCTATCCTAATTCTTATTTTATGCCTCTTTTATCCCACATTTATCTTCCCCAAAATCATTCTTTTCCTTCTCATCTCTTTTTTATGCCACCATACCCTTGTGAGCTCTGCCATGTGCGCAAGCCCGTGATGAAGCGTCCCAAGACGCTTCAGAAGCTCTGTAAAGAGTGCTTCTTCCATGTGTTCGAGACAGAAATCCACAATACCATCGTGGATGCTGGTCTCTTCGAACGCGGTGAAAAGGTCGCCATCGGAGCATCAGGCGGAAAGGACTCTACAGTCCTCGCACTGGTATTGAAAACTCTTAATGAACGTTACGATTATGGAGTCGAACTCGTGCTCCTCTCAGTCGATGAGGGCATTAAAGGTTACCGTGATGACTCGCTAGCAACAGTTAAAAGAAATCAACTCCAATACAATATGCCGTTGAAAATCGTCTCCTATAAAGACTTATACAACTGGAGTATGGACGAAATCGTCGAATGCGCAGGAATCCGCTCATCTTGTACTTACTGTGGTGTGCTCAGAAGACAAGCCTTGGACCGTGGTGCGGCCCTTTTAGGCATCGGTCACGTGGTCACCGGTCATAATGCAGATGATATGGCTGAGACTGTACTTATGAACCTTTTACGTGGAGATACTGCACGACTCGGTAGTTCGTGTTCTATTTTGACTCAGAGTGCTGGAAGTCCTGTTAAACGTCTGAAACCGTTTAAATACACTTACCAGAAGGAGATTGTGCTATATGCTCATTATAAGAAATTAGACTATTTTTCGACTGAATGCACTTATGCACCAGAAGCATTCCGTGGAACAGCTCGTGAGTTATTAAAGCTGTTAGAGGCAGTGCGTCCATCATGTATCATGGATATTATATATAGTGGTGAGCATTTTGTTGTGGCACCACGTGAAAAGAAGACTACGAGGAAGTACAAGAATGCAAAGAACACTACTAAGGCTCTGAAAAATAGCGAGGGGGTCGAGAAAAATAGTGAGGGAGATGCAAAAACTAATGGTAGCGCTAGTGGTCCCACCGAACTCGAAGTCAACGCCGACGGGTCGGTGGTGGTACGAAAGTTTGTGGATGGCAACAAGTGTGAAAAGTGTGGGTACTTGTCGTCGAATAGAATATGTAAGGCATGTGTGTTATTGGGAGGTTTAGAGGCTAGTCGTGCCAAGATGACTATAGAAGGAGGAGAAACTATGGCTAAAGTTGGTCGTGAATTAGAGAGGCTTACATTTTAGAGGAAGGTATAGTGGTTATATAGTTGATAGAAGTTAAATGAAGTGAAGTTAAATGAAGTGAAGTTAAATGAAGTGAAGTTGAATGAAGTGAAGTTAAATGAAGTGAAGTTAAATGAAGTGAAGTTAAATGAAGTGAAGTTAAATGAGGTTGAGGTTAAATGAAGTTGAGGTTAAATGAACTTATATGAAGTTGAACTTATATGAAGTTGAACTTATATGAAGTTGAACTTAGTTAAAGTTATACGAAGTTGTTTTTGTTAGTGGCTGCAAAAAATCTACTTTTCTCTTTATCTCTCATCACATTCAATTGGATTTATCTTCTACACTGTAGTTAATTTCCCTCTCTGTACAAGTGAGTTGCACTTGCTTGGTTTGTGGAAAACACCAAAGTCTCAGCAATCACAGTGTTTTGCTTTCTAGTCAAACCAAAAGTGATGATTTCAGCAATATCTTCTGCAACCAATGGCTCAGTTCCAGCATATACTGCCTTGGCCTTCTCCTTATCATCACGGAATCTCACAATTGAGAACTCGGTCTCAACATTACCAGGGTCCACCTCTAAAACACGAATCTTGGTGTTGATCAACTCTTTACGTAACACGTGCGAAAATGATTTGACACTGGCTTTGGTAGCGCAGTAAATTCCTCCACCCGGGTAAGGGTCTCTACCGGCAATGGATCCCAAGTTAACGATATCACCCGAGTTCTTCTTCTTAAAGTGAGGAATGAGTGCATTGGTCAAGGTAATGAGACCCAATACGTTTGTACTGAACATTGTGGCTATATCTTCGGTAGCAATGTCACCAATAGGATCACGACCCAAAGCTAACCCGGCATTGTTAATCAAGACATCAATATCAGAGAATTCCTTTGGCAAAGAGTCCAAGAATGGCTGGATCGTACTGATCTTCAGAACATCCAAAGCCACTGCATGGGCTTGAAGTCCTTTGTATTTCTCGGTCAATTCCTTCTTGAGCGCACTCAACTTCTCCTCACGTCTGGCAGTGAGAATCAACTTGAGTTGACCATTGGCAGCAGCAGCAAGCTCACGTGCAGTAGCTTCACCAATTCCACCCAGGGCACCGGTAATGAGGACGATTTTGTTGGCCAATCTCTCGGCAGCTTTGATTCCGTATGACATGTCGATAGCAATTTTGCCACACTGTGGAGTTTATATATGTCAGGTGAGGTCACGTGAAAGATAAGACGAGATATACGTAGAGAGAAGGAAGAGAAACGAGACAGAAAGGAGGAAGAAAAATGAGACAAAGAGAAGGAAGAAGAGAGACAGAGAGGAGGAAGAGCCTTGACTATTGGAATATATTAGTTATCCGGAATGCAAGTGGCATAACTATTACTTTACTTTAAAACATGTCTATTATGTCGCGTAAATGTCGTATTATATGCCTCCAAAAATAAAATGTCGCACAAATATCTCCCTCTCCCTTGTATGTCGCATAAATGTCTCCCTCTCCTCCTGATGTCTCCCTCTCCTCTCGTTGTATGTCGCATCTCAACATCGCGTGTTCAATGGCATCCCATCATTCCTACAAAAATACACTTCCGTCAAGTATTACTAACTATATACTTAGTAAAAAGTAGATGGTCTCTCTCTGGCGAACAAAGCCTTGGACTTCTGGACTCTGTGTGGCAATGGGAACTTCAAGTCCTTGGCCAAGAACTGCTTGATGTACTGTCTCTTGACGTCTTCGGTCTTCTCCAACTCAACAACCTTCAAGATGTGGATAGATCTAAATCTGGCTCTGTGTCTAGCAGCCAAGTCCTGGTACATGGTCTCGACGGCACCAACTCTGGTAACGTCTCTGTATTCCTTGTACATGTTGTGGATACCAGATCTGGAGTCGTATCTAATCCAGATACCGAAGTTCTTGACCTTGGTTGGGTGGGCCTCGGAGATGACGTTAACGGAAACGATCTCACCGGATGCTCTCTTGACCTTGTGCAATTTCTGTAAGAAGTACCAGTATCTGGACTTGGCAACAACAGTGTTTGGAGCAAAGATTCTCATACGGTACAACTTTGGCTCTGGAACAGAGTCAGTTGGAAGACGACGACCGATAACCTGATATTCGTTCAATCTAGACATTCTGAAGGTTAGTGGGTTCGGGTGCTAAGATGTGCTCGCACTTACTCGATGTGATATCCAAGTATAAGAAAATGTGCAAATTTCAATTCTTTTTTTTTCTCTCGGGACGAGGTGGAAAAATTTGCGGGTTGTGTGCAGGTGTGAAGATTAGGGCAGAGCCCTAATGTCCCAAAAAGAACATTATAGTTATTCTCACACAATACCATAGATATTCTTGACATGGATATTCTTGACATGGATATTCTTGACATGGATATTCCTACCATAGATAATTTTACCATGGCTATCTTTTCATAAGCTATCATTTCCTAAGTTCTTATCCTAAACTATGTTTCCCTTACTCTCATCCTACCTTATCCTCTTATACTACTTGTTGTTGAGTCTTTTCCATACCTTCTATACGCCTTATTTTTACAATCAATCTTACCAAATCTACTCTACCATTTTATAGTCCATCTAGTCTATTTTCACTTTTCTTTACATTTCTATCTATCTTCTCATACCTAACCCTTCGTAATTATTATATCTTCTTCTTATATCTTATATCACCTTCTTCTTCTTATATCACCTTCTTCTCTGCATTTTTCCTCATCTTCTCCTCACGCTTTTGTTTACCTGGAACACCACTTTCAGTATCCAAGACGTAATCCCACCAACGGAAACTACTAGCATAGTTTCCAATGAAATAATGGTGGTGTAAGTCATGGTGTTCAGCACCAGCCCAGAATGGTAACCAGTGGTGTAATGACCAAGGGAAATCATATCCCGAGTGCGAATCGACAGCTTGGTATAAACGTAACACTATCCACACAATGATAGTGAACAAATGCAACTCTGGTAAGTCGAAATGTAAACTAGTGTATGCATAAATGATTGGGAAACCAATGGTACCGAAACCCAAAGCCATGACTTCAGCAGGATGAGCATATTCTGCTGCCAAACCAAATGGAGCAGCATATCTGTGGTGTTGTTTATGGATGTTCTTATAGAACCAACCAATGTGAAATAAACGATGAGCCCAATAATGCCACATATCTTCACATACAAAGAAAAATGCAACTTGAGCAGCCATCACAGTCCAAGATGGGAATGGTACAGCAATTGATATGTTAAGTGAGCGACAAAGTGGATGGAATCCCCAAATTGGTAAGACTTCAACAAGGAAGTGCAGTTTAAGCACGGCCTTGAAACATTCCCATTGTTCAGAATCAGTAGGAATCTTTGTAGGTTGTAACTTCCACTTTCTAAAGTAAGGGATATGGTCGATAATGAACCAAGGCACACAGCGGCCAAAGTACATGATTTCATGAACAAGGAAGAAAAGTAACCCTGTAGCAAACATATCATTATCGATATACCTATACCATGAGAGCCAAGCGGTCTCAATGGTATTAAGGCTCAGGGGGGATGCTATAATAGTGGAGTTCATTGATGAACAACATAGGGAGTAATGTAAGTTATATAGTTTTTTTTTGTGTTTTTGCAGCCAAATCAGCTGAGCAATGGGGTGATTTTGTCGTATAGCGAGGAACGACAAAAACGACTGCACGAGAATTGAACGATACAAGAAGAGACAGAAAAACACGAAAATGAACGAGAGAAAGTTAGGAGATATGATGGAAAGGGAAAAGAAAAGATAAAATGAAAGAATAGTCAATAAAAAATAGAAATGGGTCTAAACGATAAACGAAGTCAGCAGATGTAGAAAAACAACTCAACCAAAGAGAAGAGTGGTGAAAAAATGTCAAAATCAACATCAGAATATGCACAGGTCGAGAAGAAATCAACGTCAGGATGAGAATAAATCAACATCATGAGGTTGAATATAACGTAATATGGATAAAGTAAATGCGATGAAATAAACCTTGACATATTATCATTTTAGTCAAAATACATCCAATCATCCATTCTTCCTTATTTTGATTATATTCAGGGACAATCATCCATTCTTCCTTATTTTGATTATATTCAGGGACAATCATCCATTCTTCCTTATTTTGATTATATTCAGGGACAATCATCCATTCTTCCTTATTTTGATTATATTCAACTCTTCTCTTTAAGTTCTTGCTCTTTCTAACTTTTCCTTATTTCTTATCCTTATCTTCTATCTATTCATATCTATTCATCTAACCCTCTCCTTTGGTAAAATATCCACCAATAACAGTGTATTGGCAGATTCTGCACCTCCAGCTCTGTACTTAGCGATATTAGCGAAAAAGTGGTCAAACAAAAATGCCGTATCTTCTGGACCTCCCTTAGCTTCTGGGTGGAATTGTGTTGAAAACACTGGCTTCAGCTTGTGAATCATACCTTCATTACTCAAATCATTCAAGTTGGTGAAATATGGAGCCCATTCACTTCCAAGAGTAGTTGGATCAACAGCATATCCGTGGTTTTGAGAAGTAATATGACATTTACCAGATTGTAAGTCCAAAGCAGGAATGTTGTGTGCACGGTTACCATACTTCAATTTCACAGTCTTAGCTCCAGAAGCAAGTGCAAGTAATTGATGGCCTAAACAAATACCAAAAATTGGAAGATCTGGGTGTTGTGCCATAGTCTCACGCAAATGCTCCACAGTCGAAGCACAGTGTGTAGGATCTCCAGGACCGTTCGAAATGAACACTCCATCAAACTTATTCGCAATCTTGTGAATAGGATAATTATATGGGAACACAGTTAACGACGCACCACGTGACACAAGGCACCTGAGGATATTTTCCTTAACACCACAGTCCAACACAGCGATGTGCAAGTTTTTCAGGTGAGATGGTGGGCATGCGACATGGAAAGGAGCCTTAGTAGTGACTTTGTGAACGAGGTTAACTGCACCTGGATCTTCAAAAGCAGCATCTTCATCAGCATCATATTCTTCACCAATAGTGATTTTGGCAAGCGATGAACCTTTATCACGGAGATACGACACGAGTTGACGAGTATCGACACCAGTAATGGCCGCCACTCCCGAGCGCTGACACCACTGTTGCAAAGACTCTACTGCAGTCCAATGAGAATATTCCAACGCAGCATCAGCGACAACGATACCGATACATTGAACGGCTGGAGATTCCATATAACGCAACAAGTTGAAGTTATCACGAGCAGTATCAGAAGGGACACCATAATTACCCACTAAAGGCTGTGTAAAGCAAAGGATTTGACCTGAGTAAGATGGGTCAGTCATACTTTCTGGGTAACCGACCAAAGAAGTGGTGAAAACGGCTTCACCAGAGACGTTTTTGTCTGCACCGAAGGAATATCCCGAGAAAACTGGACCATTCTTGATAGTGAGGGTAGCTCTATCGAGCAGCGCGGTCTTGCTGTAAGTTGCGAGGCTGCGCAAGGAGCGCATTTGATTAATAGCACGAAGCATGGGGGAAAAAAAAGGTGGATTTTAGGGCTTTTATAGTCGAAGATGGTGAAAAATTTGATTGCGAATCGCGCTTAGCCAATTGATTGCGAATCGCGGTAAAAAAGTTGCCGAATTGGGTGAGTCAGAAAATGAAATGAAGTGAAGAGAAAGGAAGCGAGCAGAAAAAGCAGAGAAAGCAGAGAAAAGGGAAGTTGGAGGTATAGATATGATGAAGGAAAGGAGATAGATCATACAAGACATACAATATACAAGAATTATAGGTGATGAGTTAACGGAATTTGGTTTTACAATGGTTAATTAGTCCTGCATGTAAAAAAGAGTCATAAAGGAACACAGGAAAATAGGACAAAATGGAAGGAGAGAGAAGGGTAGAGGGAAGAGAAGAGAGGGTAAAGACAAGTAGGGAAAGGTAGAGAGAAGTAAGGAAAGGTTGAGAGAAGTAGAAAAAGGTGGAGAAAAGATGAAAATTCAAGTAGTAATGAATAAATTCGAATATCATTACCTCAATCATTTGTGTCTAAGAGTAATTCACAAAATTACCAAATTCATTACAATCACCAATTCAATGAAATCATCAAATCAAAATCACTTGTGTATAAACTCATTCCAAGACAAGTCTTTTGTAGTCAAGTCTTTTGTAGTCAAGTCTATTCCCTTTATAATTCATCACCGATCTTCTCACTACAGAAATTTCACCAATGAAGTCACATTCCAAAAATCAACCTTCTATGTTCTATATGCTTCCTCATCCTCTCTCGTCTTCTCTTCTCCCTCCTCCCCTTTCCTCTCGTCTTCTCTTCTCCTCTCTCTCCTCTTCTCCCTCCTCCCCTTTCCTCTCTCTTCTCTCCCCTATCCAATCATCACTGGTACTTCAACCCTCACCACATTATCTCCAAAATCACCATTCTCACTACTACCTCCCTTATACTTAACCATCACCTGTAAACAATATTGGCGACCCACTAAACAACTCTGAAAACTCGGTAACAAATTCACGTTGTTCTTGTTCAACACCTTTAATGGTACCTCAATCTCACGAGTCCACCGGAATCCACGTTCATGCTGGGCACACAGCCAACCTTCTCCCCCAACTATTGTAGGGTGCAGAGTGCTCGTCACCGGTGCAAAATATTCACGAAGTGTATCCTTTTTCACAGCCAAATGCTTCATTGCCTTAAGAAACAAAAATGCTTGCTTCAGAAGTAAAGTCTGTGTAGACTTAACAAAACTAAGGTAGTGATATGCACGATCCTTCACCCATTGCAAGTTCTTCCGCGTAGTAGCGAGCTCATCATCATCGTCCAGCGCATCAGTGCCTTCGCTCGCAACATAAAAGAGGTCCGGCCCCACCTCGAACGGAATCGCATACTCCGAATGGAATGACCATACTACCACATTCACATCAATACTGCTGATAATAGGTGGACGTGTCCGTCCATCCGCAGCTTCAAACTCTAATGAAAGACCAACCAGTTCAAGGTCCTCATGATCATAAAGTTCAGCAACATTCAGTGTAACAGGTCTTAAAGCATTACCATCATCCCCTCCATCATCTCCTCGGTTATACTTGGCTAAAAGCTTCGGCAGCGCATACCGCATCACATGGTCGGGAACACGTGCCCATGCTTTCAGAGAACCGATTCGAACCAATGACAGGAGAATAGCTTTTTTCTTCTTGCCGTAAACTGGGACGGTACGACCTGCAAGCATACTTTTAGAATTGGTTGAATCAATTTCATGTCTAGTTTTATTCTTTTTAGCATAACCTCTAGCAACTTCTGTTCCCTTCTCCTTCTCACTTCCAAGCTCGCGTGGTGCAAATTTCTCCTGTATCTCTTCCTCAACATCTCCCATCATGCTATCAATCTGTGTTAATGTCGATTTGCACGTGATTGCACGTATGTAAAAGAAAGCAATTCCCCATTGGAGTGCCAGTTCGAACATACTATTATAGAACTTCATCTTTTCACTGAGGTTCGGTATGAATCTAAGATAGTACTGCGCACTGCGCAGAATCACAAATTCATCATCTGGACTATGATTCACATCGTGCTCCAGGAGTCTCACATGCTCATCTGCCAACTTATCGATGAATTTTGCCTCGATGGTATAACTCACACTCGTATTATCTGGAGCATAGTCTTTTGTGAGTAATGGAGTACCTCTAGCATTCAAAAACCCATAACCTAATGCTTTATTGAGTTGAACTCCTTCACCACGATTACCGAAACAAGTACGATCAAGTCCAAAAGATGGAGGAGGGAAAAGGTGGGGCATAAGTCCATGAGCACAAGCATTATCCAAGAGCTTTTTGGGGAATCTGAAGGTAAAGAACTTCTTATACCGTTCTTTAGGTTGTAAAACCCGATCATCAGGAAGTCCAAGTATACATCCATCAGTATCACGAGTAAACAGCACATAATCAATACCACTGCTATTTGGTACGTGAGTATATCCATACAGAGCATTCAAATCATACATCTTCAAAAACTTCTTCATGATGATCTTCTTGAACTTGGGACCCATTATAGATCCTGTTGTCGCACGCTCTGTAATCTTGACAGTACCTTCAAGAGATACTGTGAATAATCCAAATTCCACAGGAACCGAACCCGTGTTGGTAATAGTAATATACCCATTCACCATATCATCACTAGTATACTCCTTTAATCTTGTCTCCATTTCGGCACGTGTTCCCGGCTGTGGTACATGTTTTGTCACGTGGATTTGTACATCAATAGGGGAGCTTGGAGCTTTAGCTAATTTGTCGATATTATCCAATGGGGAATGGAGTGAGAGATCGACAGTAACTGCGACGTTATCATTGTGATGAGAAGCATCATCTGGAGGAGCTTCACCATTATATAAAGCTTCATGTGGGACTTCTGTATCATTATTTGAATGCATGGCATCAAATGGATCTGTTTCTCTTGATCTCATTGGACTAAGAGCCGGAGATCTTGGAGGTGGAGAAGGGAGGGTATTTTGATCACCATAAACCGGGGGTCTTCCACGCCTATTTTCGCTGAATTGACTACCATCACGACGAAGAATCGATTGAAACATCTGGAATGATGGGAGAACATCAAAGTATTCAGTTTGAGTATTGGAAGATACTGTGGAAAGGTCGGATGGCAGTCTTAAAGGAGATGTCACTGCACTTATTGAAGGTGTAGAACTTGAAGGTTGGGAACTTACTTGACTTATTGAAGGTTGGGAACTTACTTGACTTATTGAAGGTTGGGAACCTAAAATGTCAATCTGTCGTTGAAGTTCTGGTGTCGGTTCATATGGCTTATTTTTAATCGATTTGAAAAGCAGTGATGACAGGTGTACACGCAGGGGTCCTCTCAGGGGTGGACGCAGGGGAGCTCTCAGTGATACTGGCAGTAGATCATGAGGGGAATAAGCAGGTGGTGTGTCGGGTTTCTTCTTGAACATGACAAAAGATTAATTAAGATAAAGAAAAAAGAGATAAAGAAGGAACAAGATTAAGATGATTGAGAATATGTTGTATGATTGATGAATACGCTCTATTATACTACAACTATACTACATATTATGTCTATGAACAATCATAATCATTCAATGACAAGGAAATATTACTTGACTTAGAAAATCATAATATAGTGATTTACTTCAATCATTCTTACCTCGCTTATTCGCACTACATTATTATTTTCTTCGCTAGTCTTCTCTTTTTTTCACTATTTTTTCATTCTTCATTCTCTTCTTTCTCTCTTTTCTTCTCTTTCTCTCTCTCTCTTTCTCTCTCTCTCTCTCTCTCTCTCTCTCTCTCTCTCTCTCTCTCTCTCTCTCTCTCTCTCTCTCCTCGTACCCATCAGACTGACATGCAAATCGTTTTTTCTTGAGGTTTCATCGAATCTCAACAATCGGTGGTCATCATTTGAATACGCGTCCAAAGACAGCTGCTCAGCATCCCAGCAGTACCGGGAAACATAAGCACCTGGCTTTGATCGCCAAGAAACGTTCCAATCTCACAATTGAAACGTACCTTACCCTAGCTGCAAACCTCGTGTCAGCGCCACGGCCGGTCAAGGCCAAAGTTGTCATCAAGACACGTAGATTAACAGTCCACGTGTGCAGTAGACCGTCGTGATAGTGTGGTAAATCATCATTAACGAGGTTTGTACCTAGAGGCTTTGGCTCTTTGAAGATATCAGACATGAAAAATGTATCTTCCTGTAATCAGATATATGCTTGTCTATTTTCAATTCATCTTTTATCTGCAAAGGCTAAAGCCAATTCTGAACTCCTGTCCAGAGGGTAAAGATGAAGCTAATCAAGATATAGACAATCGAAAGATCGGTAATCTTCAAGACATCCGGTAATCTTGGCAATCTTAACAAGACATATGGTAATCTTGGCTTTTTAACAAGACACATTATCTTTTTCTGACAATGTTAGTAGAGTTCAAAATATTCAAGATCAGAAAGGCATGAATGGTTTAAAAATTGGTTGTCATCAGCGGGAATCCCGAGTCTGACTCGTCATCTAGGAGATCATCATTCTCTCGTGGATATACATACCATAAGAGTCATCATTGAATATGACTATTATTAGTTGGAATACGTTATTAATTTTTCACATCTAATGTTAGTAGTTCCCAAAAAAAGGTTGTCAGTTCCAGTGGGTTTCTGAGGCCCACCATAATGCGTTGTCACTCATAATATATTCAGTGCCCAGTGCAATCGTTCCTCATCCAAGCTGCGAGTTACTTACTGAAAAGTTAGTATTGTACGATATTGAAACTCTTATCAGAATCTAATGCAAAAACTATCAATCACAGAGTTTCAGCCAGTAATTCCAGCTATGTTTTTGTTTGAGTCATCATTTGAGTAAAGGAGAAACATACCGTTAAGTGATAAGTTACCAATCAACCAGATTCATCTAATTCAGATCCTTCCGATTCAGATTCGTCGGTTGGTTCAGTAGGCCATGGTTGATCTTTCAGTAGACCTTGATCTTGTCGACCTTGATCTTTCAGTTGACCTTGATCTAGTTGACCTTGATCTTTCAGTTCTTACTTGAACTTCAGTTCTTACTTGAACTTCAGTTCTTACTTGAACTTCAGTTCTTACTTGACCTTCAGTTCTTACTTGAACTTCAGTTCTTACTTGACCTTCAGTTCTTACTTGACCTTCAGTTCATCTTACTCGACCTTCAGTTCTTACTTGACCTTCAGTTGACGTTGGTTGACCTTTTCTTCTGTTATGTTAGCGTTGTCCCGGAAAGCATTCTCAGTCTTAATAACGTTGAGATCATTCGTGTGTCACAAACTCTAGTTTGAATGGTTATTGGATCATCCCCGTAATGCTGCATGATACTTACAATTTCGTTTACAGTTTTATTTGGATTCGTCCGTCTTTTTATGTAAAAAATTTTGCGTCCGGGTAAATTGACGCGATGGTCTCCAAGGGCTGGCACGTGATATTCCAAGGGCCACCAACGAGCGACCAAGAATCACCAACCACCAAAAGACCAATCTTGTTCACCACCAAAAGACCAATCTTGTTCACTTATATACTCTTACTTCTTAAGGTTTATACTTCATTTTCTACTTTATATTATTTATATTCTTCACCTCTATTCTTCATCTATATATTCCTACTTCTTTGTCTTCCTTTTGGTTGCCTTCACTCCTTTTGGTTTCCTTGGTTCTCCTTTTGGGGTTTGTTTCCTCTTCTTATTTCCTCCTCTTGTTTATGTCCCCCAAACTGGAGGCATCATACCAAACATTCCCATCATCATTGGATCAAGACGTTGTTTCTTAAACTCATGAGAATCATCTTCAGCCTCACGTTTCACACCATGAGGATCTTCCAATCCCAATTCCTTAACCTTTTCCTCAGTATACTCCTTCAATTCCTTCTCCAATTCCTCATTAGGTACCAATGAATCAATAAATACATCTTCTTTTCCACAATTTGGACAATGGAAATCATTATCAATGAGCAATGACTCCACTTCATCTCTATTATATGAAAAATTTGTAAGTTTCTTTAAAGATGTCATTGATGTACAACATGGAGTTGTAACTAATGGAGGTTTCAAAATACGCCTAGTTCCTTGAGGTGCTAATGGATCCATAAATTGGAGTTTATTTTCAGCTACCATGACTTCAAGTAATTTTTGTTCAAATTCTTGTTGAGCCTTCAATGCTGCATTCTGTTGTTTCTCTTGATATGAAGTCCAAGTTTTACTATCAGCAAGTGCAATAGCATAATTTCCTTCATCTGTCACAAGGATTGCATTTCCATCTTTATCTACCATATCACCATTTTCATTCGTCAGAACTCCATTGGCCATATTTTGCTCCAATTCCAGTTTGGAAATAGTCTTAAGGTACAGCTTTGGAATACCCGTCGTACGTAAGATCTTTTTACCTTCAAAAGTTGGGTCTGTATTAGTTGGACAATTTTTAATCCAATGATCCTTTTTTCCACAACGATAACAGATATAACCTGGAGGAGGTGCATCTTCTTGTTTGGTAGCTATACCTGGTTTTGTATAAATTAACTTATGAGTTGCTAATTCATCTTGAGTTTGTTCCCAAACATTCAGTTGGTTCTCAAACATGAGTTTAATACGATCTTCTTCAGACACATTTTCATCCATTTTGGCTTGTGTTGGTGCACTTGATCCCAGTACCAATTTCTTTGTTACTCGTGGTTTACCACTCACATAACGAGCTGCTGTTCCGAAACGTGCTCCACCTTTCACAGGTGATCGTTTGGCAAGTACGAATGTTGAACGTGGAATAACATCTTGGTCAAGTTCATACTCAAGATCAGGTTGTTCAGAATGATAAAGTCGAAGATTAAAGTCGGTACCTGCACCAAGTTGATTCTGAAGAATTATTTCACGTTTGAGGTCAAACACATTGATAGCTGTACCATCAAAGTGAATCACTGACCGTTGTTTCTGATGAAGAAATTTGTAATAAATGACTGATGACATAGTGGTAAACTGTAGTTGATAGAGAAGGTTGGATAGCCTAGTAATAGAGATATAATCACTAGTGATAGTAGTTGAGATATATATCTAGTGATAGTAGTTGAGATATATATCTAGTGATAGTAGTTGAGATATAGTGATAGTAGTTGAGATATAGTGATAGTAGTTGAGATATAGTGATAGTAGTTGAGATATCAATATATATCTAGTGTATAGTGATAGTTGTCTAATGATAATCCTATGATGATATAATCTATCTTGATTATCCTCTATCTTCTTAATTATATGAAGATTCTTTTGATTGACGTCTTTCTCTCTTAACGCCTCTTGTATTTTACTTTTCTTTTAATTTTTCTCTTCTCTTTTGTTTTCATCGTCATGGTGGCCTCACCAGTGTATTACCACCCGCCATCATTCCGAGTAAGGCTCCCATTATCATACTCGGAGCCTCCAAGAAGGACAGCTCATGAGACTTTCCTTGCAAAAACAGCAGATTCAGGAAGAATCATCGAACTCGATTGGCCAACTGATTCACATACAAATTCATCAATACATATAGTCAACACTACAAACAACTACAACATCAAATCTCAAAAGTTTGATCAACTTAAGCAATCGTTTGATCATCTTAACCAATCTGATCACACTTCTGATCATACTTCTGATCATACTTCTGATGTTATTCCACCAGTTGTTCCTATTGCTTTTACCATTTCAAGCGATTTAACTACACTCAACATTACACCTTTACATTCGTCACCACTCCATAATATCGAGATCTTACTACCAACACCACTCCTTTCATGCAAATCAGTGGATATCGCACACCATAATGGTTGCATTGTCATCGATATGATCGACCGCAATTACCTTTTTATCACCATCCAAATCAACCCAGCCGATTTCGTCACTCCTCGTATGACCCTCGATCGTCTCGAACATTGGGCTCACATCTCAGTACCTTATTCGTTCGAACTTAAGAGTGATCCATGTTTAATACGTGCTCTCGACCCTCGTAATGTCGTTGTGGCCCTCGCTAATGGTTCTTTGTTGCATTTCCATCGTGCTCACACTCTCGCAGATTTCGATGTCCTTGAATTCCAATCGGTTCCTGCACTCATCCCACTTCGTCTGTGGTTCGGACGTGCTCATGATTCTAGTGAAGTCGTTGATATCGTGGCAATTGGTGATAATAGCTTCGTGGCCCTCACATCTTCGCAACAACTCTGCTTCTGGAGCTTGGACTCTCATCAGCAAACACGTAAACCGTTGAGTTTGGGATCAGATTCTATTAATTCAGTCCCTGCAAAGCGCTTACACGTGCTCACACACGCTAACAAATCCTATTTGGTCGTACAGTCAATCGCCTTCCACATCTTCAATCTAGATGGTCATGAGACTTCTGATCATGTATCTTTTGAACCTGTACCACCTGGAGGGCTGCCATGGTATGTGCAAGATTTCTATATTCGTGGAGAGACGAGTTGGGAGGTTGATGTTCTTTGGAAGGCGAATACTTCGAGTGTCGTTCGTACGTATGCGGTTGATTCTGATGGTAATGTCACTGTTATTTCGCTGCCTACACCGCGTTCCGACCGTGAGTTGACCCCTCATTTCGATGCAGAGTACTACCAGAAGAGAGTTTGTTCAGACTACGATGAGTTGATTGTGGCAACGGCAACTGCAGTTATGGGAGAAAAGGAGAGAGAAGAGGGCAGAGAAAAGGAAAGAGAAGAGGGTAGAGAAAAGGAGAGAGAAGAGGGTAGAGAAAGAAAGAAAGAAAGTACTGAGGAAGCGACTGTTCTCGCATTGGAAAATTCCAGTTTGGAAAAACCTTCTTTGGATTCTGGTTTTCCTTTTGCTTCTTTATGTTCTCTTGATTCTCGTGAGGCGTGGTTCACTCTTTATTCGCTCTGTGAAGAGTACCGTTCACTTTCCCGCGAAGCATTGCAACTTGCTGAGTTACACTCACTCTCCCTTGTACTTCAAGCCAATGGTGTTGGAGTATGCCGCGACCCTCACAACTTCGAAGCTGTACGTGCGGACCTCGCTTCAGTATTGGCGACAGTAGAAGCTGCTGTTTCCACACAAGCTCGACGCAAATTAGCGAAGGAGTTCAGTGAATGTGGCGAAATAACAGCCGAGCGTGCTGCCGAAATGTACGCTACGTATCTTTCGAAGGTTCCAGCAGACGCAGTTGTGGCGTTGCAAGCGATCCCAGATGCTGAGGCCATCGTGGAGAGCATAATAAGCGATAAAAATGAAAAGAATACGAATGAAAAGAGGAATACGAATGAAAACAAGAGGACTAATGAATATGATGACTATGTGCTCGTTGACTTCGACGAGTTTGACGAAGGTTTTGAAAATTCCCACTTGCAACATGTGAATATTGCCGACTTTGACAAGCTTGTTACTATAGCTGTATTCCGTCAGATCTCACAAACTCATCGTACAGTTCTTTTCAATCTCGTGTGTCTCCTCCTTATATGTGCATCCAATGACCGCACATTACTTCTCCTCAACCGCGTGATTGCAAGACTTCAAGCACATGATGTATTAGCAACAGTTCTTGACACTTGTGCCGCAAATTCCAAACCATTAGCACCAATCGAGCGCAATGGTTTGTGTCGCCCTGAACTCTCGCTCTTCTGGGGTGTGGTCGATCGTCACCCGAAGTTGCGCTCTCTTATTGTGGCTCGTCGTTGGAATGCAGCTTTCGACCATCTCTATCGCCTCATGAGTAGTATGGAGGAAGTTGCTGAGGATGTTGCTATTGACTTACTTAACCGTGGTGAGGGTTCATATGTTGCTGAGTGTCAATTGTTGCGTAATCGAGCATTTGAAGTACGGGAACCATCATCGCCATTGTCAGTAGGTGATGCTCCTGTAGCTCCATTACTCCCAGCATTCCTTTCGGGACTCATTTGTCTCACTACTAACAACCCTGATGAGTTTTACCACACTTTCACCACAATGGACTTCTTTGCTCTTTCTGATGAGCCTAAGGTACTCAGTCTCCGCAGCCCACTTTTGGCACAATTTGTCGCAGAACTCCGCCATAAGGACCAGGGACGGTATTTACATGCACTTCTGAAGCTTTGTGAAGCTTATGAGTATCATGAGGTTGCACTTCGGTTTGAGATGCGTGCCATTGAAGTTGCTCCTAGTGCTGAATATTACCGTGATGCTTTTGAGATTGGACTTCGTTTGGGCAGATATGACGTTGTTCGGTCCAGTTTGGAATATTTGAGGACAAGCGTGTCTTCTAGTACTTACCGAGAACTTTTCACAAGGCTCATTTCGACATTGGTGAGAGAGAATAGAATTAAGGAGCTTTTCAAAGGTTCTCAATCGTCGCCATATCATCACCTGTACCTTCTTATTGACTCGATTCTCGAGGGAATGGCAGCGAATGAATCGACAGTTACTGCCCTTCGTTACTATGAGTGGCTCTATCTGTGGAGGCTCTTTGGTGCTGCGAAGGCTATGGTATCTGATGAGTTAGGCGATAAGAGAGGTGCTATTGAGGCGTTATATGCTTTTATCGTTCGTGTTAAGAGTGATGGTTTGGACTCGCCGCAGTATAAGTTGAAGGTGTTGGAGTTGTATATGATTATTTTGAACTGTTTGAGGAGTTTGGATGAGGAAGATATGTGGCTTATGGGTGGTGGAAGAGTTTTGGGAGTTGATGAGGTTGCAGTTGAGTATCATAGGTGGATGGATGTTTTGAGGGGAGAGATATAGAGAATAGAGAAACCAAATTAACAGTAGTCTACAGAGGATATGTCTCCAATTTATATCCATAGAAAGGAAAATCATTAAGACCATATGAATAAGACTATGAATAAGACCATATGAATAAGACTATATGAATAAGACTATGAATAAGACTATATGAATAAGACTATATGAATAAGACCATATGAATAAGACTATATGAATAAGACTATGAAGACCATACCAATAAGACCATACCAATAAGATCATACTCTCAATGACAATAATATACATTTATACTGATATCTATATTACATAACTATTGTCCAAAATCCCATATTTTGTATATTCCTTCTCCCTCTCCTTCCTCTCAACCTATATTAGCTCCCATATTTCCCGCACCCTTTGGATTATCATCCTTCCAATCATCCCATTGACGTTTTTCCAACTCCTCATTCTCATCATCAGTATCACCCTCCTTCTCCACTTTAACCTCTTCAGTTGCCATTTTACCATTAGCCAACTCCCATTCCAAATATTCATCCACTGACATTGACGGTAACACCTGTCCCGTACCAAAAACCTTCCTTTTGAGGTCCTGTCTATTAGAAGTGATTGTGAATGGTTGCAAAATCTTACCCTGACGAGATACCAAATCGGATACTTGAGTCTTACGTTCCAATTTAGGAGTATACTCAAAAGGTGCAGGCTTTTCTCTTGACTTTTCTCTCAAGTCATCTTTTTGATGAGGAACTTCCTCAACCTTACGACTCTTTAAGACTTGTTTCTCCATAGCAATTGATTCCAAAGCTGAAAAAGCTTGAATTGAGAAAAGTCTGAGTTGATCCACGAATATCTTTACAACGACTTCTTCATCTAATCCAGTGAAACTTTCATCATTATCAAAATAACCTTGAATAATCTTTAACTTTTCATTAAGTTCCTTTTCCAAACGATAATTCTCAATCTTTTCCTGTCTTTTAAGAGTTGGATTAGTCAGTTGAGATACCAATTGATCATAAGATGGATTTTCCTCATGTTTAAAGGCACGGAGCCGCAGTTTTTGAGATTTATTAAGAACATCATAGTTATCAAGTGCCACAAGATAAGTAATGTAATGATTTTGAGCGAGATCAAGTGAAGATTTGTCGGATCTTTCAGTATAAAGTCTACCTAAGTAGAAATCCACATTCAAAAATGGTATATAGTTGGGGGCAACTTCACTAAGATGTTCATTATCACTAAAAAGACCAAGGTTGTGAACAATACCTAAAATTAGGATGAATTCTTTGATGAGTGTGTTGAGTTTGGCTTGATATTCTTCGGAGTCATGACGACCCATATGATTCTGAAGGGAAGTATAGCCATTGACGGCTGCTTTAAATTTATCACCAACTGTCAGCATAAAGAAAAGAAAAGAACTAAAAGAACAAGAAAAGAACTAAGAAAAGAACTAAGAAAAGAACTAAGAACTAAGAACTAAGAACAAAAGAACTAAAGAAATGTATGACAATGAAGATCAAAGGAAGATGAAGATGAGATGAATAGTATGAGATTAATACTAGATGAATGCTATGAGATGAAGATGAGATGAATAGTATGAGATTAATACTAGATGAATGCTATGAGATGAAGATGAGATGAATAGTATGAGATTAATACTAGATGAATGCTATGAGATGAATACCATGAGTAGATTATTGAGATACTTTAGTGAAAAGTCATATTAAATATAATGAAAACTAACAAAGACAAGTTGAAGTTCACTTCAATCATCATCTTCATAAGAACTTCTCAATAGTAAAATTGATAGAAATTCTCACCATCATTCCTCTTTAGTTTCTCTAAATTCTTCGTTGATATTTTCTAATTTTTCTCTTCTTAATCTGGTCTCCCAACTTTGAATATGTCAGCACCAGCATACTACGAGCTCTACAGAAGATCAACCATTGGTGTTGCATTGACTGATGCTCTTGACACTCTTATCTCTGATCAGAAGATACAACCACAGTTAGCAATGACCATTTTGAATAATTTTGATAGAATCATATCCGACAACCTCAAGTTGGACGCTGGTATAGCCAAGTCACGCTTGACATTTAAGGGTGACTTGGACACTTATCGGTTCTGTGATGATGTATGGACATTTATCATCAAGAATGTGGTTATTAAGATGAGTGATGTGAGTGCTGTTGAAGGTACTTCAACTAGTGTTGATCAAGAGTTAACCGTGGATAAGTTTAAGATTGTTGCATGCAATCTGAGAAAGGCGGCAGATATGTGAGATAAGAGGTGGGATGGAGAGGAGGTGGGATGGAGAAGAGATAGGATTATGGAGAAGCATGAGAAGCAGAATTATGGATCATGGATCAAGGGATTATCGAATCATGAGAATTATGAGAATCAGTCATGAACAGAATGAAGAGAGTGAAGATGTCAAGATGTCAAGAGGATGAATCATGAGAATTTTGATGTCAAGATGTCAAGATGTGAAGATGTCAAGATATCAAGATGTCAAGATGTAAGATATCACCATCCCTATCAATTCTACAATAGCGCAAGAGAATACGTGAAAACCTTGATGGAACACGATGAATGTATTAATAAAGTGAATGATGTAGTGACAAACGTAAAAAATCACCAGACCTTGATGATTTTAGGTGTTCTACTCTTACTCAAGTTCTTTCACTTTCTACACCGTATCAACCAAAATCTAAATGGCTTTATAGCCATACATAACCTCCTCATCGTACTACATCTCATCCTACTTCTCTTTAGATACACTATATCAACTTCCCGCTCCTCTCTCTCCTCTCTCTCCTCTACCCTACTTCTTTCCCCCACTGTAGGAAATCACTGCCCATTTTCCACTACTAGCCCACAACTTTCCATCCTCTCCCATTTCAGCATACTTCTTGGCCAATTCAGCATGTAATCCCTTTGGTAAACCCACCACCACATCAGCCTTACATGTTCTCAATGAAAGAACCTTCAATCCTGAATCTGCCAAGTCCTGGATGGCCTCCACAAATGGTGTTGTTGGGTCCCATTCCAAATCACCAGTCAACTTTCTGTAGTTAAGATCACCTTTAAAGATCACAAGGTCACTGTGTGATAAGTTTTCATATAAATCAGTAAACTTTGGGATTTGCCAATAGTTACAATCAAGAGTCCAGAATGGGTGTGAACCAACCTTAATACTACCCTTCTTGACATAAGCTTCGACTTTATCATGGAAATAAGTCAAAGATTCATCATGAGTCTTATAAAAGTCTTTGTCAATCAATTGGTGTAATAAATTGTTGAAATCCTTTGGCATAGTGTCACTAACAAACCATGGAATTTCTTTACAATGAATATGAATCTCTTTAGCCAACCCAGAATCTAAAGCAAAGAGTGAGAATGCAAGGTCTGCAAAGAGCTCAAAGCCAGAATTATCTAAAACAATGTCAATACGCTTGTTTTTGCTCTTGATTTTCTCCCATACTTGTGGTAAATCATTGACAATGATATATTGTTCGTTCTTTTTACGAACTTCTGCACCTTGAACACTTTGAATGTCTTCTAAAGAAACATTACCAGCAAGAAGTGATAAATCAGTGGCATTTCCCCAAAGAGAAATATCAATGAATTCTTTGAAAAGAATCTCAAGAGCTCCTTCACTAGCATTCTCTAATTCTTTACTCAATGCTTGGTAGCGCTTACTCAATTCCGTGACACCCAACTCTGACAGTTGGAATGTAGAGTTTTTCAATGTCTCAAACACATCAAAATCACTCCAATCTCCAACCATCAATGTGTGGATATATTGATACAAGTAGCACTCAAGGTAAAGCCAAGGACCAGTGAGCCAAGTGACTTTACGAGTTGAGTTAAGGGCAGCAAGTGAAGCATTATAATAGCGAAGATCCGAGTTTTCCGAGGCCAATTGTTCTGGGAAAGGGTCCACTGGTTTATCAGCTTTGAAATCGGCCAAAAGCTTATTGAGAGCGGTAACGATTTCTTCACCACCACTACGCTTTTTGGTGGCAATTTCGGTCTCCACATCACGAATGGCACCAGTGATGATTAATGGCCATCTCTTATGGACGGTGGGGTAGGCAAATGAGTTTTTATTGTCGTTATAATATGGTTGTGGGAGTGTCATGATGAAAAGAGTAGAGAAAAGAGAAAAGAGAATAGAGAAGGAAATAAAGAAAAGAGAACGAAGAAAGGAGAATAAGAAAAGAGAACAAGAAAAGAGATTAAGAGAGTAAGCAATAGAGCATAAATTATGAAAGACTAAATGATTAGATTGATTAAAGGATAATTAAGAGAATGATTAATGAATGGGAAATGTAGAACAACTTAATTGTTGGTATTTCATCAACATTCCACTCAACTATTCAACTTTTCTCCATTTCCCATTACTCCTTCTCTCCACTCAACTCCTACTCTCCTTCTCCTTCCCTATCCTTCCTTCTCCTTCCACTCCTTCACCCTCCCTCTCTCCTTCTCCTTCCCTCTCCTTCTACTCACTCACACGCCACAGGCCTTTATTATACAAAAAACTAATAAAACAAATACTGAAATCACAAGAGTTCGTAAGACGGGACGTTAAGCTGCGTTTCTCTTTGCAAACTCGGCCTTTTCCTTCTCATATCTCTTCTTGTCGGTTTCGGCCTTAGTTTCGTATGGAACCTTCTCCTCGGCACTCAAAGCCTTCCATCTCTCACCCAAAAGCTTGCCGACTTGACCAAAGGCGATACCTGGGTTCTCAGAACGCACAATGTCTCTGTTCTCATTGGCAAAGAACATGTAAGCACTCAAAGAACGCTTTGGAGCATCTGGGTCCTTCTTTTTTCTAGCTGGCTTTCTCTTCTCGGCTGGGGACATCTTGTTTGTTAGTAAATGAGAGATTCCTCCAAATATATACGAAAACAACGCGTGGATTGTTTACGTCGCGAATTTCAGGACACGCCACAAAATGAAAGCAAACGAAAGAAAATAAAAACGGCGCAAACGTCAATCACACGCGTTATCATAGGACTTATACATATGATTATATGAACATATGTTCATATATCCAATGTTTTTACCACACCCAAATTTTTTTACCCATCATTATCCTTGTTTCACTTCCCTTGTGTCTTCTCAATACCCACATCTACCTTTCCCTCTCTCCTCGTTAATCTTCTCTTTTGCTCTTTCCTTCCTCTTTAGTCTCCTCTTTCTCTCCTCTTGTTCGCCCTTTTTTCGGTGTCTACCTTTTTTCTTTTCTTTCCTTTTGGGCCGCACACGCACCCTGGCAGATTTGGTATACCTAGGGATTCCCACGCAATCCAAAAAATTGGTCAGGGACGGGGCACGGGGCAGTAGAGTCCGTAGGTCGAGAAGACACGGTGAGTTGTGTAAACGGGCAAATTGTGTGCTGGTGTCGGCACAAGCACCTGGAATTTTTTTGCAGCCACTCCGAAAAGAACACCTCTATGCTGGTGATTGGTACCTTGGCCTAAGGTGGTGCTGGAAGTCAACACCTTGGCCATACGCTTAAGGGTCTTATCTAGAGCTCGCATATATCACAGTTGACAACAGGTATGGGCAAATTTTGGGGGGCGTATCCCACGCAATGTCTGGTCGACTTAGCTATACATACTTTGTAGGCAGTCTTAGTGTCTAAAATGTGTGGTGGAATTTGTATGGTGGGAAATACTAGGGGCTGTTATATAGTTTGTATGGGCGAGGCGCTAATGCGCGCGGTATGTAATGTACGCAGGGACAAAAATTACCATGGATGACGTTATTAGGGGGAAACCATTGCAGGGAGTGGAAGGTAGAGACGATGACAGAGGTAGGTGGTTGATGGCAATAGTTAAGGTGAAGTGCCATGAAAGGTGTGTAATGTTAGTAGTAGGTGGGTGTAAAGGTGGTTCTGGTTGAGAAATTCGATGGCTGGCTGTGTCACGTGCCGTGAGGGGGAGCGTGATGTCGAGCTGTCAGGTGATTAGAGGGGGATTTGAGAGGTATAAGGGGAATTTGGAGGAGTGAAGAAGTATTTAGATGATGAAAGGGGCATTGAAGAGGTGTAGAGGTGTAGAAGAAGTGGTAATGGTAGTTCATATGTATTGTTGTAGGTGAAATTGGGGAATGTTGACATTTGAAGAAAATTGGAGAAATATTGACGTAATTTGGAAAAGTCGACTAATTAGGGAGAAAGATCGACTAATTAGTGAGTAGAGAATAGAAGGTTTGACAAGAGAAGAAGAAGAAAAAGAAGAAGGAGAAAAAGAAGAAGTTTAAAGTTTAGTGAGATTATGATTGAAAAGATGAGATGAGATTGAGATACTAATTGAAGGGTATGATTGATGAAGGGTGTTTCAAGATTACTTGAAATTATGAAAGACCGAGGAAAGAATGAATGGAAGTAAATATAAGATAACGATTAATGAGTGATTGATTAATGAGTGATTGATTAATGAGTGATTGATTAATGAGTGATTGATAATGAGCGAATGATGAATGAATGATGAATGAATGAACTGTGAAGATTAATGAATACTGTGAAGATAATGAACATAAATGATCGGTGATATGAGTGAATATTTAACGTGTGATTAGTGACATTTAATGACTTGAGTGAATATTTAGCAACAGTAAATATTTAGCAACAGTGAACATTTAACGTCATTGATTAAATTTTAGTGAATGTTTAGTGTCAAATGATCAACAAGAATTTAGTGAACGAATGAATGAATTGTGAATACTCACTGAATATGTCGACTCAATGTAGACTCAATGTAGACTCAATGTAGACTCAATGTAGACTCAATGTAGACTCAATTTGTATGTACAATTTCTATGCACACTAAATTTCTATGCACACTGAATTTCCAGGCACATGTATGTTTTATTCCAGGCACACTTTGTATGTTTTATTTCAGGCACATGTATGTTTTATTTCAGGCACATGTATGTTTTATTTCAGGCACATGTATGTTTTATTTCAGGCACATGTATGTTTTATTTCAGGCACACTTTGTATGTTTTCCTCTACACATCCTACCTCTTCAGATAGATTCTACTTTTACATCTCCTCTATTCACTATCCACTCCTAATACCATCCACCCCTATATTGAGAGTCCTGGTAGCCATACTGTGGGTACTGCTGGTATCCACCATACTGTGGCATGATTGGTTGACCAAAGTTACTCTGTGGGTATGGCTGACCCTGGCCCTGACCTTGGCTCTGTCCCGACTTCTCCTCACCTTGAGGTTGTGGGAATCCAGGCTGTGGTGGGTACGAGTAAGTAGGGAATCTAGTGCTGCCCTGTTGGTTGTAATACTGTGAAGGGGCACCAGCAAATCCATTGTTAACACCAGGAGCTGCCTGTCCAGATTGTGCTCCTTGACCAGTTGGCGCCAGGCCACCCTGTGCCTGTGCCTGTGCCTGTGCCTGTGGTTGGAAAACATTCTGGTTACCGTACATTGGTGCACCATAGTACATGTTGTAGTATGGGTATGGGTATGGAACCTGTTGCTGGAGATTCGATGGGTTCACCACTGGTGATTGTGTCGACTCTTGAGCTCCAGTTCCATTATACTGGTAAGCAGTATTAACATGAGATGCTGCTGGAGATGCAACATTCAAACTGTTGTATGCACTATAGTCAACACCAGGGTAAACATACTGAGATGGAGTTTGTCCACCTTGCTGGAATTGTTGCTGTGCAAACTGGTAGTAGTCATAAGGACCTCCAACACCAGGGGCTGGAGCAGCATTTGGAACTGTAGCTTCAGTCTTGTTTTCAGCTTCAACAGCCTTCTCTACAGAAGGTTCAGTAGAAGGTTCAGAAGCAGCTTCAGCAACTGGCTCAACAGGCTTAGAAGCAGATTCAGTCTCAGTAACAGGCTCAACAGTTTCAGCAGTTGGTTCAGCAGTTGGTTCAGCAATAACCTCTGAAGTCTCTTCCTTCTTAGTTTCTGTCTCTTTATTTTCATCCTCCACACTCAATGAACCGAATGAAACACCCACAGCGTGTACATTAGAACCTTCTGGGAGAACCACTTCTGCAGGCTTAATTTCCTTAGATTTTGGTGTGATGGCAGATGCCCATGACGAGGTATTATCAGCCTGATCTTTAGAAATATCCTTGGTAATGTCCTTTGAGGAAGTTTCTTTAGAAATGTCTTTCTGTGTATCATTCTTATTCGAGTCATTCTTATGAGATTCTTTATCCTTGTGTGAAATCTTATCCTTCTTCTCCTTCAAAGTCTTATCTTCCTTCTTTTCTTCCTTCTTTGGCTTATCGGATGCAAGTGCTGCTGCCCATGAGTTAGATGGAACTCCCGATGATGCCGGAGGCACAGAAGTTGATTGATTCGATGATGTTTGATTAGAAGTTTGATTGGAAGGTTGATTTGTTTGAACTGTCTGTTTTTGAGGTTTTGGATGCAGGGGTTGAGTGGTTGGTTTAGTCTCTTTCTTTGTAGGCTTCTTGGGCTTATCAAACTTCTTCTTGAATGGTGCTGGTAGTGGTTCTTCTTCAACAGGCTTCTTTTTCTTTTCCTTCCTCGATGGTTCCCAACGGGACACCTTACCATTCACTATGAGGTCGATCACTACTTCAACATCATTATGGTGCTCACTTAAGAGTGCTTGTAATTCCTCGGAGTCCCAGTCAGGGAACATCTCGGCGAGGCTGCTCACCTCCGCCAGAGTCTGTGTCTTCTTCTTGAGCGTTTTTCGAGTGGACATGTGTGTGGCGTAGGTTGTTGAAAAAATCCGCAAATCGTCGATATACTTTGAGCGGTACACGACGGGTGACCGAAAAAGCGAGGGAGAGTGCAAGAGATTATAATAGAGGGAACAGAGGATGGTTGATTTTGGGAGGTATTAAAGAGGATGATCTGGTTGAGAAGTAGATTTGTAGATTCGTAAATATATTGGAGAGTAAATATGTTGGAGTGAGAATTTGGTGTAGTTTCGCGATAACTGAAGATTTTAGTGGATGAAATTTGTCTTGTGAGGATTGCTAAGGTAAAGAACAATGGAAGATTGGGTGGGATTATGATGAGGTGAGATTAGAGTTTATTTTATGGATATTCTTTATGACTATTCTCGCTATAGATGGTATTCTTGCTATTCATGGATGGTATTATTGCTATTCACTATATTCTCATTCTTTTCACTACCTCTATTCTCTCACTGTTTTCTCGCTATCCTCACTATTTTCTCACTATCCTCATCACTATCCTCACTATTTTCTCACTATTCACTTTTTTTCTCACTCTCCAGTTTATCGCTATTCACTTTTTTTTCTCACTATCCAGTTTCTCGCTATTCACTTTTTTTCTCACTATTCTCGCTATTTTCTCACTCTTTCCTCGCTACCCTCACTATTTTTCTTTACTCTACCTCCTTCTATTCTATACTACCTCCTCTACCCTACCTCCTTCTATTCTATACTCTACCTCCTCTACCCTACCTCCTTCTAAACCACCCTAACCAATGGACTATTTTGATCCACTGACTCTCCAACTCCCAATTTTCCTGCTACAACTTCACGAACAACTCTCGAAATCAACTCATCAACCAATCCCTTCAATTCACTTCCAGTTTGCTTGAAATCAGGATACGCATTTATCTCCAATAACGTCACTTCACCATCATCACCAACTAAAAGATCAACTCCAAACATCTCCACTGCAGTACTAACCGGTTGGAAATTCATCTTGTCCACCAGTACAGCTGCAACAAATACCTCACGTACAACCTCAGAAACCCGCGCAAATACTCGCTCTTTATCTTCCATGCCTTCTAATGCCCAGAATGGTACAACTAAACCTTCATCCTGGAGACATGTATTAGTAAGATGTGCCCCAAGTTTACGAGGATCAGCCTCAGGCTCTTCATACTGTGATCCTGCAAATAACGCGAGAATATTGCGGTACACATACACTGAAAAATCACCAGAACACACAACATATGTCCGTAAATGAAACTTACGGTTGCCATATGCAGAAAGAAGTCGTGGGTTGGTACGATACTCTTGAACAACAAAATGACGAAGTTGAGATAAAATGATACGGGAAGAGGAATAGTCGTTGTTTTCTTCTCTCTCACTTTCTTTCTCTTCTCCCTCTTCACCCTCTTCATCAGTTTCTTCTCCCTCACCAAATTCATCGAATATCTCTTGTAACTCATCGAGAGTACGGAACAAACGAATTCCCTGACCTTTATCACTCATAGCTGGCTTAACAATCCACACACGGTCACCTTTGAGAATCTCATCACGTAACTCATACAGTTCATCGAGAGCATCGTCGAGAAATTCTGGGTAGTCGACTTCGAGGTGGAAAGTCTCGGGTACCGCACGAGTTAACACCAGTTGTGGGTGTTTAGCAACATAGTGACGAACAGTATTGGCCAAGTAGTTCTTGCGAATAAGAGCTTTACGGTAGATATACGATGGTGTGATGTAGTTGGGTGATCCCACACGATCGAGGTCTATATCTTCATATTCACAGTAATGGAAAACCGGACGGGAGGTCTTGAGAACACTGCGATCAGAAGTCATATCCACTCCGAGCAGTTTAAAAGCATCGATAAGTGGTTCGTAAAGATAGTTTGAAGGGTCAATAGAACAAAGGAAGATAGGAGATTCACTATCGTCAAGATCAGTCAGGATGGTCTTAACCTGATTAGTATGAATATCATTCAGAATATTCTTATCATTAACGTTATCGTTAACTTTCTCAACGTTCTCAACGTTCTCATTAACTTTCTCAACGTTCTCAACGTTCTCAACGTTCTCATTAACCTTCTCAACGTTCTCAACGTTCTTATTAACATTCTTATTAACATTCTCAACATTCTCATTCCTATCAATTACCATTTCTCCCTCTAATGGTAATCCTGTAGAAAAAGCAGCACGTAATGGAGTCACACTCACGGAACCATCCAATAAAACTCTACTATCTGAATATGAATGATCTGCCAAACCATCCTTCCATACTTTCTTGAAATCAGGAGTCCACAGGAAGCTCATAGTACCATTTTCCTCATGATGAGCAGTATAAATGGACCCCCAGGTATTAGCCAAGATCGGAGCATACTTCACACGTGTTTTTGCAGCATTGAGCGTCTCAATCAATGGAACATTCACCGTATATAAATCAGCTTCTCCCCATTTCTCCCATAAACCACGGATAATCGCTACAGAAAGCTTCGCTGCTTCACGTAACACATTGTGATCATGTCTAGTGTCATTAAATGCATAACTGAGAGCTATAGCTCGATACCCATGAGTAACAGCCTCCATAGCAGCACCAATGGTGCCACTGGTCAATGAATAGAGACTCAGCGAGTTCTTCCCAAAATTTGGTCCAGAGATCACGAGATCAATGGGGTCACGTGATAGATGATGGATGCCGATGTCGGCACAAGCAGCTGGGGTACTATTGACCAATGTCCATTGTTGATAGTCTGGGAGATTTTGAGGAGATGAGTAAGGACCTAAGTAGTCATTAACTGATTGATTAGCCAAGTTGATGTTTTGGGCACGTGTTGATTCCTTTGTGTAGATGTAAGAAGCGTGGAGGTGTTTTCCTGCAAAATGAGCTTTTCCGATCCATGAGCGTTGTTGATCTGGGACGCAGATCAGGAGTTGCCAAGATGTAGTTGCTGTGATCTCATCTACGAGGTATTTGATATAGGGGCAGGTTTTGTCGTCCAAAGGACCGTCGTCGTTAGTGAGGAGGATGTGCATGGAGAAGGAAAAACAAGGAACGAAAAGATGAGAAAAGAGAAAAGAGAAAAGAGAGAAGAGAAAAGAGAAAAGAGAAAAGAGAAAAGAGAAGCGAGAAAAGGTGAGAAAGAATGAGAAGAAGGAGAGGAAGAAGAAGAAAAAGTAATAGATATTGTTAGAGTTTAATAAGTATATGCTTTGTATTTCATAAGGATATTTATTAAAGTTCTTTATCTCATTAAAGTTTATGTTTCTCTCTATCTATTCTCACTATCTCCTATCACTTTTCCCAATTCTCGCTAATTTTCATATCTTTTTTTCCCTTTTCTCACTAATTTTCATATCTCTTTTCGCTAATCCCATTAAATTCTGATAACTTTTTCCCTACTCTCGCTAATTTTCATCTCTCTTTTCGCTAATCCCATTAAATTCTGATATAACTTTTTTCCCTACTCTCCCTAATTTTCATATCTCTTTTCGCTAATCCCATTAAATTCTGATAACTTTTTTCCCTATTCTCACTAATTTTCATATCTCTTTTCGGTAATCCCATTAAATTCTGATATCTCTTTTCCCTACTCTCCCTAATTTTCATCTCTCTTTTCGCTAATCCCCCTAAATTCTGATAACTTTTTTCCCTAATCTCCCTAATTTTCATCTCTCTTCCCTACTCTCACTAATTTTCATCTGCTATTTCTTATCACTGATTTGTGATACCACCCTCCACCATTCTTCAACTTCCCATAATTTCCAACTCCCAAAAACCTCAAACTCAAAGAACATCTCATCCTCCATCAACTTTTCTTCCCTACTTTCTCTACCTTTTCCCTCTTCTTTATCTTTTCTTTACCCTCATTCTTTTCTCACTTTTTCCTTTTCTCACTTTTTTTCCAATCTCATGTCGCTCTTCATCGGCAACTCGTCGCAATACAGCAACGTGCTGGTCAACCCCGAGAAGATTCGGCTCGCCGAAGTGCAGTTCAGCTCGACTGCTGCCACTTTCAACCGCATCATCTCAACATGTGCAAAAAAATGCATCAACCATGAGTACGGCGAGGGTGAGTTGGCCACCGGTGAAGGCTCATGCGTGGATCGTTGTGTTAGCAAGTACTTCCAGGCAAATATCGCCGTGGGAACGGAATTTCAACAACGTGGAGTTGATCCGATGGCAATGATGCCGGAATATCGCATAGTAGAGAAGAGAAAGAAGAGAGAAGATTAAAGAGAGAAGAGAAAGAAGAGAAAGAAGAGGGAAGATGAAAGAAGAGAGAAGATGAAAGAAGAGAGAAGATTAAAGAGAGAAGAGAAAGAAGAGAAAGAAGAGGGAAGATGAAAGAAGAGAGAAGAATAAGAGAGAAGAATAAAGAGAGAAGAATAAAGAGAGAAGAATAAAGAGAGAAGAATAAAGAGAGAAGAATAAAGAGAGAAGAATAAAGAGAGAAGATTAAAGATGAAAGAGCATAGGAAAAATGAGGTTAGTCATGATGGAGCGATGTTTAAAGTTGGGATAGATTTTGGGATTGTTGGATATCAATGAGAAATGGTTGATGGTATCGAAAGAAGTCATGATATCTAATGATATGGAATCTAATGAGCACAAGGGCTATGATGGTATCTAATGAGCACAAAGGCTATGATGGTATCTAATGAGCACAAAGGCTATGATGGTATCTAATGAGCACATGGGCTATGATGATATCTAATGAGCACATGGGCTATGATGGTATCTAATGAGCACAAGGGCTATGATGATATCTAATGAGCACAAGGGCTATGATGGTATCTAATGAGCACAAGGGCTATGATGATATCTAATGAGCACAAGGGCTATGATGGTATCTAATGATTTTTGGTGTCATTTCTGACCTTTCTGTCTTTCTGGTGCCATTTCTTTTAACCTTTCTTTCGATCTTTCTGGTATCTCATCGTTAACACCGTTACATGCCATGTATATAGAGGAATACGAAGGCTTCGACAGCTAATAGATCTTGGAAAACATTGTAGTAGAACAGAATTAGCTTCATGACCCCATGATTCAAACTTCACCGTTAACACATGATGTAAATTCAAACATAATTCACACTAACATTTTCACACCTGATACATTTTCTAACAATTTCCTAATTTCACCACCATATATTTGAAACAAAAGTGGACCTCATTCACTTTCACCTCATTCACTTTTACCTCATTCACTTTTACCTCATTCACTTTTACCTCATTCACTTTTACCTCATTCACTTTTACCTCATTCACTTTTACCTCATTCACTTTTACCTCATTCACTTTTACCTCATTCACTTTTACCTCATTCACTTTTACCTCATTCACTTTTACCTCATTCACCTATGATTGATATACTGAATTCCTCTCGTTCATCACTTAACTCTACTTCACTTTCATTTCTCATTCTCATTAGTTCAATTTTATAGTTCACATTTATAGTTCACCTTTATAGTTCACATTTATAGTTCACCTTTATAGTTCACATTTATAGTTCACATTTATAGCTCACCTTTATTCACCTTCTCTTTAGTTCACCTTTTTAATTCACCTTATTCTCTCTTACCCTCTTTAGTGCACCCTCACCCTCTTCAGTTTCCACATTCTCATTACTGTCTGCATTCTCATACTTTAGCTCATCATAACTCACCCCCACTTTTCTCTCTGTGTTTCTCTTACACGGCCAAATGGAAGACCCCGGGTTTTATCCCGGAGATCACCCCGGAACCCCACATCTCAAATTTCTTGTATTCATTCCCTCTTCCTTCCTTTTCTACATCTCAACACTCGTAACTTGTATTCGTCATCATCTATCTAAGCGACCAAAGAACCCTTGGTGTGGAAGATCTCCAAAGCCTCAGTAATTCTCTTAGACATGGTCTTCTCACCCTCTCTAACCCAAACTCTTGGGTCAAAGAACTTCTTGTTTGGCTTGTCCTCACCGTCTGGGTTACCGACTGGAGTCATCAAGTAGTCCTTCTTGTTCAAGACGTAGTCTCTGATACCAGTCAAGTAAGCGTACTGACAGTCAGTGTCCAAGTTGACCTTAACAACACCGTGGGTGATAGCAGTGTCGAATTCCTGCTGAGAAGAACCAGAACCACCGTGGAAAACAAGGAAAATTGGCTTGTTGTTCTTGGAGTTGATCTTCTGCTGAGCGTACTTCTGGTGCTCACCCAAGATGTCTGGTCTCAACTGAACGTTACCTGGCTTGTAAACACCGTGGACGTTACCGAAAGCAGCAGCAATGGAGAAGTTTGGACCAATTGGAGACAAAGCCTCGAAAACAGCGTAAACAGTCTCTGGAGAAGTGTAAAGAGAGTCCTTAGCAACGTGCTCGTTGTTAACACCATCTTCCTCACCACCGGTGATACCAATCTCCATCTCGAGCCATTGACCCATCTTGTGCATTCTGGTGAAGTACTTAACACAGGTAGCAATGTTCTCGTCATCGGTCTCCTCAGACAAGTCCAACATGTGAGAAGAGAACAATGGCTGACCAGTCTTGGCGAAGAACTCCTCATCAGCCTTCAACATACCGTCGAACCATGGGAGCAACTTCTTAGCACAGTGGTCAGTGTGAAGAACAACTGGAATACCGTAAGTTGGAGCAATAGCTCTAATGTAGTGAGCGGCAGCAATAGAACCAGCAATAGAAGCCTCCTGGTTCTTGTTGTCGACACCCTTACCAGCGAAGTAAGCGGCACCACCCTGAGAAGTTTGAAGGATGATTGGGGACTTGTTGTCTCTAGCGGACTCAAGGGCAGCAACAACGGTAGACGACGAGGTCACGTTAATAGCTGGGATAGCGAAACCCTTTTCCTGGGCCCAAAGGAACAATTGACGGACATCGTCACCGTAGATGACACCGGACTTTTTGAGAACTGCTGGAGCGGACATTTTCGTTTGTTGTTGATGGTGAAAAAAAATCTTGGGGGAATGGGTGATATTTATATTGTTGGCAACTCCGAAGGGGGACAACAGGCCGAGATTGCGTTTCGTGACGTCAGGTATCAGGAGAGGAGTGAGGTGATGTCCGGGAGTGTCCGGGTGCCGGTAATCCGAAAAAAATGAGACAAATCATCGATACGAGTATGTAAGGATCTTGATACACTTGATCAATGTTAGGATTAGTATATCATTGGCGTGATTGGTGAGGACAGCACATGCTTCTTGAGCACGGCGTCGAAAAAAGGTGAAAAAAGGTGAGAGTGAGAAAAGAGTGGGAGAGAAAAATATGGCAAGAATGGATGAAATTGATGGAGTGGATAGAGTGGATGGAAGTAATGGAAATGGAAGTAATGGAAGTAATGGAAGGGATATAATTGATTAATATAATGGGTTAATTTTATAAGAATTGTTGATAAGTGTTATTTTGAATGTATATGCATAGAGTTTAGCAATTAAACAATTGCTTTGACAGTTTAACAGTTGCTTAACAGTGGACTTAACAGTTGCTTAATGCTTGACAGTTGATTTAGATCATGTGGTAACTTTGGGGGAGATCATGTGTAAATCATGTGTTGTTAAGATATCATGTGGTGCAATAGATCTTTTTGCACCTTATGACGAGAATGGGTTGATATGTACAGTGCAAAAATGTTTAAGGTTGGTGCCGGCAAATCTATAGATTATACAATAGACGATAGGAATTGACGGGATCTAGACGATAGGGTTGATGGTTTGACACAAAGTTAACCTAATTATAATGAGACTACGAGAAGAGAAGAGAGTTTTAGAAGAGGTTTTCTAAGAGAGTTTTAGAAGAGACTTTCTATTAAGAGAGTTTTTAAAGAGACTTTCTATTAAGAGAGTTTTTGAAGAGGCTATTAAGAGACTTTTAGAAAGGCGTTTTATCTACTATGAAATTTCTATTATTTTACCCTCAATAGTCTCTATATCTATTCTACTCTACTCTCACAGCCTCTCATTCTCTTGTTTTCCACCACTTTCCATCGCACAAAGCCATCGATTATGCACTCTGACACAACTATAAGTTTTTGTCGTGCTTGGCCACGTGAACAAAAAGACAATGAAGGAAGATACTTACACAAGGCGAAGATACACAAGGCTATTCTAGTCCTTTTTAAGAGTATTGTAGTCCTTTCAATTAAAAGTATACAGAGAAGAACATACAGTCTAGAAGAGCTTACAGTCCAGAAGAGCATACATTCTAGTCTTTCTACATTCTAGTCCTTCTACATTCTAGACCTAGCATTCTTAGACCTCCAAATCCCTTTGCTCAATCGTTCTCTCGGCTTGGCTAGATATATGCAGGTTGATCGACAATAGTCACGTGAACAAATAAAAAATCGCACGTGAGCGAATCACGTGCATTTCACGTGAATTTTCATTAATGAAAGGTAGAGTATGTTTCGACATAATGAGTATGTGGATG
This sequence comes from Kodamaea ohmeri, assembly GCA_004919595.1. Classification (NCBI taxonomy): domain Eukaryota; kingdom Fungi; phylum Ascomycota; class Pichiomycetes; order Serinales; family Debaryomycetaceae; genus Kodamaea; species Kodamaea ohmeri. The sequence goes on from SKFK01000014.1 coordinate 391,532, forward strand.
ACTGTTCTAGTTCGAATGCGGATTATGCAACTTGTCTTTACTACTCTTACCAATTACGACTTTAAAAAGGTGTATCTTCGGTATTTCTCTAGTTTCTCAACAATCACCATACTTCCAAATACTATCTCTATATCTCCCTATATATTCACCTTCTATGTCTATTATGTCTCTTATTTCTCTGTCTCTATATCTCTGTCTCTCTCTCTGTCTCTTTTTTCTGTGTCTCTTCTCTGTGTCTTCTCTGTCTATATCTTTCTCTTTGTCTGTTTTCCTTATTTTCATGACTCCTCAACCCGGAAAACTGCTAACAACACTTGGAACACTTCCTTGCACTATATTCGATGGATCTCAAGATGAGCTTGAACAGATTCTGGCACTAGTACTGACACATCTTCTGGAACCTTACTCCATCTATGTTTATTGGTACTTTCTCCATACATGGCCACAATATTGCTACGTTCTCAAGGAAAAAACACGCGTAGTGGGCGTTGTGATCCTGAAAGTCGAGCCACATCGCGAGGTTCGTATGCGCGGATACATCGGGATGTTGGTGATTGATCCATCATATCGTGGCCGTGGATTGGCCCGTGATATGGTGAGATTAACCGTGAAGAATATGATAGAATGGGATCAAGTTGATGAAGTGATGTTAGAGACAGAAGTTGATAATGATGGTGCTTTAGGATTATACGAAGGAATGGGATTTTTGAGAACAAAGAGGTTATATCGGTATTATTTGAATACTAGAGATGCTTATCGATTGATTTTACCATTGGGTGAAAAACTGGGAGTTCGTATAGCTTTTCTTGATCCATTGAGAAAGGAATAGAGAGAAAGAAAAAGAGAGGGGGAGAAAGAAAAAGAGAGAAAGAAAAAGAGTGAGGGAGAGAGGGAGAGAGGGAGAGAAAAGATACAGAATATAGACAATATCGAAGGTCAATGAGATGATAGATCTGGGACTAATTGATGATTGGTCGTTATAGAATATAGAGATGGTAGAGGAAATGTAATAGTTGAGGAACAATGAAAGTTGAACGAGAGAAGGGTAGGGCGGTAGTGACGTTGGAATTGGAGAAAGTTTAGCAACTGCAGAATAGTAAGTTGAGTAGTTGAAGGGAAGAGTGAAGTTGGCAATTGCAGAATAGTGAGTAGGTTGAACTGATTGTGTGAACACTTTTGTTGACACGAGTGATTTGGGTAGTTGTAAAGATATTTCACTGTGTAGCGTTATGATCATATAGTTTGATTTCAATGGAATCCAGTTAAATCCAATTGGCCTGATATCAGCTATAATGGAATCCAATTGTATTGATCTTATAATGGAATCTCAATAATCTCAATATAATCTCAATAGTGGAGTCTCTGTATATCAAAGTTAGTGGAGTCAACTTCATGAATCTCACCAAATCATTTTGAATCTCATTTAATCTCACCAAATCATTTTGAATCTCATTTAATCTCACCAAATCATTTTGAATCTCATTTAATCTCACCAAATCATTTTGAATCTCATTTAATCTCACCAAATCATTTTGAATCTCATTGAATCTCATCCGAAACTATGACTATATGTTGACCATTTGTTGCTCAAAATGAATACGTTGTTTAGGTTATATGAATTCCTAAGTGATTTCAAAGTTATTTGATTATATGTTGCAATATTATCGCTATGTATTTCTTTCGCGTCTTGACGCGTCTTTTTTCGCGTCACTATTTAAACCCATCTGTTCGCAAAAATCTCCTCCAAATTTTCCATCCCCAATGATTGAAGGTAAATTCGACGAATCCACGCTCCTCAAGAAGATCGTCGACTCCATAAAGGATTCGGTCAAGTTATGTAACTTTAACTGTACCGAACACGGTATTACTGTCCAAGCTGTTGATGATTCACGTGTTCTTCTTGTTTCACTCCTCGTTGGTAAATCAGCTTTCTCAGAATACCGTTGTGACCGTGATATCACATTGGGTATCGATCTTGACTCTTTCTCCAAGATTATCAAGTGTGGTAACAATGAAGACTACCTTACACTCTTGGCAGAAGACTCTCCAGACTCAGTGTTGACTATCTTTGAGGATAAGAAGAAGGAACGTGTGAGTGAATACTCTCTCAAGTTGATGAATATCGACTCTGAATTCCTCAAGATCGATGATATGGACTACGACTCGGTCATCACAATGCCGCTGGCGGAGTTTGCAAAGATTGTGCGCGACTTGAAGAACTTGAGTGAGTCGCTCAACATCATTGTTACTAAGGACAGTGTTAAGTTCTCATCTGAGGGTGAAACTGGATCTGGTTCAGTGGTATTGAAGCCATACACTGATATGGACAGACCAGAAGAGAGTATTAATGTGACATTGGAGAATGCTGTGGACTTGACATTCGGTTTGAAATACTTGAATGATATTATTAGAGCAACAAGTTTATCACTGACAATCACGATCAAGTTGGCAGACAAGACGCCGGCGTTGTTCGAATACAAGTTGGACGTGGGAGGTTACTTGAGGTTCTACCTTGCACCAAAGTTCGATGAGGATGAATAGATGGGGTATGGAGTAGATAAGAATTAATTGGATATTAGTAAGGATGTAGGATGAAGATAAGAAGGTAGGATAAAGATAAGGATGTAGGATGAAGATTAGGATGTAGGATAAAGATAAGAATGTAGGATGAAGATTAGGATGTAGGATAAAGATAAGGATCTAGGAATGTAATGAGATGAAGGTTTAAAGGAAAGATGTCAGTATTTGTATGTACTTTTATCATGTTGGTTTTACACATCTTTTTATTCCATCTACATATTTCCTGTTCATTTCTTCATATTTATTCTTCCTACTTCTTGCTTATTCCTTCTTCTTCTTCTTCCTTCTTCTTTCACTTACGCCCTCTTTTCATTCATTTCACGACCCCACTTGTACAAATCACGTCTCAAACGATCAGCACGAACAATACCCCCTCGTATAGTCATCAAGTTCTTGACATATTCGTGTTGACGCTGAATACTAACTTGTAAATAGTTCACCAAATCATCTTTTAAAGCAGCCAACTCATCATCCAGTTCGAATTGAAGATGACTTTCTTCATAGCGTCGAAGAGTCTCAGGAAGTGCAAAAAATGGATCCACATCAGGTACATTAGAATTTCCATAATGATGAGAATTAGATATTTCTTGATTTTTCTCATCACTTTTTGCTCCTTCACTTTTCTCTATGTCTTGACTTCTTCCTTCACTTCTTCCTTCACTTCCTTCACTTCCTTCAATTCTTCCTTCAGTTTTAGACTCTCTTATCTTACTTTCCTCCTTATCTTCTGCTTTTTCTTCTCCTTCGATTCCTCTTTCCACTAAATCATGATCATATGATGCTAAACCCAAGTTATCATCCAACAAATAATACCAATCTTCACCATTCAACACTTGTAACAATTTATTCAACCAATTAAGGTTATTTTGTTCGACTTCAATCATATCAATGAGGTCCAGTGCCATATGATTAAACACTTGCAGCTTATAAGTTTTCGAAATAGCTGGATGTGTGACTATTTCCAGTGGATGGTTAAGTGGACTTAATATATCTGCGAGTCTGATTGTTTTAAGAACATGTCTATCATCATCACTATCATCATCATAATCACTATCACTAGCATCATTTCCGTATATATCACTCCATTTGCGTTTGTTTCTAGCGTTATCTCTTTCGATACTGTCGTTTGTGAGGGCAAGAAACTCTTTACCATGGTAGTCGACGACTTTTGTAGTGAGAGTATCCAGCAGTGCGGTAGGCATATGAAGCTTGCGACCACGATTTGAGCTACCTGCAAGATCTGCCTCAGCAGCTCGAGCAAGTGCACTTTTGAATCGGTTGATGGTATCGAGGGATGTACTGTCGAGCATAGAAGAAAAGGAGTAAAGAAAAAACACAAGAATATTGAAGAGAAGGAGACAAACGAAGAGAAATGAAGAGAAAAGAAGAGAACAAAGAAGGTGAATAAAGATTAAGGATGAGGGATGATTGATGAAGTATGATTGATGAATTATGATTGATGATGATTGATGATGATTGATGATTGATGATGATTGATGAGGACTGAATTTGTTGCAAATGATTGGAGTGAGGTTGGAAAGAAGGGGTTGATAGAATATAAATGGTTGGATATGTTGGACATGATGGATGGATATGATAGATGGATATAATGGGAGATATTATGAATGGATATGATGGATGTATATGGACCGAAAGGTGGACAAGGTTTGAAGTTATTGTATGATTTTAATCTTGTATGATCTTCTATTGTTTAGTATAAAGGTATGAAATGCCATAGTATCATAATATTGAATAACTTCAATATCATCATCATCTCCCATAATCTTATCCTCGTACTCTTCCTCCTCATCCTCTTCCTCCTCCTCACCCCCCTCCCCATCCCCTTCATTCCCTCTCTCCCTTCACCCTATATATTTTTCTTCTCCATATTCTCCTCCATTTTCTCCTTTATCTCGTGACCTTTTTTGGTGGCAACAATTCCGTAGCACCGCTACAATTGCTAATACTACTAGTGATAACAAGACCGAAACCATAACCATTGAAGTGGTGTAGTCAGAAGGTATAAACGACAACATCAGAAAACCACATAGAAGAAAAAGGAAGTCATAAGAGCTCACAAGAATACAACCACAGTTAAGAGAGTTCAATTAAGAGACTTAAGTATAGAGAAGAGTTCAAAGACTTCATATAAGAGTTATAGTTCGAAGTACAAGAAGTGTTATAATTCGACTTTATATCAAGTATATAACACTAGACAATCCAACAAGTATCTAGTGGAAGTGGGAAGGGACATCTAGTGAACTATATCTAGTGGACTATATCTGGTGAACTATATCTGGTGGAACTAAATCTAGTGAACTATATCTGGTGGAATTACATCTAGTGCTATATCCAGTCCTACATCTAGTTTATCCATCTACTAGTTCTTGTGAATATGTCCTTAACAGTCTACTTTGCACATACTGGTGCTGTACTTACGCTCCCCAAACCAATTCGTTACCATCGTCTCATCGATTTTAAACGACATGTACTGGAACAATTCGGTATTCCCGATACCGCTGCGGTATTTGTCCTCACTAGTTATGGACTTCGACTCAATTTCGGTATGATAAATGAACATGAGGCTGTGTATGTGTTTGATAAACGATGGTTCAATGATGATGCTCCGATTCCAGGACCATTATCAGCTCAATTACCTCCTCGTATTTTAGCAGCTAGAATCTCTGCTATGTTCACAGCACTCAATCTAGTGCTCTTATTTTGTTCAAACTTCATTAATGATTCTCAAAGACCATATGATCGGGCACTTAGTCAAGTTAAGATGATGCGACTCACAACATTACATGAATTATGGCGTGAAAAGTATTCATCTTTACAGAGATTACCAGCTATACGCATAGCAGATCGAACAATTAGACTCGCGGAAATGTTGGATGAACGTGCGTTAGAGTCATCAGCCACATATGTTGCAAAACATCTTCTGCTTGCAGAGGCTGAATTTAATGAAATGAATAATGAGTTAACAGATTTACACGAAGGTAAGAAGATGGTGGATAAGGAAATTGAGAGTTTGAGGAAGGAATCAGCAAGGAGATTTGCAAAAGATCGAAAACTCGAACATGAAGAACTTCATCAAGTTCACCATCAAGATCATCATCAAGATCACCATCAAGATCATCATCAAGATCATAATAGTGATATTCAATATGATCCTAGAGAATTGGTAGCTTTCCAGCATGAATTAGCCAAACGACTGAGGCCAATTTTGGCTCGAGTTGCAGCATTACAGATGCGTAGTGTGGCAGTTCAGGAGAGGTTAAGGAAAGTCACTGAGGGAAAAGGTAAAGAGAAGAAAGAAGACAAGAAAGAAGAAGGAATGAATGGAATAAAAGATAAAGAAATTGAAGAAGATGGAGGATACCTTCCTCCTATTAAAACTCATGAAGAGTATCTTGCATTAACCATTGATCTCCCATTACTTGTTGGTCTTGTACTCATTGAAATGCGACGTGAACTTGAGTGGAGTGAATACTTTGCTGATGGTGTTATTGCACATGTTAGTGAACAACTCACTGCACTTGCTGAGAAGGAGCGGCAGTTCCGGAGAGTTTGGATGCTCAAACTTGGACGACTGCTTTCTAGACTTGATTATGGACCACTTGGTGGTGGTGATTGTGAATTAAGTGTTTCAATTCCACGTGTGGAAGTAACTCTTGGTGGTCATAGTGCACCGATGTTTGCACATTTACGAGAGTTGGAAGTAACACGTGAAGATTTGACAAAGTATGTGGAGACTGTGGGTCATGGACTCCTTCACAAGACTTACCGTGATCTTGTGCGGTCAACCAATAATTTGAAGAAAGTTACTGAAATAGTAGGACTGCTCGGTATGGATCGTGGTGATGAGGCAGCAGCAGATGCTACGGTAGTTGCAGACTTACGTGCACGAATCCGCATGTTGGAGAATTTACTCCATCAGCAAAATGTTCGGAACTTACTGGGTTGGCCGGTAACTAGGGGGAGCATGTTGAGAGAGGGAGAGAGAAGTGGTGAAACACTTGGAAAGAAAGTTGATGGAAGAGTTGAAGGGGGAGTTGATGGAGAAAAGAAAGTTAACGGGGGAGTTGATGAAGAAAAGAAAGTTGATCGGGGAGTTGATGGGAAGAAAGTTGTTGGAGGATCCCCCACCGATCTCCTTCTGAAGTCAGTATACCCAAGAGCCGAGTCTGTTTTGGATGCTTCAGTGGTAGACAAACACTTGGATAATATTCGGTTGCGGAAGGAGTTAGCGGCTACTCGTGGAGAGTGGCAGGAAGAGCGCTCGCGGATGGAGAAGCGGTGGCATGAGGAGATGGCTCGGTTGGAGCGTGAGGTTGCGGAAAGGGAGAGTCAAAGAGAGGATGTTCTCAAAGAGAGGGAGAATCAAATTAGGAAGAAAGAAGAGATACTTAAAGAGAGAGATGAGAAGCTCAAAGAGAGGGATGATCAGCTCAAAAAGAGGGATGATCAACTCAAGGAGAGGGATGGTCAACTCAAGGAGAAAGATAATCAACTTAAAGAGAAGGATGATAAACTCAAAGAGATTGAGAATACACTTAATGAGAAAGATGATCTCCTTGAAAAGACTAAGAATACCCTTAATGAGAAAGATGATCAACTTAAAGAGACTGAGAATACTCTTAATGAGAAAAATGATATCATCAAGAAGATCGAAGGTATGCTCACTGAGAAAGAAGATCTTCTTAAAACGACCAAGAGTACCCTTAATGAGAAAGAATCTCTCCTTGAAGATGCTCTTAAAGAAACAGCAGGTTCTGTTCATCATAATGAAGATGAACTTTCTCATCTTCAACAAGAGCATTCTCACTTAAAGAGTGAACATACCAACCTTCAAGGAGAACACTCCGATCTCAGGAGTGAATATACCAAGCTTCAAGGAGAATATGAAAGACTTGAAAATGAACTTTCCCAACTTAAGAGTGAACATACCAAGGTTCAAGAAGAGCATAAAAACCTTCAAAATGAACACTCTCAGACTTCTGCAACCCTCGAAGCTCTCCGTACAGAACACAAATCCACACTTGCTGATCTTCTTTCGAACATGGCGGCCAAGGAGGCAGAATTCCAACAAGAACGCCGGCATTTGGAGAGCGATCTTCGCGAAGTACGTGCACAACTTGACGAAAAGACTGATGATTATGAGAACTTGATGGAAATGAAAGCAGGTGATGATGAGGAGCGTTCGAGGTGTGTGGAGGAAGTACGGGAAGTTCAAAAGATGTTGGAGAGCATTAAAAAAGAGAGGAAGAATGGAGAAGATGGAGAAGATGGAGAAAATGGTAAAAATGAACAAGTGGATGAAAATCTGTTTAATTTAGCAGATCAAGTGAAGATGGCTATTTCTCAGCTGGTTTCTGATCATACTTTTTCTACAGCTTCGTTAACACAGGCTCTCATGACCCTTACAAAGGCAAGTTTTTCATTCTTTGTGGAGATTTGTCTTGTTTTAGAGTCTATGGGGCTCCTTCTCACACACGAAGATGGTGCGTTCCGTATCTCACGTGTGAAGGGTTTGCGCAACAAAGAAGATGAGAACATGCCATCACTGACAGTTGTTGCGGACGTGGAAGCTCTCAAGGAGAAAGTAGAAGAGTCTGTGAGGAAAATGCAAAAAGAGAAAGGTTTGGAGAACGGGGATTTGAAAGATTTGGAGAAAGTGGAGGACTTTTACCCTGAGTTATATGATTACCTCCAAACAGTAACATTCAAGAAAGTTCATGAAGAGGATGAGACTGCGGAACATTTCTTGTTACGGGCTATTTCCAAGCGGTTTAAAGACGTGGAGAGTTTTGCAAAGAGACAGACTAAAGAGAATAAATCCAAGCAACAGGATGTCTCACGGATGCAACAACGACTTGCGACTAAGATCTCGATGAATAACTTTACCAAGGGTGACTTAGTACTCTTTTTACCGACTCGAATCGACCGTGAAGGTGAGGTTGACGATGGTGAACAACCATGGGCTGCTTTCAACATCGGTGCACCACACTATTTCTTAGCAGAGCCTGTGAGGGGTAATCGTGCTTGGATGGTGGGACGTGTGGAGCATATCGAGCAACATGTGGTTACTGCGGATTCGTGGGCAGATCATGACAAGAATCCATTCCAGTTGGGTGTGGGTGTGGTATGGCATATGGTTACTGCTTCTGAAGGTTTAGACAGTCGGGTAGAGAGGTGGATAGAGAAGAGTGGATAAAGATAGAGATAGTAAAAAAGTGAGGATAGAAATAGGGAAAGTAAAAGGAGGAATGTTAAAGAAGTAGTAAAGAAAAGAGTAAAGAATGGAAAAGAGGAATGGAAAAGAGTAAATGGGGGAAAGAGTGGATTAGTAAAAGTAAATGGGTATTGAGTGGATTGGTCAAATATTTTTTTGCACCCAAAATGTCAGAAATGAGTTACATACCAACACTAAAGTATAGGTATACATTAGTATATATATATACATCTCCTTTATGGCAAATCATTGTCAACTACATCCAACATATTCTTATTAAAATTCTTAGTCTTCTTTATTTCTCATCTCTTTCTCTTATTCCGCCACGTTGTTAAACAAATAACTAACACTTTCACCATTGTGCAATCTCCTTATAGCCTCTGCTAATGTACCACTAATATCAATAATCTCCAAACGATCACACTCTGCAATCTTCTTCTCTAATGGCATCAGGTTAGTACATACTACTCTGTCCAAACGTGATGCGTTGATCTTTTCCACAGCATTCAGAGACAAAACTCCATGTGTCACCATAGCCACAACCTTCTTTGCACCATGTGCAAGGAGCACATCTGCTGCCTTACATAAAGTACCACATGTATCAGCCATATCATCGACTAAAACGCAAACCTTACCAGAAACATTACCCACAAGTACCATACGAGATACCTCATTGGCCTTCTGACGCTCCTTGTGGATTAAAGCAAAGTTCACATCTAACTTGTCGGCAATAGCTGCAACCCTCTTGGCTCCTCCAGCATCAGGAGAAACGATGATTACGTCATCACTGACATCAGCGAAGTGGTCTTTAATCCAGCGCAATACCAAAGGTTCAGCGTATAAGTTATCGACGGGAGAGCGGAAAAAGCCCTGGATCTGTGAGGCATGGAGGTCCATAGTGATGACATGATCACAACCTGCAGTTTGAAGTAAGTTTGCGATAAGTTTTGCTGTGATTGGTGCACGCAGTTTATCCTTCTTATCTTGACGAGCATAAGGAAAGTTTGGGATAACAGCTGTGATACGTCTTGCACTTGCTATACGGCAAGCGTTGATAATGATGAGAAGTTCCATCACGAAGTTGTTGATTTCATTTTCGTCACATCCTGTTTGGATGATGTAGACATCCTCATCGCGTACAGATTCACCAACAGCGACAGCAGTCTCTTTGTTTGTATATTGGAAAGCACCCACCCGGGCGAGGTTGATACCGAGCTTGCAAGCAACGAGCTCGGCAAGTTTGGGATGCGAATTGCCCGCGATTAAACGGATGGAGTTGGGTGTCTTGTGGGACATGATGAGAAAAGAGAAATTAGAACGAAGAAATATGGAGGGAAATATGGAGAAGAAATAGAGAGAATATAGAGAAAAAATATAGAGAGAATATAGAGGGAAATATAGAGGAAAATATAAAGAAATATTGAGTTATTGCGAAGAAATAGATGAAGAGAAATGAGAAGATATGAAGAGAGATATATAGTCAAGATGATGACCAATTGGGAAAAGGTTTGAAACTAGGGAGGATGATAAGTGAAATAAAGATAAAGAGAATGATGAGGAAAATATGATAAAGTATAGTAAATAAGGATAATAAAGAAGATTTGATATATGAATGATGAGATATATAAAGACTAGAGGAATGGTCATTATTCGAAGGAAATCCAGGAGGTACCACGTGCAAAAATCTTTCCAATTACGATAGACATCGACGATTTTGGAATCAATATGATTTACCGTACATATTAAATTAACTATCATAATAGAAGAGATGATTCTAAAATCTTTTCTAAAATCTCTTTTACTATCTCTTCTACCATCTCTTCTATCTATTCATCCATTCTCATCTATTATTTCAATAGACTTCTTCATCTATTCTAATCATTTCATCTATCATAGTACTTATCACAATAACTTCATCTTCCAAATCATACTACATCTTCCATTTATACATCTTCCTTTCCATATACATCTTCCAATCACATACATATTTCCCCAAATCAATTGCTGCAAAATGGCTGCGAAAAACCAATATATTTTATACCCCTCATGCAAACTTTGCTTGTGCAATTTGAATCGTCTTCTTATCCAAATCAAATACCGCATACACCCAACGTAAGATGTTGTCACCCAAAATCGATGGGTTATTTGGGTCATCCCCAAATAACGACCCCTCTTGAATGGTGAGCCTCAGGTAACCAAGAGGTTCGTTGGTATGAACATCCAAAAGTTCTTGCACTAACTCACGGTATGGAATAGAAATTGTTGTCGCACCGAACGCAAAGGTCGCGTTGCCTTCAGGGATATTACTGTCAGCAAAGAAGTAAACTCCGGCATTCATATCGTACTGGTAATTTGGAAATTGTTTGGCAATCTCCAAAACGGAAGCACCTGGCAACACACTCTCGGTTGAACCAGAGTCCAATGCCACATCACTGTTGACATAATAACTTCCAACTGTATCCAAATGAATGAAAAACTTTTTGGAAGATTTCAATGGAAGTGTGGTCAATGGACCTGTGTATTTGGAATCATCGGTACCACCAAAGATAATTGACCCAGTCTTAGACTCTGGGCTATCCAAGTAGAGAGTGTAAAAATTGCTCGAAATAATACCTTGCTGGACCAAAGAAACTGGAATATTAGGATATGATCCTCCAATGGAATACTCATCATCGACCATACCAATCCCGAAAACGGCCTGTGCTTTACTCAGGCTATTAGCAACTCCAAATTCTCCTTTCACAGTGATATCTCCAAAGCTAACGGTATCAACATAAAGTAAGTCTTCATCATGATAATCATATTGAATGTTTAAAATGAGTAGAATGAGAATAATCAATTTGTTAATTACAGCTTACTTAATAGTTTAAAGGAGTTTTTCAGGTAGTTTAAAGGAGTTTTTCAGGTATTACAGTTTTATACATTGCTGCAAAAAGGCTGCGAAAAGATAATGAATCAAAAATATTTGCTGCGCAAACCCCCGATAAAGTAGAAGATCCTAATAAGGTCGAAAAGATTCATGATGCCTAACGTAAAGTGTTCTTGCGAGTGGAAAATTATTGGTCCCGAACAAATTGTCAGTATGAGAGACGGTCAAAAATTTGCCCAACTGGGGTTTTGCAACCGATAAGTTCGTATTATCCTGCTTCAATAAGCACGGAATAGCGTCAGAGAGACCGATAAAAAGAAACAACATAAATACCATCGATAAAACAATAATGGAAATGTAAGAACTATAAGAAATACGGTATACGAGAACTTCCAACCCAGCACTTTGATCATGAACCTGCATGTTATTTTGACATATGCAAGACTTACATGAAATTTTAGCCGAAGAGAGACTTCTCTGGCAATCCACACACTCACTTTTATAATTATGCCCTTCGGGTTAAGATTTAGTGGGTACCACTAATTCTTCGATGTTGCATTCCGTTACATCCAGGAAGTAAAAAAGGTTTTATAGTGCTACATAGCACATGTATGATTCTTAAGGAACTGTTGTATGATTCTTAAGGAACTCTTGTATGATTCTTAGTACAAGCAAGATTCCTAACATAATGAAGTTCTAGTATAATTTACGTTTTTGTTCATTGTAAATGTGTTACTATGTTTTATAGTGCAGTTTTATTGTTCTCGACTCAGGTTTAATTATTTCGTATGTACGTTCTGTTGGACCTTTGAATTGGAAGGTTCATACAAGGATGAAATTTTTGATGGCATTCTGAAGATTCTGATTATTGGAACATATTTTTGAGGCATTGATATTTGTAAGATATTGGTACCATATTTGTGAGACAATATCAGTAAAGAATTTGATAAGCAATATTGATTATTTGACAAGGCATTACCCACTTTATTTGGACTACCCCTTGAAAGTCGGTATTATCACCATCGGTATCAAATCATTGGTTATCAAATCATTGGTTATCAAATCATTGGTTATCAAATCATTGGTTAAATCATTGGTTATTTTTACACTCAAATTGCTGGTTATTTTTGATCTCAGAAATTATTGATAGTTATGAAGACCTCTTAAATTAAACTGTTCTAATACTCCATTGACTCATCATCAATCTTTAAATGAGCCCACTTCTTCGTCTCCGCTTTTCTAGCAGTTTTCGTCCTTATCTTGCGCTCCACGTGACATCCTAAAACGGTAAGCGCGGATCAAGTATATATACGACGCAAATCCCAGACTTTTGCCTTATGCACTCCCAAGTAATTGTTATAGGCGCCGGACTTGCTGGCATAAAGACGGCATTAGACCTTCATAATGCAGGGGTTACAGACGTCCTCATTCTTGAAGCAACATCACGGGTTGGAGGGCGGCTCAAATCCATAGATGCTTCCAAGTCAAACAAGGTCAAATTTGATTTGGGTGCACTGTGGTTTCATGACGGATTGAATAATCCGTTATACGAAAAAGCCAGAAAAAAAGGTAACATTGACTTTTACCATGATGACGGAAAACATATCTACTTCCTGGAAAAGGAAAATGTCATAGACTCCTATCGATTCCTTCAAGTTACCGAAGAGATCATGACTTTTGCATGCTTTTACTTTGAAAAAACCTCCGCTGATGACATCTCCTTGAAAGATTTGTGCATGATATATATGCAGGAATATAAAAATGAGCTCAATGAGGATCAAAAGCAGTATGGAGTTGGAGCTGTGAGGATGTGGGCTGAATTATGGCATGGTGCACCATGGGATCAGGTATCTGCACGGTACATTTTTGCCGATAGTCATTTGGGCCGCAATATTCTTGTAAAAAGTGGTTACATTAATGTGTTTAACAACGAGTATCTCGAATTGCCGCAAAAATTTCGCAACCAAAATATTTTACTCGACTGCAAAGTGTCCAAAATCGATTATACCCGGCTGTTTATTGCGTTGACAACCACGAAAGGGGTCTTCACGTGCGATCACTTAGTTGTGACAGTTCCTCAAACCTGTCTCAAAGAGAAAAACCCGCTGAACCCAGCTTATATCGAGTGGGCTCCACGACTTCCACCACAAATCGAACGGGTATTGCCAGAAGTGTACTTTGGATCGCTCGGAAAGGTGATTTTCGAGTTCGATGAATGCTTTTGGCCCAAGGATGTGGACCGTTTTTATGGGTTATCGACACGTGATGTCGACTCTAAGACTAGTGAGATTGCATCATGGGATTATCCCGCACTTTTTTTGAATTACCAGAGATTTGCAGGGGTTCCTGCGATTGTGGTTCTCACACAGAGCCCACTTTCTGCTCATATCGAGACTCTTGACGAAGATGCAATTTGGAAGTTATTTCTGCCATTATTTGCAGCCATTAGTACGGGAGAAGTTAAAAAGCCACACACGATCCGGAGAACAGAGTGGAATCGTGAGCCTTTGTTACGGGGATCATATGCTTCAGTTGCAATTGGGTCTATGGATCCTCTGGAGATTATAGCTGCTTTTGTAGAGGGAATTGAGGGACGTATTGGATTCGCTGGAGCCGAAACCATGGACGATTCTTCGAATGGGTGTGCTCATGGCGCATGGTTTTCGGGCCAAAGAGAAGCTCGCAGGATTTTGAACGAGATGAGGAAGAGAAAAGGGAAGTTATAAGAGATCTCGAGAAGGAAAAATCGGTCGGATAAAACAAAAAAGTCATATAGGTGGATAAGTTTAAGCAAATCTAGTATGATTGATCTATTAATATATAGGAGGAAACTTAAGTATTCCTACTATTGGTTAACTAAAAATTTAGGCTTATTGAATAGATATCAACTTTTTAATCATCTTCATTATACTATCATGCCGAACTTCTACGAAATGGCAACTTGTCCGAGTGGTTAAGGAGAAAGATTAGAAATCTTTTGGGCTTTGCCCGCGCAGGTTCGAATCCTGCAGTTGTCGATTCTTTTTTTGTTTATCGAAGATGACTATTGGACCTAACGAACAAAACCAGTTTTTGACTACCTAAACCTCATGATTCTATAACCCCACCATACGCTTTAAAGCTTCTATACGACATCCCAGTATGGTTTTCAGTGCATCACATTCGCCTGTCAGCTCACTACCGTTAAACGTTTACAAAACGGCAACTTGTCCGAGTGGTTAAGGAGAAAGATTAGAAATCTTTTGGGCTTTGCCCGCGCAGGTTCGAATCCTGCAGTTGTCGATACTTTTTTGGCAATATCTTTCCAGGTTTGACTAAATCATCGCTACGTGCTCCAAATGTTTGCCATCCCCTGCATACAGAGGCCGTTATAGGTTCCGACCCGGAAAAGTACCAAATGGATGAAGTAAGTGGAGTAGATAGATACGAGTACAAAATAAAGGGTATTATGATATAAAGATACATATACAGTAGATATAAAGATACTCCTTCATGAACAAGTAGTAATTTAAAGGTGTTATGCAAAAGTTATTATAAGGTATTAAGCAAGTGTAGTATTTCTCAGCAATTACATAACCATTCATCCCTTCCATTTTTGGATAAGGAGTTGGAACTGTTCAGCCCCTGCTTACTAAACAATTTATCTTTTTGCACACCATGACAGACTCCAAGCGTAACATCTCGGAGGTGGCAGCGGCTTCGGCATTCAGCCAGTCTCATGAGGATAAGAAGGCCCACACCAAGGCTGGACGTAAGCCTATTGACACCGAACCCAAACTGAAGCGTACGGCCCAGAACCGTGCGGCACAAAGAGCGTATCGGGAGCGCAAGGAACAGAAGATGAGAGAGTTGGAAGAGAAAGTTAAGTCTTTAGAGGACATCAACGTTCAAATGAGTACTGAGAGTGACTTTCTTCAAGCTCAAGTTGATGTACTAAAGAAGGAGTTGGCAAGATATAGGGGTCACCTGGATTTCTCAGACTTGAACTTACCCACAAAAGTGGGTCATTTGCTGAACCCTAAGTCTAAGACTGCTGCTGTGGACTTTGATAATAGTAACTACAACAATCCAGCAAGAACAAATAGCTTGGGTAACACTCTGAGCACAAGTCTGAATGGTACTACTAATGGTCAGTCAAGGTCCCCTACTCAAAATTCACACGCGGCAAAAAAACACGGAGTGGCAAATTACTCCCCACCTTCGCTCAAAGGGGATTGGAACAGATATCCGGGATCTGCATCTTCCGGAGAAAATGCTGTGGATAATAGTCTGTCGTCGACATTTGCACTGCCATTAAACAACAATTTGCTTGTATCACCAGATTCTAGTGTTGGTTCACTGAGTGTTCCAATCAAAAATGAGCACCTTGACCTCACATCGCCTACTGGAGGTCAATTTGACGAGCTGGTAGACGCATTTTGTGCACTGTTAAACCAGGCATGTGGTACAAAGGCATGCCCAGTACCGAAAGACCTCAATAAGGGATATACTCCATCGTATAGTGGATCTGATATCAGAAGTGATGTGAGAAATATGAGAGGAAAGACAAATAATGACTTTAAAGGGAACAGTGATTTTGGTGGTGAATATGGAAATGACGGAACTAATGAATTTGGTACGAATGATTTCGGGACTAATTTTGGCCCTAATGATTTTGGTGCTAACAATTTCACAGCAAATGATGGTTCCAACCTCGATTATAATGCAAATCCGTCGGCTTTTGCCCAAAATGCCGATTTACTGTTCTTATTGGATAGTAACCTTGATATGGATTTAGCTTTCGGTAACAACGTTCTGCCAGAAGGTGCTTATGCTGAGCAACAGGACCCATTAGCGTTCTTGACAACAGAGGAATCTGTATATGATCCATTAGGAGATGGTATGTACGGCAAACCTCAAAGCAATAGTGGAAGATACGAGATCAAACAAGAGGATACTGGACTGGGTGGATTGGAGAAGACTGGAGGAGAACTTGGGTCGAAGGTTGGAGAGAAGGAATCCGACGATGAGGTTGTACCTGCACCAGAGAAACACATTAAATGCTCTGAGATTTGGGATCGGATCACATCACATCCACGGTATACAGACATTGATATTGATGGCTTGTGTCTGGAGTTGAAGGCCAAGGCAAAGTGTCTGGAGAAGGGAGTTGTAATTGATCTGGTAGATGTTAACTTGTTGCTTGAGCAGAGTGCGATGAAGAGGAAATAGTTGAAATGAGGGAGTAATTATGAGGAACGATAAATATTGAATAAAGGGAAAGAGTGAGAAGAAGGTGTAGTATGGTATGGGTTAGGGATAAGTGATGATATGGGGTTAAAGAAATATGTGATGGTGTGGGATATGTGATGGTATGAGATATGTGATGGTATGAGATATGTGATGGTATGAGATATGTGATGGTATGAGATATGTGATGATATTGGATTTAGTATGTCGACTATATATACTTACTCTATCACTTCATTCTATATTGTATTCTATTTTCTATTTCATCTTCTATTCATTTATTCTTTTTATCTCTATTCTCTTAAATCATCTCCATTTTATCTCTGCTCTTCTCTATTTTTTCCTCATGAAGCATCCCTACCAGATCGTTACTGCCGACCAAAAACACCTCTTTGCGTCGGTGAAAAACCACCTCCAAGTCTTTGATATGGACTCTGGTGCCATGGTGGGTTCTTGGGTCGATACTGTTGATACAAATACCCCTTTGAAGAAGCACCATGAAGAGATCGCTCAGAAAATGCAAAAAAACAACGATGCAAAACCAGTCAAAATCCCAAAGATCCCAGTCCCTGGTCCAGGTGCTCCTCCTATCTACAACTATATCCGTTCACTCGTACTTTCTAATGATGGAAATTACTTGGTAGGTTCTACAGACTCCGATAAGTCTGTTATCATCTTCAAAATCGACTATTCTCAGGAAAATTGCTTACAACTCATCAAACGTCAGGTTTTCCCAAAAAGACCTTGTGGTGTCCTGCTCGATGGAACTTCAAGTGTCATAGTCGCTGATAAGTTTGGTGATGTTTACTCTATCGACCTCACCTCAGACCCTGTCGATGAAAAACTCTTACTGCCAATCCTCGGTCACGTGTCTATGTTAAGTGATGTTTTAGTGACGGAGTTGAACGGTAAGAAGTTTGTATTAAGTGGAGATCGTGATGAGCATATCCGTGTTACCAACTACCCTAAGGCATATGTAGTGAAAAACTGGCTTTTCGGTCATCATGAGTTCGTTTCTGCTATGGCTGTTCCAGATTTTGACTCTGAAATGTTGATTAGTGGAGGTGGTGATGATTTCCTCTGTGTTTGGAAATGGTTCCAGAATGAATTGGTACAAAAGGTTGAATTGAGACCTATTGTTGAGGAGCTTTTACTGGATGAGCACCTTCCTCCATCAAGATTCCGTACAGATGAATCTCCTCGTGAGATTGCCGTGAGTCAGATTGTCCCAATTAAATCTGGCGAAAATAACTTCCTTGTGGTAGTGGTGGAGAATACTAGTGCATTAGTGGTATTTAAAGTTGAAAAGACGGTGATCCATGCCCAAACATTCAAAACATCGAGTCCCGTGGTACACATTTGCTCGAGCGGAAACCGTATTGTCGCATCTTTGGAGGAGCTGAAAGTGGAGGTTTACGATATGGAATCTCAGGGTTTGGTTGAAGGGAAGGAAATTGAAATCATGGAAAAGAACCCTTGTGATGTTGGTGGAAAGGAAGAGTTTTACCCATTGTTTCAGGTGAACAGTTTGAGAAAGAGAAGTGATCATTAGAGAAAGAATATAGAAGATAAGAGAAGAGTAGAGGAATATGGTGAAGTATTGTATAAATAAATTTGAAGGCATTGGCTGCGAAAAATGACCAAAAAGGGAACAGTATAAAAACACTAATACAGATGAACACTAAAGAATAGAACTATCGTGGGTTAAAAACTCTTCAATATCTACCCCATCTAGAAATCCTTCTATTTTTCTATTTCCTCTATTTTCAATTCTCTGTAAATCCACCCTCCTTGGCTAAAGCATGGAACAAACCATCCTTCTCCAATAAAGCTTCTGGACGATCAAACTCCGCAACTTCACCCTTCTCCAAAACAACAATACGGTCAGAGTCCATAATTGTGTTCAACCGGTGTGCAATAGTAATAATTGTCTTGTCCTTAAACTCACGTCTAATAGTCTCCTGCAAAATCTTGTCAGTCTCAACATCAACAGCAGCAGTAGCTTCGTCCAAAACAAGAACATTCAGTCCATGTGATAACTTGAGCAAAACACGTCCCAAACACATCAACTGTCTCTGTCCAATAGACAAATTACTACCACTCTCATGTACAGCGGCATCAAGTGCATCGCCTTCTCCTCCTTGAGCAGCGTGCATCTTGGTCACATGTTCCTTCAAATGGCACAACTCCAATGCACGCCATACATCAGCATCGCTATATTCACCTGTTGGGTCGAGGTTAGACCGGATTGTTCCCTCCAATACTTGCGAGTCTTGTGGGATAATCAGAAGACGGTGACGAAGGTCTGCTAATCCAATACCAGAAGTACGAACTCCATCGATGTCAATCTCACCACCAGCAGCTTCAATAATACGGAAGAGTGCCAATGTCACAGATGACTTACCAGCACCAGTACGTCCAACAATACCAATCTTCTCACGTGGTTTCACATCCAAGTTAATACCCTTCAACACAAGATCCAATTCTGGACGGTATCTTGCGGAATAATCCTTGAACTCAATCTCACCGTGTTGTGGCCAGTCAGGAACAGGTCTACGCAGTTCAATCACTGCTGGTGCTTCAGGTGTGAGTTCCGAGTATTCGAGAATACGCTCAACAGAAACAATATTGGTTTCAACCTCAACAGTCATACGAACGATCCAGTTGAGTGATTGAGTAATCTGAAGAGAATACAGCACGGAAAGACCAACCAAACCAGCACTCAAACGTCCACTACGCAAACTCAAGATCGAAATTCCCGCAGCTGCAAGAATAATGATCGATCCAAGGAATTCTAAACGAACTGCCAACCATCTATTAGCATTGATTGCAGGGTGGAACGCAGCCATATTACGGTCGATACGCAGTTCGTTCATAGCACGGAATCTCAGCTCTTGTCCAAAAGCACGAATAAGCAGAACTCCTGTGAGTGATTCTTGGAAGTTAGCATAGATAGGAGAACGAGAAACCAGGTCCAAACGACGAAGTTCACGCAGTGTACGCATATAGTATTGTTGGTAGTAAACGTACAATACCGATAATGGTAACATCACAAAAATAAACTGCCATGTCAGGAAGGTAATAACGAGGATAGTGAACAAAACCTTGGTCAGATTCATGAAAAACATTCCAAAAACACGTCCCAAAACTTCGTCAACCTTGTAAACATCGTTCGAAAACCGGTTGAGAATACGTCCAATTGGTGTCGTCTCGAAGAATGACATAGGTGCACGAAGAACACTCACTGCCATACTCTCATGAAGCTTAGCCAGTCCATTGATTGTACAGTAAACCCACATGAATGAAACTTGGAGGAGTGTCGCACACAGATATCCAATACCAAGAAGGAAGTAAATACCAAGATACTTGGGGATCTGAGGGTTATATCCATGCTCAGTGTTCACTTCAGACCAATGCTTAAGCCAAACGTTCGACAGAACAACAATCACATTCGAAAGAACCGTACACGAAAGAAATACAACCGTTGAGAAAACTCCACATGCAACTGCATATGCTCGGTAAACTCCCCACTTAACTTGTCCTTGTTCCATATGTTCGGCACGTGCATCTTCAGGAACTGGAGTGTTTGAACCAGCTTCCTCATCTCCCTCTTGAACCTGTTCATCTCCATCAATCTCTTCATCTGATGGAGTTCCGCTCTCAACTTCAAACTCACTCTCACTAGAAAGCTCAGTTTCATCAACTTCCTTCTTTTCTTCCTCCTTTTTCCTTGGTGCATACTCTTCCACTAACCGCCACAATCTCAGACCTTCACGCATCTCACTTGGTGCACATTGCTCTAACATCCGTCCTTCTCCAACCAAGTGAACCATCTGTGCAAGACGTAAAACCTTGATGTTGTTCGTAGCTAAAACTATAGCCTTGTCACGTAACATACCCCGAGGTCCAATCACATGCTCAACCAAATGACGTCCAACGTGCTCATCAACAGCACTCAATGGGTCATCGAGGAGATACACATCAGCACGGGCATATACAGCACGAGCAAGTGCCAAACGAGCCTTTTGTCCACCACTCAATGCAATACCCTTCTCACCAACCTCAGTAGCATCACCAGCAGGAAGTGCCCGTAAATCCACGTCCAAGGCACATGCCTTGAGAACATGTGCATAGAATCCAGCATCATACTTCTTTCCAAACAAAACGTTCTCACGAACACTACCGTTCATAATCCATGCGACTTGCGAAACATACGCAACACGTCCATGAACAGTAACCAGTCCATCAAGTCTGTACAAATCACCAAGAATAGCTTGAACTACCAGTGACTTACCCAGTCCAACTCTACCAACGATACAGTGCATCTCACCCTTGCGAACATGAAGACTGATCCGCGATAAGGCAACCTTATACCCAGAATCACCTTCTGCACGAGACCACAAGAATGTACCGTTCGCCACATGCACAGCAGTATCGCCACGCTTTGCAGCACGCGGTGCGTGAACAACGGCATCGCTCTGTAACTCGCCTGCAGTGAGAAATTTCGTCAACCGTGATACTGCAACTTGTGCCTCAACAACTGACGTGATCACACTTGGAACCACAGCAAGTGGGAACAGCAAAAGATTGAAGAGTGCGAGTGCAGGGAACACAATATCGGTACTAAGAGCACGCTTTTGTGTGAGCACAAAGAGAGCAAATGTACTGCAACTCACGAGAAATGGTGCCAAGTTCCATGTAGATGTCAGGAATGCCAGCCATACACCCATACGCTTGAGATTTGCAAGTTCTTGGTCATTACGAACTTCACGAAGACGTGCAAGATATGCAGGTTCCCATGCATAGAGCTTAAGCAGCTTAATGTTACCGAGAATTTCACTAATCAACCGCAGACGTGCATCTTTATAACCCATCTGAGTCTTTTGAAGACGTTTCTGAACACGAGCAATCACACCATTGAGAGGAATCATCACAACCATGATAAAAACTCCCGCCCACATAGCATTACCAATGAGTCCATGAAGCAGATAAAGACAAATTGCAATTTGGAATGGACCAGACCATGCAACTTGAAGATTCTGAACAAGATCTTGAAGTCTCTGAACATCAACACTCATAAGATTCACAATATCTCCAGTGTTGGAAGCACCACGGGCTTCATTCAGTAAAACAAGAGCCTTGTTGTATACAACTGCAGTCAAAGCACTCTTCAATTTCATTCCGAGGTCAAAGGCACGTTCAAAATATTGGTGAAGACATGCTGTCTGAGTAACCGAAACAAAGAACATAGCTGCTGCAATCATAAGACCCTTGGTAAGAGCAATAGGCTCATCACGTGCTCTTGCATCCAGGTACTCATTGACGAAATTAATGAGCATTTTCAACAATTGTGGCTGCACAAACCCAAGAACATCCTGCATACCTTTGAAAACACCACCAACGGCAAACAGAAATCCAAAAGCACGTGCCAAGGACTTCACTAAGGATGGGTGAACATGACGCTTCCACTCTTGGGTGAACTGTGCCCGTGTTGCTTGTGCACGTAATGCACGTGGTAAAAGTGGAAGATCATGCTGCTTAAGATACTGCATATATCCCTTTCTCATAAGAGGTCCCATCCATGCAAATGTAATACGAGAGAATACATTAGCTTTATCACGTGGAGATTCGGCCGAAATACGACCCTTAGCACGTGGAGGAAGCCCAGCACTCAATAAGAGCGAAAACACCGAAGTTGCAAGTGCCATTGCACCAGAAATACCACTCGTTGTGCCCAACTCGTCACGAAGACTCGTGCTCACAACACGCATCACGTGGAAGGTCACCTGACCAAGCCAAAAAAAGAGGGTGGCGCCGTTTGGGATAGACGACTTTAGTTGGTCGAGGTAAGTTATAGTGAGGGCTATGATTGCCGCGAGCGTATTGATTGTGAGGGCAGACGACGAGATACCTTTTGGTGAATTTGCGAGCAAAATTGCTTGAAGAATCACGTGAAACGCACCGATTGCGATTTTTGCGTAGAACGACCACGCGGTACGGTTTGGAGCTGGTTTTTGGTGACGAAGGCGGATAATTTCATGCGCACCTACCACAATGTAAGCAGCACTTGACGCCACTATGAGTGCTGCTTGGAAACATGGTGCAATGTCGGAGTAAACGGGTGATAATGGGCCCCAAGAAGTTTGGCAGCCAAAAAACCCGGGATGTTTCGAAGGTGCCGAGGAATTGAAATTAGCGAATGTTGAAGTGTACCCTGGGGATGAAGTGTACTCGGAGGATGATGTATTATATACATCAGCATCCCACCATGGAATGTTTAGGAGACCAAACGCGGAATATTGGTGGCCGAGCTGCTCCATATTAGTAATGGAAAATGAAAAAGATAAGAGCGAAAAGAGAGAAGAAAAAGAGAGCGAAAAGAGAGAAGATAAAAAAGGCTTAAACGAAAGTAGTAAGAGACGGAAAATGATGAAATGAGGAAAATGAGGAAAATGAGGAAAAGCAAGATAATGAGGAAAATCAAGATAATGGAGGATAATTTGAGGGAGGATAAGAGATGGAAACAAAAGTATGATGTAAAATAAGAGGTAAAGAGGTCTTAAACTAAGAATTATGAGAACTATTCAAGTATTAGGTTTAAAAGTACTATACTTAACTTTAGTATTATACCTACTACTAAATAGTTTTAGTAAGATCTAAGATCATATCGAAGATCATATGGAAGATAATATCGAAGATCTTTAAAACTATATTTAAGAGGTATTGAGCATGTATTTTTAAATTTCATTACAGCATGATTGAGTGTTTAGTTTCATCAAGTGATTGGTTAAAGTATTCAATTGAATCATGATGAATGAGCTCTGAGAAATGGTCCGAAAACACTCACTAAACCTTTCGTTTTTTCTTAACACCTTGTTGGCTGCGAAAAGACAAAAGGGGAATAGAGTCAATTCAGATTAAAGAAATTGAAAGATCATACGAAATGTAATACCAATAATACCCCAACCATGATCAACTATCCCAACTATCTGATAAAACATATCTGGTTTTTAATCATATTCAACTTCCCATATATTCTTCCCCATCTCCCTTTCTATACTTCCTTTCTATACTCCCCTTCGATAATCCCCTTCTATACTCCCCTTCTATACTCTCCTTCTATACTCTCCTTCTATACTCTCCTTCTATACTCTCCTTCTATACTCCCCTTCTATACTCCCCTTCTATACTCCCCTTCTATACTCCCCTTCTATACTCCCCTTCTATACTCCCCTTCTATACCCTTTATTCTCAACTATATATACATAATCTTATGCTATATCCAACTTACTCCTTTCCCATCCACCCCCATAATCCCTTCTTTTTCTCCTCTCGTTCTTCCCCAATAAACCTTTGTGACTTGATTTTCTCCCCAACTTCTCCTACTCGAGTCTTTTTCCACCATCCACTAACACTCTCATATACTCCACCCTCTTCAATTGCAGAACCAATATGTACTGGCTCCACGAAATTGAAAATAAACTCATCTGCACTTTGGTTCCAAATCTTATAGTTTTCAGTCTCCCGCCATTTATCAACGAAAACCAGCCCAAAATCACTCAATTCTCCAAGACCTCGTTCAAATCCTGGTGGTGGTTGTGAAAATCTATCAACATACTGTTCATATCGAACACTCAGTACTAACAGTGACAAATAATCCTCAAATTGATACCGGATATAATCATCACTACCAGCAAACTCACCCTCATGACTCCGAGTAGATTGCACTAATCGGTTCACAAACTTACGATCCGCATGACTAATAGTGAGTTCTTCAGGCCGACCCTTAGGATAAACTACCTCGTTCGTGTCGAGATTCACAATCACATCAACATCATATTTCTCCGCTTGACTCACAAAAAGCAAATTCAGACACCCAATCATATAACTCCGAACCAGAAGCTCCTCCAATTGCTGAAGTGGGAGGTAAGGGTTCCAAAATGAGTTCTTTGTGTTGAAAATCTGAAGTGGTAATCCGTAAAATCGAAGCATCGAGGCTCGACTACTGGTATTTAACAGAACTGGTCGTTGCAACGGACCATGCGCTTCTGTATAATCCGAAAGTGGACATCCCAGTAAGTCCAAATGCCCCATTAACCCAGGGAAAAGTGAAATCAAATTGTTTTGGAATTGTGTGAGTAATTCAAGATTGGTATTCGAGAAAACCATCACCTTCTTCTCAAGAAGAAGACACTTGAAAATTCGCAAAAAATCCGTCTTAAACGTAGCCACAGAATCTCGTAAATGTAAGTTCACATAATACTCTTCACTCTCATCACTAGATGCTTCAACACTATGCTGTAAATCTCCATATAAAACATCAAGAATACTGAAATCCTGCATATTGTCCTGCGCAAAGTATGCGCGTGTAATAATCGATAACTTCTCTTTAATGCGTGTGAATACAGGCCGTCCGCGCAGAATCACAACAATTCCCTTCTGCACAATCAGCCGCGTGATATGTGCATTGCGCTCGCGCTCACCCTCACTTAATTCGCTCGTCTTCACTTGTCTCACGCATGAACACCCAAAAAGTGTCTGTAAATGCCGTGGATCGCCACGGAACAGGTCCATGTCGCCAATATCATCAATCAGTGTGCAAGTATCGGTATCATACACGAGATTGAAGTTAGAAAATGTCTCCTCAAAAAGATGTGCACCATCAGGAAGAGCTTGGAACGCAAGGTTGCGGAAAAGCCCCTCCAGGTGCGTAGGGTGCTTATCACTACGCCACCATTGCACTTCCGGACCACGCTGGTGATGGAAATCAACAAGACACACTGCAAAAAGCTCGGCAGAACGCTGCTCAAGTGCACGCCGCACTTCAATCGGCGCATTCACAATTCGAAGCCGCCCCGATTCGGCCGCTTTGTCAGTGCTTAGGTCAGCGGCGTTTTTATCAGCGATTACCTCAGCATCCTTCTTTTCAGCCGCTTTGTCAGCCCTTATATCAGCCGCCTTAGAAGCCGCCTTGTCGGCATCTGTATCGCGAGTGCTATCGATGCGTTTGCCCAAGCGCATTGGTCTGCATTGGAACTCGTCTGTGGAAGCGTTTGACAGTTTACTCAGGAGTCTGAATGGCTTTGAGGGTGATGCTGACTGAGACAGTCTGCGTTGTTCTGTACGTTTAACAAGGCGAATTGGTTTGAGTTCATCTTTGTTACGAGGTGATGATGCAGACGAATGTGTTGGAGATGCCAGCGATAATGATGAGATACGCGATGTTCTTGGTGACGACAGAGGTGATGATGTTGGGGAAAATGTACGAATTCCCACAGGTGATTCTGGTTGATAAGGAGTTGGTATATGTGGTGAAGAATGTAATGAATGTTGTGGTGAATCTGACGAAGGTGAATCTGATGAAGGTTGTAATGGGTTATGTATTTGAGATTGTTCAGGTTGAGGTTCAAATTGTTCAGATTGAGGTTGTTCAGATTGAGGTTGTTCAGATTGAGATTGTTCAGACTGAAGTACTGATTGTAATGTTTCTGATTGTAGATCTTCTAATTGTGTACCCTCTAATTGTGTACCCTCTAACTGTGTACCCTCTAACTGTGTACCCTCTAGCTGTTGAGATTGTCGTGATTGTGTTGATAAGTTATGGTGATCCGTCCATTGGGCGTCTAGTGGTGTTTCTATAGGAGGAATCTGATAACCTCTTTGGTTTATTGGGTCGACTGAATCGTCATTTATGTTAATGGTACTATGAGAATGATTGAGGTCCCCATCATCATCGGTCCATGGGTTGGTGGTGGTCCAAGACTCAGTTGGGGTACGTGGATCACTCATGGTGAAGGAAAAATTATAACGGGAAAAATAAGTAAAGGTATACAGAAAAGAAAATGGATAAAAGAGGATGAGGAAGAATATGGAAGATGAATATAGTTGAGGAACATGAAGGACATAGGAACATTCAAGTGTAGCTTGGTAAAATAAAAATGAAACGGGTATTCAGATGAGCTAGTAATATGATGCTAGAAACCTAGTTAGAAACCTAGTTAGAAATCTAGTTAGAAACCTAGTTAAAAATCTAGTTAGAAACCATGTGTAAATGATATCAAACAATTAAAACTGAAAGACATCATGAATGGTTCTGAACGATCCCAATATCATACACCCACAATATACTTCGAACATCCCTAACGTATTCTGCATTCTCGTGAGTTAGGTCACGTGATTGATCATGTGCCAATGATCAATCACGTGCATATTCACATGATTCAAGTCCACATGACTCATGTCACGTTACCATATTAGCAACCAGGACTAGTCATCCACTCCCTAACTTCTATGCAACAATTGCCCAGCTAGATCCTTCAATTCAATTGGCTGTAATCATTGCTACATACCCTTCATCCAATCGGTTTTCAATCATCCACAATTGCTACATCTCCTGAGGCAACTCCTATTATTAAGTTCCACAATATAGAGCGTCAGGAGTTACACCGGAAATCTAACCAAATCAGATCCATTTGAGGCATAGTTCTTACTATTCTTCATCTATCTTATCATACCATCCGTTTATCAGTTCTTTTCATACCATCCCTTTTCTCATCATACCATCCTTCTCATCATACCATCTCTTCTCATCATGAAATCTTTCTCATTCTCAATTATTTTCCTTCCATCCTTTGATCCTCATTTTCCATCCTTTTCCATCCTCCTTAATCTTTTTCTATATAAATGATTGTCATGCCTTTTAGTTTTTCCACACACAATGTCTTTAAAAGTCGGCGATAAACTTCCAGACGGAATTGAGTTCCAATACATCCCAATTGACCTCTCTACACTCAATGAGGCTTCACCACTCGCATGTTCCATCCCAACCTCCCTCAAACTCGACAAACTTGCGGAAAAAGCTGGTCCTTCCGGTAAAATTGTGATTGTTTCTGTCCCTGGTGCTTTCACTCCAACTTGTACTGAGAACCACATTCCTCCATACCTTACTGCAGACCACTTGAAGGCACTTAAAGCTAAGGGTGTTAACTCACTTGTGGTTATTAGTGCTAATGATGCTTTTGTCTTGGATGCTTGGGGAAAGTTACTCTTGAAGGATGCTAAGGCTCATAAGGATTCGGAGTATCCCGAGATCATTTTTGCTTCTGATCTGTTGGCTGAATTTAGTAAGAAACATGACTTATCGGTCGATGCAGGTAAATTGGGTCTCAGAACTGCCAGATATGCTTTGGTTATCGATGGTAACAAAGAGGTTAAGTATGCTGGTAAGGAAGTTGAAAAGGTGGTCAAATACAGTGGTTATGATGAGGTTTTGGCTAAACTTTAAGATAGCAAATGATTAGGATATCAAATGATAGTATATCAAATGATAGTATATCAAATAATAGTATATCTTTTATCTAGTATATCAAATGATTAGGACTTCGTTTATCTAGGATATCTTTTATCAATAGTAATATCAATTGAATCAGTACTAGTCTGTAAGAGATTAATGGTGGCTTGTGTATATCACGTGATACGACGAAAGGGAACTATATACAGGACTTCTCATACCTACTAAATTTCAAATAGAGGTTATGAGATCATTTGAGTCTTGCTTAAGTTTTTGCCAAATTGATAATAGATACGTGGTCAAGATGGTCAAGATGGTCAAGATTTTCCATAAAATCTGGTCTGATTTTGTCACTATACAACGCTACCCATCACTGAATTTTTCAATTCCTACCAACATACCACCTCAATTGATGCAATTGACTAAGGAATGAATTGATTTAATAAAACCTTCTATTGTTAACTTCAATTGTTAACGTCAGTTGATTTCTATTCAACTCAATTGTTAAATTTCAACTCCGCTTAAATTTCAACTCCACTTGTATTCTACTCATATTCTACTCAATTGCTTCACTTATCGAACCCTTACTCTAACCTCCCCTCCTTCTCTTTCTACAATCATAATACTGTAATACTGTACGTTACGTTATTGTTCACCTACTTACAACTCACCAGAAGCAGTGATGGTGACCTTAGCAGTGGTAGCACCGCTGTTAGAACCGTAACCCTCAATCTTCTTGACAATGTCGTAACCGTCAACAACCTCACCGAAGACAACGTGCTTACCATCCAACCAAGAGCATGGAACGGTGGTAATGAAGAACTGAGAACCGTTGGTGTTTGGACCAGCGTTGGCCATAGACAACAAACCTGGTCTGGTGTGCTTCTTGGAGAAGTTCTCATCAGCAAACTTCTCACCGTAGATGGACTTACCACCGGTACCGTTACCTCTGGTGAAGTCACCACCCTGCAACATGAATTGAGGGATGACTCTGTGGAAAGAAGAACCAGCGTAACCGAAACCCTTCTCACCAGTGCACAAAGCTCTGAAGTTCTCGGCGGTCTTTGGCACAACGTCGTTGTACAAGTCAAAGGTGATTCTGCCGAGTGGCGATCCGTTAGCTGCGACGTCAAAGTAAACCTTGCCCATTTTTTGTTGGTGCCGAAAATCAGGGAATGGCGCGGTTTATAAACGGAAGGTAGTGTGGGGGAGAAAAAAAGAAAGGAAGAAGATGGAAGGGGATGGAAGGGCAAAGTCCGCAGACAAAACTTACTAGTATTGATAGTGGGAGAAACAAGTACAAATGAGGGGCAATCTTGAGCATATCATAGAAGTCCAATATGCCACGTGGATGATGTTTCAATGGTTGAAAAAAACCGGAGAATTGATGTTCTTTTCATCTATTGATTGATAGTATGTGAGGTAGTCTAACATTGACCTTTATTTCAGCGTCTTTGCTGATTGATTGTACTTCATAACTCCCATATCATCCGAGTCATCAACTGATCTGGATTCATAATGGAATGCAATCCTCGAATCTTTTTCCTCTTGCTGTCGTCGGCAGTCTGCAGGATAATGTCACGTGATTCACGTCACGTTATATATCACGTGTTATAAACTAGCGCATGATAACTTGACACGTGATCACCACCAGACCTAGTTTGGTTCCCATCAATTGGACTAGACTTACAGACCAAATTGGATCCAGGTTTACATTTCTTTTTCAATATGGTGATCTTCGAACACCCAGATTTATGGTGTAAACGTAGTACTTTATTTCATCTCATGTTTTCCCCTTTCACACTCTAATATGCGATCTAAGTGTCACCTTCTCCAGATTCTCTATATCTCTATAAGTTTATCTATCTAGCTCTTTTTTATCTATACCTCCAACTCTTTTTTATCTATTCTTCCAGCTGTTTTCTATCTTCCTCTATCTCGTCATCTACTTTTCTATGTTTTCTGCATCACACTGCACGTCATCGATCTGTGCATCGTCAGTTTTTCCTATCAAGCTCACCCCAACAACCGATGACCTAATCACTTATATCATTCTTACCTCATGTCAACATCAAAATCTATTTATACATTATACCATCTAAAACATACCCTTAGCGTTTTCCCGTTTGTTTTCCCTTCAAGTTTTCGGTTTCATACTTCACATCTCCCTATCATTTTTTCTCTTTTCCGTACCATATTTCCTTATGATCTTTATCTGCCCATCATACCTTTTACACCCCCTTTACACCCTATACTTTCCTTATTCCTTTCTTTATAACCTCGTGTGAGTCTCTTGAGTCTCTACTCATATTGTGTGAGTCTCTTGCGAGTTGACCTCTTCTCGTATCGTGTGCTAGCCCCAATCTTTTAAGCCTTATTATGACTTCATAGAATTGTTCAGCCTCATTTCTGCATACAAGCGAAAGGCTTAGGATGCACCTCTACCAGATCACCCTCAAAACTGCTATTTATAACAGACTATATCAATACCACCAGGTAGTAGAACCCCAAATGGACCCTTACTGTTGATTTCTACTTCACATGATTCTACATCCATTTAACTCCAGCAAAGATTATCTAATAAAAGTATCTAAAAATGACGACTTGGATGCATGACATCCTTTTCCGGCCATCTTCCGACGGAAAAGCCAGAATCCTTAGTTCTCCAAACGAGTCCAATTGACGCGTTTACGTTTTCCCACGTTGAGCTTTTTTATGTATACGAATTGGCTCATAACGTATGCGCGAATCGGCAGAAACTGTGTAAAACAGGAATCGGCCGAAGACATGAGTTTCTCATATTCCTTCTTCAATGAGTAGTTCATACTGATTAGATTGTCAAGTTGCCCTTTTTTAAGCCCCATGAGCCTACTATTTAGCTAGAACTTCACATACTCCACATATAAATAAACTTTTTTTGACTTTGTCTTTAGTCACAATACATTAACCAATATTTTTTACGGTTCACGTGGACAAAGATATTGCGGGCACGTTTTCATGAGTAGGTTATAAAGGTAGCTAGTCCCCAACCAAAATACATTAACAGTAATCATGATAGAGGTCGACTTAGAGAAGGGTATGGTTGAGAAACACATACATGAGAACCAAGGTATAGATAATCACTTAGGTTCATCGAAATCTTCATCGTGTGCCTATAAATCAGTCTATTATATCGACCTCTTCTCAAATATAGTACACAACCCAGAACTTACCACAGTTTTACTACTTGTTTGTTACTACTACAAATGGCAAAACCCAACCTATAGTACGGGATACTTAATGGATCTCATATCCATAGGAGTCAACACATTATTCCTTATACGCTTTCACTGGTTGAAAGCATTTTGGCCTATTGCTGAATTAGCACTCTTTGTGGTACAAAACTATGGATGTTATCAACTCATCCGCAGTGACTCTGCAGCTTATGCAGAGTTTTCCCCTTTCTTTATGGTGTGCATGATGCTGCAGATTGCGATTCCATACATCTTTATGATTGCAAACTTTTGCGCATATGAAGATCGTGCCAAGTTTCTTCGCGATACTAATAACAACCTTCTCGCGATATTTATCAGTCATTCGTTTCTTTACATTTCAGGAGGAAAAGGTGTTGTTCTGCTTGCATATGTTTTGCTTCAGTACTCACTCAAGTTTTTCCTCATTTATCG
The DNA here is from genome assembly GCA_004919595.1 of Kodamaea ohmeri. Classification (NCBI taxonomy): domain Eukaryota; kingdom Fungi; phylum Ascomycota; class Pichiomycetes; order Serinales; family Debaryomycetaceae; genus Kodamaea; species Kodamaea ohmeri. The sequence continues at coordinate 423,400 of SKFK01000014.1, forward strand.
TTACACGATGTTCCAAATTATTTCGGTGGACCACGACTCATTTGAAACTTACCATGAGTTTTATGGTTCTTCATACAAAAAGCGCAGAAGATATGATGTGGAGATGCTTTTTATTGTTTGCATAGGGGGAATGTTGTGGGATGTGATGAACATCATGGTAGATTATTAGAATTTTGGGGATTAATGGGTAATAAGGTCAAAGATCACGGTTTGAGGTACATAGATGATTGTTTTGAATGTAAGATTTTGGGTATAAAGAGAAGGATAGATAAAAAGAAGGGTAGTAGGGATAGTTAGAAATCGTATATATTACGATAAGGTTTGATTGTAATATCAATATAAAGTCTAATAGTATAAAAAATGATCAAATGTTCATAAGAGAATTGAAGGAAAGTATCTTAGGTAAAAGAAACTATCTTAAGTAGATCTTAAGTAGAAACTTTCTTAAGTAGAAACTATCTTAAGTAGATCTTAAGTTGAAACTTTCTTAAGTAGAAACTTTCTTAAATGCTTTGCCCTCAATAACTTTAGTTCACTAAATTAATCTTTACTTGTGGCTTCTTCCACAGTTACTCGGAGTCAACATTAAATATCCGTTGATAGAAAATAACACAACTCCAATGAGGAATACGGTCGCATCACCAATTGCTTCTGTTTCACAAACTGCAAAATTAGCTATTGTAGACGAGTTTCAATCCAGGATTGTTCATCATGACTCGTGCGAATAACGGTAGCACGTGGTTTTTATTTTTTACTCCAAATAAGTAACACATGCATATTGTACATTGCATATGCCCACATGGAGAACGTCCAAGGAAATCTATTACTCCAAGAACCTTTTAGTATCTGTTTGCTCATAACTTGATAAATTCTCATAAATTGCAGCAGCAATAACGCCAAACTACAAATAAATATCATAATTACAGCTAAAAGACATAATACCCCAAAAGCTCATATCACCTCCACTAAAATCATTTTTATATCACCTACACTAAAATCACTCTTATATATATCCAATCACCTTCATCACCAAAATCCCCTCATCTCACCATAATTACCCTCATCTCACCATAATTACCCTCATCTCACCATAATTACCCTCATCCCACCAATTACCATAATTACCCTCACTTATCTTACCTTTACCTCATCTTTACAATACTGCACACAATCCGGGGTATAAATAGAACCACAGATTCACAATACCTAATCAATCAAAGATTCATAATACCTAATCAATCAAAGATTCATAATACCTAATCCCTCATCCCCAAACGATTTTCCAAAGAACTTTTTTATCGATCCTACTTACACATTTGCCATCTTTATCTATCATGTGCTATTTGTCTATTCTCTATCATCTTTCTATTAATACTCAGCAAAAACACGGCTGAAATACTCCAAAAGTTCAGCCGATGGTTCGATTTCTTCCACTTCTGATTCAGACTCCATTACATCATTCTGTGGCTCTTCATCCCCAATAACTTCCTCTTCACTCTTAATATGAACTTCCTCAGTATCAACCTGATTATCCAGCTGTCTATCAAATTGACTATCATACTGACTCTGAATCAACTGACTATCATACTGACTCTGAATCAACTGACTGTCAAATTGACTATCATACTGACTTTGACTCAACTGACTGTCAAATTGACTATCATACTGACTCTGAATCAACTGACTATCATATTGACTATCTTCAATCTGACTCTCATACTGATTCTGACTCTCTTCCCTTCTTCTCTTCCTCCGCTTCTCTCGTCTCTCTCGTCTCTCCATCTTACGCTCATACTTCCATCCTTTCACAATCTCCTTGGCTTCGCTGCGGCTGTACATTTCAACCCCAGCAGAAAGCTTGGTCACGAGCCCGCGCTCATGCATGCGCAGGTCCGTATAGTCGGTTCGATCCATCTTAGTCTCTACTATCGATAACAATGCAAGTGTGAGGTCTGTGGTGAGGCGTTCTACCTTTGGTTGGCCAAGTTCTGATATCGGAAGTGGTTCAGAGGGTTCTGGTGATTCAGATTCAGTATCCAGAATGAGATCTGTCGATTGATCCACTGAAAAAGAGTAAAACGGATCAACTGTATGAACATATGGGATTCCATCATCCGCATCAACTTCATTTTCATCTCCACTTCCTTCTTCATTTTCGTTATCTTCATTTTCTTCATTTTCTTCATGTTCTTCATTTTCTTCTTCTTCAATTACATGATCTTGTTCCTCTTCCTCCTCTTCTCCCCCACACTCTTCTGCTACGTCCTTCCACACATCATTCCACAGGACGTACCCACACCTCTTTGCTGCACGGAAAACCTCTTTTCTGCTCAATGCCCCACGTTTGGCGCCCCACTCCAAAGCACCATACAAAATCCGTTCAGTCACAATCCTTGCCAACTCCTCAAACAACGCCAAACCCTTTATATCAGGTTTCGGTGCCAGAGTCAACTCTCCACTACGTACGGCCCTACGCCCCAACACGCGTTTAGCCAAAAGAGCCATATTTTTCGGGTCAACCAAACACTCATCAGCGTTGAATTGCTTACCGAAATGCCTGTTCTGGTCGATAATACGCGTTTTTTCCTTGAGACTAATGAGCTCAGCTTGTTGCTCCTCAAATCGTATAAACCCTTCACTCATCTCATATGCAATTGGCATCTCATCGTACAGCATAAGCGTACGTCGCACCCTCGGAAGTACGACTCGCGTCCGCAGTGATCCGGCCATGTACCGGTATACGCGCGGCCGGGTCGACTTCCTGCGGGAAAGATCACGCTTGAGAAGGCGGTAGTAACGCCACACTTCAGAACGCGACTTTTTCCCCCCAATGAATGCGACAATGTCGTCGATGCGATGGATCAGATACAACGCGAGGGCGCGGAAGAATTTCTCTTTATCTGTAGGGCTCCAAGTAGTACCTGCAATTCCCTTATATCTAGTGTAGTAGACGTCCAAGGATGGTGTGATGACTGAGGGGCTAAACAGTGATGGGATCCAAGGAGTTGACAGAAGATCTTGGGGTAGTACACATTCATTGACATGTTGATTATAGAAGTCCACGTAGTTGTGATTACCCAAGAAAGTTCGAGGATTGGGGGGTTTTGAATCGATATCATGGGTGGTAAAATCAGAAGGAGGAGGAGGGGTGGGAATAGTGGTGGGATTAGCAGTAAGATTAGCAGTAAGATTAGTGGTGGGATTAGTTGTAAGATTAGTTGTAGTTGGAATAGTTGTAGTGGGAGTATCAGTAAATTCTGTAATGGTTGTATGATTTGTATTGTTTATAGTAGAACTGTTGATAATGGGATTTGATATATGTTGATCACTTTGATCACTTTGACTATTCTGATCACTTTGATTATTCTGATCACTTTGACTATTCTGATCACTTTGACTATTCTGATCACTTTGATCATTCCGATCACTTTGATTATTCTGATCACTTATATCATCATTACCTTCTTCTTGTATATGATCATTCTCATTAAAGTCCTCCTGACCCGTCATATACGCGTCCAGGTCTCCCAGGGAGTCCATTGTTTTTAAGAGAAAAGATATAGATAAATATAAATAGTAGATATATTAGAAATGATATGATATTAGATATGATATTTGATATACCAACTATAATCAACTACAACTATATATACATTATACACCATACTTCCTCCAAACTTTCTTCAAACTTCCTCCAAACTTCCAACCTCCTCCAAACTTCCTCCAAACTTCCAACCTCCTCCAAACTTCCTCCAAACTTCCAACCTCCTCCAAACCTCCTCAAACCTCCTCAAACCTCCTCAAACCTTCTCTCCTCCACATTCCCACCACTATCCTAACTTCTTCCCCTACTAATCCTTATCAACTTCAACACTCGTGTCATCATAATATTACAGCGTATAAACATAATTCAACCTTCATCAACCACACGTGATCTCGGTCACGCGACTTTATGGATTCTATTCTTTAAACCATTTTCACAACTTTAACCATTCTTCTCGTTCACTCCTTCTCATTGAGTCCTTCTTTGTTCTCTTTATCTCCATCTCTCCTCTTCCCTTCTCTCCTCTTCCCTTCTCATTCTTTATTCTTGTTCTCCTTTCTGTCGTCGATTTCCAAATCACCAAAACCAACCTCTTCATCAGTATCCACCCACTCATCATCAACCATCAACATTACCTGTCGAGGTTCATCATCATCCCATATATCCACATATTTTTCCGGTACCAAGCCTTTTTCCCCGGTAATAGGGTCTTCAGCCACTAACCAACCCTGACCATGACGGTAAGAGATCCAAATTTCTTGACCTTCAGTTAACGCCACTTCATTATCATTTTCTGGAGCAAATTCAAACAACGCTGTAGCTCTTCTGTTAATCTCATCAGGATCATATGATCCTCCAGAGTGATCAAGAGTTTCATGATGGTCTTGGTCAAGGTCTCGTGATGGATAAAGCATATCTTCTTCATCCAGATCATTTGTTCCTAGAACTTGTACTCCATCATATAAAAGCGGCTGGGGGAAGTCTCCACGATGGAGTCGATGCGTACTTTCGTAGCCGTAGTCACGTATCGTGGTACTAGGGGGAAAGACGGGGTAGAGTGACATGGAGAAAAACAAAATGTTCCGTCGATAGATGTATGATCGTGTACTGCAGATAAGAATAAAAGAGAGAGGGAGAGGAAGAAAGAGGGAGAGGAAGAAAGAGATGATGTAGAGGAAGAGAGAGATGATGTACGGGTAGTTGATAAAGAGTAAATGTAGATATAGTAAATGTAGATATAGTAAATGTAGATATAGTTAATATAGATATAGTAAATGTAGATATAGTTAATATAGATATAGTTAATATAGATATAGTTAATATAGAGGTAGTTAAGTGATGAAAAATAGAGTAAAAGTTAAGAAGTATTCTGTAATGTTGAAGAAATTTATATAATGATCATGTTGATTCTTCATATAGTAACGGTCTGTTCTTATAGTAAAAATCATTTGGAGTCTTTGGTGATATTGAAGATCAATCAACTTTTACTCACTATTTTTCATAGTGAAGGGACAATCTCTAGGTTACTCCATTCAAACCTAGAGAACTCTCATTAATGTTGAATCCTACTTGTGATTACGTAATCCTACATCTAGTAAACCAAGTACAAGACTCAAAGACAACCAAAGTACTTGAAGGTAACCAAGTAACCGACCAATTGACCAACCAATTAGCCAAAATGCCAATTAACCAAAATACCAATTAACCAAAATACACCACCAACCAATTAATCTGGTACTAGTTTGTAGTAACTACTTAACTATAATTTATATAGTAATTTTTACTCTAACCACTATTAATCTCATAATCATTAGTATTCCTTATCTAATTCTAGTATCTCCCCAATCATTCTTAGTACCTCACTAATCATTATTACAATTCTTCACTAATCATCACTCTTCTTTTCTTCTCATATTCTTTCCTTCTCATATTCTTTTCTTCTCATATTCTTCTTTTCTTGTGGTACGAAAAAATCCTTTCAACATGGACTATACAGCAGAACAAGCTGAAGAGATCGAAGTAATCACATCGATTTATCCCGATGAGATCAAAGTACGCTCACCAACACATTATGCGGTGAAAATCAACCTTGATACACCTTCAGATCGAAGCCATACCATTGCTTTAATGGTTCGTTATCCCCCCACATACCCTGAAGTCATCCCCGACATCGATGTGGGATACGCAAGTAATATTCTTTATGAAATGAAAGGAGAGAATGATTCTGACGATGAAGAATCTAGTGAAGATGAAAATGATGATGATGATGAAGATGATGAGGAAACTAAAGAGGCTAAAAAAGCATTGCTTCTCGCAGAAAACATTGACTTTTCTCATGACGATTTTTCGGTTCTCCGCTCGAAACTCCTCGAAGAAGCAGAAGTCTCGGTCGGAATGCCGATGGTATTCACATTAGTGAGTCAACTTAAACAAGAAGCTGAGGATTTATTTGAGAGTATTTTGGCAAAGAAACAAAAGGAATATGATGCTAAGGTTGCTCAACGTGAACAAGAAGAACAAAAGAAGTTTCAAGGTACTCCAGTGACAAGAGAACTGTACAATGAATGGAGAGCACGTTTTAGAAAGGAAATGCAATTGGATGAATATTTCGAAAGAAGAAGCAAAGAAATGCATAAGGGTAAGATGCTGGGAAGAGAGATTTTTGAAAAGGGTTTGGATGAGCATAGTGAGTTGGAGTAAGAGAAGAGAAAGAGAGAAGAGATAAGAGAGAAGAGAGAAGAGAGAAGAGAGAAGAGAGAAGAGAGAAGAGAGAGGTACATGAAGAAGAAAGAAGAAAGAAGAGAGAAGAAAGAAGAAAGAAGAGAGAAGAAAGAAGAAAGAAGAGAGAAGAAAGAAGAAAGAAGACGAGAGAAGAAGAGAGAAGTATGATAGAATAGAAGATGATAGAAAAGATAGGAAGTAAATAATGATATCAAGAATTATTAACAATTAAAAAGATTCAATAGGAAATGATTGTACTATGATAGAATCATGAGAACGGTGAGTTCAAATTAGGTTCGTGTTTGAAAGATGTTAGATATGAAGTTCACTAAATGAAAAATAATAGGATAACTTGTTCTGAAGATTATGAAGTGAGATTGTTCATTTAAGTCTATTGTTTAGGACGTTCAAGAAGTTATGACTATTAGAAGAGTCAATTTCATTGAAATATTCCCACGTATATCACAACAATTCCTCAGTATAAAATCACTTCTTTTTGTTATAGTCTTCTTAAATTCATCTGTTTCAATAATGTTTCTCAGCTCGGTTATATTCATATTTTGATGAAAATCATCTTGTTCATATAAATCTTCTCTCATTCTTGTTATCTCTTCTCATCCCCTCTTCTCTCATTCTTGTTATCTCTTCTCATCCCCTCTTCTCTCATTCTTGTTATCTCTTCTCTTCTCTTCTCTTCTCATCCCCTCTTCTCTCATTCTTGTTATCTCTTCTCTTCTCTTCTCTTCTCTTCTCTTCTCTTCTCTTCTCTTCTCTTCTCTTCTCTTCTCTTGTTATCCTATGTGGCTGCAAATTCCCAAAACGGAAAGCGCATAATCAATTCACGACATCTCAAAATCCTTTTCCACAAAATAACAATACGTCCGCTTGTTCCATTATGCCCTTTCAAGCATCTACCTTCGGAAGTTTCCGATTATCCTAATCTATACTACACGTTCTTAGGGGTGGTTTCTTTCGGTATTGCTTTGTCGTATCTTATGAAAATCGACTAGGATCAACGACTCAGGAGCTATCAAATAATTATCAACGGCTATGGTCCGTCCAAATCATAATTAACGTGAAAATTATGCAACTTTTCAACTTCTTTTAACCATTTTCAACTTCTTTTGGCCATTCTCAACTTCTTTTGGCCTTTTTCAACTTGACCATTCTCAACTTCTAACCAATAAAAATGAAGAGACATTTAAATCCAATCCCGTCATATGCGCAATGACACCTCAATAGACACGTTTCTTTAACGTCACTATGTTGGTTTCGTGTTCGTTTTTGTTTCCCTTGGGGTGTAACCTGAAATTGCGCGAAGATCGAAGCCGATTATTGCAGAAAACTCACTCGGCTACAATCCGCCGTCCAACGATAGCACACCGCGGCTGCACACCTCGAGCCACATGTACTATACGTGTTTCACAGTTGTGTGTCACAGTTGTGTTTACAGTTGTGTTTTACGGTTGTGTCTACTTTTGATTTTGTCACGTGCATGGACCATGTTAAAATTTAATTATCTGCAGATGTCATCAAATGACATATCAAGTGACATTTAATTCTCATTTAATTCTTCACTTAATTCTTCGTTCTTTGTTCTTTGTTCTTTGATTCTTTTCCACTTTAAACTTCTTTCTTTGTCGTAAGTCTTTTGGATACTCAAGGTTGGTCTTTTTTTAGCCGTTCACCTTCACTACTCCAATACTCTTCTCCTTATCAATGGTCACGCCATTCCAGTTACATTTACGCCGCGGATGTTTGCCGAACCATCACAGTCTTCGCTTATGTTCATAATCTTCCGACTCCAACACCTGACGATCCGAAACCAGGGGTGCCCAGACCTTACCCGCGGTTAATGAGTTCCGGATTATTTTGTGGTTTTGTGCCACATCGTATCTGCTTATTGTTCTTCCGATGAGATGATCCTGAGAAATGATAAAAAACGACAAGCACGTTTGTATCCGAGGCAAGTGAAGCGAAAACTCAGGGGCAATGTAACCATCATTTATCAATGAATCCATACAAAGTCACACTTTTGTATTTTTTACTAGCCAAGAGCCAAGAAGAAAAGCCAAGGTAGCAAGGAATTGATAAGACAAGGAGTATAAGACAAGGAGTGATCTTTATTAGGTAGAATATATATAATTCTTGTCCTGTAGAATATATATAATTCTTGTCCTGTAGAATGTATATAATGCTTGTCCTGTAAAATGTATATAATGCTTGTCTTTAGAATGTATACAATGCTTTTCCATAGTTCGTATCGAGAATCGGAAATAAGTCTGTTCTGGTAAAATGTGGGGTAAGGTTTTGTGGTTGAATTTTTAGCTGCAATTAGCCAAAGTATAGTATCAAAGGTTTGAGTTTGGGACATTAGTATAGATATTATTATGGATATTGATTGATATTGACCTTCCATATAACTCTCAATGACTTCCTGGTCGTATCACCTGTTGTATCTGTTAAAACACATGATTTTGCACCTCCAAATGGTTTCAAGGAACGGCCATTTTTAAAGCTGTGCATTTTACCACTTTGCATCTGTTGACTTTGTGAAACAATGTTTGTTGAGATATTGACTATTGATGTTGGGCTTAGATGAAAACACTTGTAGGATAACTGTGGTTGTGTAAAGGAGTAGTATGTAGTGTTGAAAATGGGTGGTTTAATTGATTAAAATGGCTTGGAAAAGAACTTTTCTTGAACCTCAAACATCAAGTTATGGTTATAGTATAAACTATTTATCATTACAACAATTCATCACTGTATCTCATTACTATTTCATCGTCATAACCATATCATTCTTATCACTAATTTTTCATTGACATTACTGTATCATTCTCATTACTATTATCATCATCATAATTACTATAAATTTTCATCATAATTACCACAAATTTCCCTTCATTACTGCAAATTTTCCATCATTAACTTTATATTTTTCTTCTTATTCTCATCTTTCTTTCTCCACATGGTCATCACATTACATATCAATAATTGATCAATGGAGAGTCCATGTGAAATGTCCCTCATAATTGATCAATGGAGAGTCCATGTGAAATGTCCCTCATAATTGACCAATCGAGAGTCCATGTGACCAATTGAAATGTCCCTCATAATTGACCAATTGGGATACCTTTTCTTTTAAGCCTTAGATTATGTTACACTAAGTAAACGGTAATCCGCGAAATAGTATATTCAATAGCGAGAAAACGCGTGAGAGATATGTGATTAACGTAGAAATGGCTATTTCTATATGGGTGTGAAAACACCGAAAAATCCATTGATTCTAGACAATTTTCTCCCAATTTAATGGCTGCAATTATTTTTATTCTGAACCATTGAAAGGCTTTCTAGGTCCCAATGTAACATTGTTTAAGATGTGGTTTCTTATAATCATATTCTTGATTCCTTGATGTTGGGATCTTTGTTTCTGCGCATCTGACATGATCACTTCATTATTCAGGGGGTGCGTCCGGAACTCAATAGCGTGTCAAGTGTACATCAGTGAAGAAGAATACAAAAGGAAAATGAGGAGGAAGAATACAAAAGAAAACAAGGGATGAAAGAAGAAGGAATGTGAAGAGAATTGGGGGATTATGAAAATATTGATGGTAATTGAAGATTTGAGAGATTTGAGAGATGGTTGAGAGTTGAAATATGTTTGAGAGGTGAAATATGTTTGAGAGTTGATATGAGGTTTTGAGATAGGAAATGTTTAAATGGGAATTGGAGATGTTTGCAGTTCAGGATGATTTGTTTGACTTCAATGGTTTTGGTATGATTATGAGAGTTGAAAAAGTGTGGTGAAAGTGTTTTAAAGTGGAAATGTATTGAACTGGAAATGTACTGAAATATACTGGAAATGTACTGAAATATACTGGAAATATAAAGATAATTCATGGAAATATAAAGATAATTCATGGAAATATAAAGATAATTCATGGAAATATAAAGATACTTGATGGAAATATGAATGTCTTTCATGGAAATATAAAGATAATTCATGGAAATATAAAGATACTTGATGGAAATATGAATGTCTTTCATGGAAATATAAAGATACTTGATGGAAATATGAATGTCTTTCATGGGAATGTGTCGGAAATTTACTGGAAATATAAAGGTATTTCTGGAAATGTGCCGGAAATATACAGGAAATGTCAAAGTATAAAGAAATATGACTGAAACTACGGAAAGCAATACTCTCATGATACTGAAGTATTGGAATAAATACCCAAATCCTATGATACTAATTGAGGTATTGGAAAGAAATACCTTTTGAAATGTCCAAATTATCTCAAGAATATATGAAATATCCCGAGTATGTTGTCCAAGTACCTATTTGTGTATTTCATGTACTTTACGTACTTTATAGTTACCTTTTACTTCCAATTATACATATTCACGTTCTATTTCGATGTCATTATATGTTTGATAGTTCCGACCTGTGATATTTACCATCATTTACGCAACTTTCATCCCCTCCTCTCGATTATAGAAAAATGTATGCGAACAAATGCAAACATGGACTGGTTAAATCGTATTTTTGACCACAAGAAAATGTAAGATGGATGATGTCAATATTTGTTTCAAGTAGTTCAAACACTTCCTCTAGTAAGTTGAGGTGAACCCTTTGTAAATGGCTTCAAGAGTTGTTTTCGGAAAACTATCGGAAATGTAAAGAAAAAACCGGAGATGCAACCTACAAAAGAGCTAAAAGAGAGAATAGGAACTAAGAATCAAGTATATTAAGATTCAAGTACGTTAAGAATAATCAAGAACAATCAAGAACAATCAAGTACAATCAATTTCAATCAAGAACAATCAAGTACAATCAAGTTCAATCAAGTACAATCAAGTTCAATCAAGTACAATCAAGTACAATCAGAATTAAGACTAATGACCGTATAAAATGGCGCAAGAAAATGACAGCTGCAAAAATATGACCAAATGAGGGGCATAATTGGTCATGTTTGAGGTCCGGTTGAAATTAACAATAAAGCAGATTGAGTTAATTTAAAGAGTATAAGTGTATAATGTACTTTCTATAATACTTTGAAGTATACTATGAACCCTCAAGTATACATTCAAATATACTTACTATAAATCGAGGTATCCCGGAGGTAAACCGACCAATAATCGGCATTAAGAATGCATAGAATGCATAAAATCAGCTGAAGTAGAATGCATAAAATCAGCTCAAGTGAATCGGTTTTAAGATGTCCCCTTCTCCTAATAAACCTGATATTATCGAACCTTTCATCATTTATTTGCTTATAATAGAACTACTATCCATTCAATAGTTGCTTATAATAGAACTACCATCCAGCTTATAATAGAATTTCTATCCATCCAATAGTTTATCTTAGTTTATCACATTCAACACTACATGATCATTAAACTTTTCACTTCCCCGGGCATTCGGGTTTAGTTCCCAAATAGGCAATATGGTCAAGAAAAAAAAAAACCGTTAAGAAAGACGCGACGAGTGGTAGTTGTGGGGCTTGTCGGGGCTGCATAACGAGTTAATACACCGTGTTAACAAAGAAGTTTACTGTGAAGATTCTTATAATTCAAAGAAGTTTTACTGTGAAGATACTTATAAATTGCTTGGATAGAAGCTTAGTAGTTGAACCAGATTTATGTGCTTGGATATTGCTATATTAGGTAATTGCTGCAAATAGGTTGTCAATTCTGTCAAATTCATGACCACAAAGAAATGCCTGTGAAGGTCACTACGGCATTTGAATCTAATAATCATAACATATCAGTATACCCAATAATCATAAAATTTTACTCTTACTTTGCTCCAGTTGACTCCATCTTGATCCCCGGGGATTATAAGTCTAGACTTTGTGTCGGAGTTCATAACGATTTATATGTGTCTATATGAGCCCTGAACTTGTAGATGAGCAAGGAAAAAACAAGAAAAGTCGCAAGCAAATACAGCAAGCTTGAAGGAGAAAGCTTAACATAAGGGAGCAAGAATAATGTTGAATAAAGGAGTGGAGTCTCAAAAACGCAAGAAAATTGTAGTAGAGGACTCCAAAATTTGACCGCAAACCCACGCCATTCTTGTAAGCAAAAGAGCTCTGTGCTGCAAAACTAAGACCACAAGAGGATATGACACAAAGCTTACAAATATTAAACTAAGGCCATAAACTAAGGCCATAATACCATAAGGCCATAATACTATAAGACCATAAGGTATAGACATAAGACCATAAACTAAGACAATAATATGCTTAATATGTTGAAAACCTGGGGATCATACCTGGGGAGAATACCTGGGGAAGAAATCACCGAAATAAACGCTAATCAGCACAATTTATATCAATTCTACCAATTTATATCAATTTCTATCAACTCTATCATTTTATACAATTTTATACCAACTTATATCAATTCTATTATATCTAACATTTCTAAAGTTCTTTTCTAAACTAGACATATCTTCATACTCTACAATCATCATCACATTTCCCCTCTAAATCAATCTCAAATGACTAATGCTAAAACTCTAATTTACTACTTCTTTACATATTACTCTTTTTAACTATTACTCTTTTTTGCTATTTTTCATTCAACTTATTCCCTACTATTCTTCATTCCCTACTCTTCTTTCCCTACTCTTCTTTCCCTACTCTTCTTTCCCTACTCTTCTTTCCTTCTACTCTTCTTTCCCTACTCTTCTTTCATTAGTCATTATCATTATCATGTCTATCTATTAATACAACACAGCATTTGTCCTTTCATGATGAACCCGCATCGGATCGAATAAACTCCCCACATGAGTTTCTTTAGCTCTATCCACATCCATTATGTTTTCCACTGGGGTATATGTGTAGCTATGGAAATCCTCATCACTCTCATCATCACTCAGTGCTCTTGATAATTCAGGAACTCCTTGTTCTGCTTCTTCTTCTTCGGATATCACTGAAAGGTTCATTGTAGGAAGATGTTTATAAATAGGAACGGCTCTTTCTTCTTCTTCATCGGAATAATAGTAATCTTCATCTTCATCAGATTCATATTCACTATCACTATCACTGTCATATTCAATGACAGATACTGATGGTGCATCTGATTGTTCATATTCTTCAGCTCCCCGTTGTGGAAGTTCAAATCTCACATGACTTTCACTATAGTCAACATTATATGATTTTGAAAGGTTTGATTGAGAGTCATGATAAGATTCTTTGGAAAGGTTTGATTCTTTGGTTGCTTCTCTTGGAGTTTCCCTTTGAGTCTCTCTTGGAGTCTCCTTTGGCATCTCCTTGCGACGTGACAGCTCTTCAGCAATATGATCCATCAAGTTGTCAAGCATATTAGCTTGAACCACCAAATTGCGGAGTGAAGCACGAGGGTTAGCAGCCTCCCTTGTGAGCTTACTGCGAACCTTAGATGCGAGCATGTAGCTCTGTGCGAATGTCATTTGAGTAGACATAATGGCAAATTAGAGGAGGTATTCTTTGTTTCAATGCGGCTAGTAGTGATTACACTGAAACTGATTCTTAATTGATAATTGTTGTTGTCTTCTTTTGCAGCTGAAGCTGGATTGTGATATTTGTTTTGGATTGTGATTTGTCTAGGATTCGCGTTCTTCTTATACTCTTGGGACCCTTCTGGTTGAGGGTGCATAGTCGTTGCTTTTTTTCCCGCGCGATATTTTTTGATGAGTTATTTTCGGTCGGAATGGCTCCCACGGCCGAGTGCCGACAGCAAAAGTCGGAGGCGCGACCGGAAACATCCCGCACTCGGCATCCGGATACGTGCCGGTGAGGTGCACGAGCCCGCGGACAAGTCGGTGGGTCCCGATAACTCATGCCTTTCAGCTTCCGCCGTCTCCCGTACACGGACCTCTCCTCCGTACTTGCCCCCCTCTCAGCCGTCTGGAATCAGTCATCGGTGGCGATTTTTGGTTACGAGTCTCCACTACTCGGCTCCGGCTCTGCTTGAGTTCAACACCAGTGGCGATATTACCCTTTTGGGATTAACCTCCGTCGCTCTTCGGAGATAAACTCTCGCGCCACAAAGTCTCAAAACACAACCATTAACTTATCGATGGAATGATCCAAACTTAAGGGTTAAGAGAGCCCTTGAACCATTCAAACAACCGAAACTCCCTCAGAGTGGTCTGTTCAAGCACTGCCCCTCAAAAAAATTTCAGCATTTGTGGCAAATTGATTAGTTATCAGCGTAGTGTGCAGGTTGTCTTCATGCTGGAGAAAAAACACAAGTGCGTAAACTTGGTAGAAATGCGGGAATTCCAAACGGCTGACAAACTCGTTGGCCGCGGCATATTTGTGATGGTTATTAAACTAGGGTATAATCAAATAAGCCGATATGATGCCACAACTTATTAGTCATCGGACTCTACAAACCATTGATTATAAATTTCATCCTTAGTATTTTCATATCTATAGATCTTCCTATAGTCAGTATAATCATTTTAGTCTTTCTATAGTCATTCTATAGTCTTTCTATAGTTTTTCTATAACCTTTCGATAGTTTGAAGTTCTACTCATTTACTTCTATTGTATTCTTTACCTCTACTCTTTCTTCAACTCTTCTCTTCTTTGCTCATCTTTGCTCATGCGCCTCAATGTATTAGACAGCAACTGGTAGGGCTGAAGCAACGGTTTATGTGACACAAAAACGGAGTGTAGAAAAGAACGAGAAGTTGCTATAAAAGGTTCTAGAAAGATGCAAAGAAGGGATGAACATAGAGTTAAAGAGAAAGAAAGACGATAGGGAGGAAGACCGTAAAGAGGAAACCATAAGAGAAGAACCATAAGAGGAAATCATAAGAGAAAAACCATAAAGAGAAGGTATAGAACAAGAGCAATAGAAGAAAAAGTTGCATTAATACAAAAGGTATAGCAAAAAGATAGGGCAAAAAAGTTACATCAATAAAGATACATCAAAACAGCAAAGTTACATCAAGTAAAGATACAGCAAAATTACATCAAATGCATTCAAAAGGTCTAGTCACTATATCTAAGCCATCACACATATGTTATATATTTAATTTAAATCAACTTTTCTTCAACTCTTATTCAATTCTAATACATAAGTGGTTAACATTTAGTGTCATTTAGCAGTCATATAAACTTTAACCAAAGACCATCAGACGATCACCTTAAACAATCATCTTTAAAAATCATCCTTAACAATCATCCTTAACAATCACTATTAACAATCATCATTTTTATCCTTTTTCAATCAATCCTTACCTAATTTAACCTTCATTCATCTTTTCATCTTTTAGTATTTCTATACATTCTCCCTTCATCCCCATTCCCATCCATACCTCCAATTATCACTTCTCTCTCTCTTTCTCTTTCTTTCTCTCTGCGTCCTTATAGTTCCAGACTTAACGGTGCACGTGAGCCCGGATCAAACGACATTATCTCCGTCAAATATGCGCGCTGACTAAACGCTCATGTTCTGTTCCAAACTTGCTATCTACGCATTTATCGGGTTCTAAGCATTCAAACCCGTACTCTAGTTAACGCTAGACTTATTGTTTGACTTCACGGTACCTAACTAGACGTACTGTTTGACTTGATAGTACTTAACTAGATTTACTGTTTGACTTAATATTACTTAATATTGGTTAATACTACATATGAGGACTATTGACTCTCATTCATTGACATGACCATACTTGCTGCATGACTGTTCACTTTGATTTCTCTACTGCTATAGATTCCACTATGCACGTTTGGCATAAACCGGGGTCACGGCGTGGTCAGCTCCTCCCTCCGCAATACCCCACCGGCCCCTTTTAGAGCCGAATTTTCAAACCCGAGTTGCGCCAACTTTAAGTATAATCCGAAATCACAAAGCCACATGCCCAAATGAGCCTTAAGTGCGCAGCGCGTATTAGCCCAGTCATGTGCCACAACTTCGCGCTAAAATATGTACCCTTTCCATGACCGCAACCGGGTTGACCGCTTTAGGAGTTAATGCCGATACAACCTTTTTCGGGTGAGAACTCTTTGATTGTAAGGAAAGGATGAGACTATTCATACTTACTAAACATGATGACCATATATTAAATCATATCCCTGAGTAATATCAAAAATGACCTTAATGACATTCTGAACCAGATATTCTGAAAGATCTTAAGATATCCCTGAACAATTTCTATGTAATCTTTAATGATAATCCTCACACTTCAAAACCCTATACATAGTTTGAATATACCGACCATCTACCGGACCCTCGTTTCCGAATCTTGTCGACTTTTCTCGCACGATCTCCTTCTCCCCTATCTTGAACATGTTTCTAATTGTTCTTTTTCGGGAAATTTTGGGCCCATTCCATGTGGCTTCGGAGCGCAGTAAACTCTAAGCCTAAAGAGAACCGCTGACTATGATCTTTTGTGGCATGAGGTAGATCGTGCCATCTAGAGAACATCTGACCTGGGTGCATGGACATCTGATATGGGTGAAAAGGACATCTGATATGGGGAACAGACTTTTGACATGGGGGAATGTGGGGCCATTTTGACCAATGGCTGCGAAACCTTAAAAAAAGGGGTAACCTTGCTAACATACAAAGGTCTTTATCATAGATATTGGAATGAATAGTCATGTTTTGTGAAATGATACACATGTTTACGAAAGGATAATGTCTCAAAGTTTGAATCTATTATGTCTCAAAGTGAATCTATTATGTCTCAAAGTTTGAATCTAAAGGATTATGTCAATTTTGGTCATGTCTCATACTTTACCAAAAACTGTGGTGTTCACTTTTTTGCTATTTTTCTTCGGCTTTCCTCAAGTAACTCCGTAGGTATATGAACTTGGTTTCAGCCCCTTAGTCTATACTATAGAATTTTAACTAGCCGTGTTGTACTTTAATCAATTGATGAGAGTATGTTGTAGATCTAGTCTAAATATGAAGTAGTTCTCAATCCAATTTGTATGTATTATACCTAGTTCTTTATCAATTGAGATCAGTTGAGTAGATTTCAGATATCCTGTTATCCAATTGATAACATATCTATGGAATTTTTTTAATTACTCCGTTATGCACAACACGTATATGTATGTTATGTCCATCCGGTTCCAACTTTCCGTTATGCAATACGTATATGTATGTTGAATTCTATGTTCAACCGGTTCTACTTCAATTCTTTATGGGAACGTATATGTATGTTCAATTCTATGTTCATCCGGTTCCTAACTCTTTTATCTTTTCAATCCGATACGAACTTTAGTATATTTTTCAATCCGTATGGCTTATGCGGAATTCGTAATGTAGTTACGTAAGAAAATTCCAAGATCTACAAGTCTTTTCATGAATCTCTTTGATATGTCTTCTTGATGAATCTCTTCCTATTCCTTCTTAATGAATTTCTTTGATATGTCTTGTTAAATCTCTTTCTATTCCTTCTTAATGAATCTTTCTTGGGTGCAAATTTTCTAAAAACTTTCCCATCAAGCCTTCCAATTTGTTTCTGCTCATGAAGAAACTCCGTGTGGACCCCTTCCCTAACCTTCTTCAAACAACCCTTTTTAAACTTTTCGTAAATGTTACGATCTTTTGCAATTTTATGGCTTAACTCGGACCAATTGTGAACTTGAGACTTTCGTAAATTCAACCCGATTGCAAAATTTCTAGAAATTTCATTGACTTTTTAGACACTTCCATTTCAATTCCACTAAAAGTACATTTCAATTCCACTAAAAGTACATTTCAATTCCACTTAAAGTACATTTCAATTCCACTAAAGTACATTTCAATTCCACTAAAAGTACATTTCACTAAAAATACGTTCCATAATGGTTCCTTCATAAATCTTTTTCCTTATTAGTCTTCATACTAGTTACATCAATTTCCCTTATCACTACTCAATATTCACTTGAAACTACTACCGAGTCACATTCACCTCAATTCTCGTATATCTATCTATCCAAAGCCTCATTCCCTTCCCCCTGAATCCTTGAACCAATCCCTCCATTTATGCATTCATTCCTAACCATCTAACCAATACTATCCATTCGTAACCACTCCACTACTCGGTTTTCAACTACGGTCATGATACTATCCGTGCTCAATTCTCTTCCGACAAACACATCCCCTATTCCATTCGCCGTCCATCTTTCCTTACCATTCTATCCAATTTACCGTCCTATCCATACTCTTCTATCTCCATACGGCTGTAAAATTATGTAATCCACTCCATCCCTGCATACGCACGCTTAGCTAACCATCCTAATAAGTTGCTTTGTAATGTATTAGTAAGAATAATCAATATTTGTCATGGATTAGGTAATATAAACCTTAACATAAGCATTACATAGTCTTAATATTGGCTTTACTTCACTCCCTAGATCAACTTCTCACTTCCTTCCCACTTCCATTACCATTCCTACCCTTCCTTTATATCTTACATTTCTTCACGACTTCTTATATTCTCTATATCGATAGGCGACCCGATTAGTCGAACAAGCCCATACCCATGTCGTCGTCGGACTCCTCAGCCTCAGCCTCTGGCTCCTCAGCAGCAGCAGCATCGCCGGAAGCAGCAGCACCACCGGCAGCAGCTGGAGCAGCAGCTGGAGCAGCAGCAGCGAAGGAGAACAACAACTCCTTGAGGTCCTTACCCTCGAGAGCCTTAGCGTAGACGTCGGCCCAAACGGACTCAACAGAGGCACCAGCAGCCTTGGTGACGGCGAGCAAGTTAGAGGCGGAGATCTCGACCTCAGCGTCGGCGAGAATCAACGCAGCGTAGGAGACAGATGCTTCAACAGACATTGTAAGTAGTATAGTTTGATGAAATTTTTCGTCAGCGAAAAAAAAATGAAGTGCGCGAAAAGGGCTGTTGCCCTGTGCACGTGATGCAAAAAAAGAAGTCCCAAGGTAAGAACAGTATTGAAGGGGCAGGAGATGTGAATAACGACAAGAGTGTGGAGGTATAGGTGTAGAGTTGAGTAGGAATTAAGAAAAGTTGAAGATGAAAAGAGATGTGAGGGTGTCAAAATTTGGGTGCAAAAAGTGAAGAGTAGAAGGAGGAAAGAGACTAAAAGAGGAAAGAGTATAAGGAATAGAGAGTAAAAGGAGAGATGTGAAGGAGGTGACAAGAGAAATCGATCTGAGATGATTCTCAAGTATAAATAAGAAGAACTTTGGTAAGAACTTTGGTAAGAACTTTGATGAGAACTTTGGTAGAACGTTAGTCTTTAGACATTTATGGACAATGACTTTACTTTGGATAATTGGGCATGTTTATACATACAGAACCTCTTCCAGAAAATACCTCATTCTTGGTCGGAAATGCCCTCAATGTTTATTCGGATACCTGTACGAAATTGAACTCTTCTCCGAAGCCGTTCTCTGTGTATGAAATTACCTCAGTAAGCCCCGATCGGATATGCGAAATTCTTTAAGCCAACTAAGGAAAGGGGAAGAGAAGGTAGGAAATAGAAGGTAATGGTAGGTAGTTGAATGAGAGCAGAGGTCAAAGGATTCAATGGTAGAAACCAAGAAAACCTAATCTGAATGGTGGAAATCCAAATGATAGATCAATCTGATAGGAAAACGTCAAATGTGTCAAAGAAATGTCAATCAGACAGACTTTCTTCAACATTTAGCAAAGTTCCATTATAAGCCAATTGAATGATTTCATGCTCATTTGGTTTGCGATTCTCTTTACATCAACCATTTTCTCCAACCATTATTCGCATGGAAAAGCTTCTTAAAAACCACAATAATTCATCAATTCGTCTTCAATCCACCAAACCATTTGCCATACCAAAGTCTTTAATAAAGCTTAAAAAACTATTTACTTACTCTACCTTTTTTTCTTCTCTTTCCTCCTCCCCTTTCTCTTCTCTTTCCTCCTCCCCTTCTTCTCTGTTCAATTTTCCATTACTATATACACGAAATCACAAGGTCTTCTCAATTGACACAATTTATCTACTATTGCTTACTCCACAATCTCTCTCACCTTTTGCAACCATCCACGGTACTCAATCTCCTCTCTGTGTTCACTCAAGAAAATAATGAACTCCAACAAGTTCTGGTCAAAACCTCTCTCCTTCAAGTAAGACTCAAACTCAATCTGCAAACTCTCATCCAAGTTCATGAACTCAGGACCCTGGTAAGTCATGTCATCATAGTAAACACCTCTCTTGGCGAACTTCTCGACATATTGTGCAACATCAGCAACTGGAGTAATGCTAGAGATGGCAAAAGCATCACTAAAGTTCTGCAATGTCAATTCAAACAAAAGCCCCTTGTTAGCAGAGTTCTCAACCACAGCATACACATTGGAGAATCCCATCTCTTCGTCCTCTTCAATCTCAGCCTCTTCCTCGGCGAACTCAGCTCCACTTTGGGCAGCATTGGACACCTTCTCAACATCGAAGAAGATACGGACAGTCTCACCAGATGGCAACGATCTGGTCAACTGAACAACAGCCAGGTCAGAATCCTGAGAGATGGCAAAGCCTGACGACTTACTGAAGTCGGAAATCTCCTTCTCACCCTCAGAAAGGTCAACCTCCTTAGCAACATCTAATTCAGCCTTCAAAACGCTCAAAAGCTTGGTGTTGTTGAGTCTTGGGACAGAGTAGGCCATAGTACGCATCGCAGTGGGTGCGGTAGTGGCCACACGTGCAAGAGTGGCTCTGGAAAGGGTGTTTCTGGCAATCACACGGAGGGAGGCAACGTTTCTGTACATGTTGATGAAATTCAAGGAAAAAAAGATGAGGATTTTTATACTGGCTGCAAAAAAATGTCGTAAGCGACAAGGGGAAATGTCTCTAAATGGATGTAGACTTTCATAAAGACTAAAAGAGGGCTTTCAAAGAGGACTTTCAAAGAGGACTCTCAACTGCTCAAAGTAGGCTTCATAAAGTCTTTTAAAGAAGACCTTCATAAAGACTTCAAAAAAAGGATTTCCAAATCAAAAAGAGACTCTTGAGGACTTCATAAAAACCTTCCATCACTAAATCTTCCCTCCCTTGATTTCAATTTACCTTACCCTTTCTACCTTCCCTCTCTTTTCTGTCTACCTTTCCTCTCTTTTCTTTCTACCTTCCCTCTCCTTTCTTTCCACCTTCCCTCTCCTTTCTTTCTACCTTCCCTCTCTTTTCTTCTACACCCTCCTATATTACAATTAATCATTAGTTCCTAAGAATGCAAGTAACGAAAGAACGATCAAGAGTATGTTTTCATACTCCTCTTGAGTGTCTGGAGTGTACCACCCAAACTTATCTCAAGGTGGGAAGAACAATAAAGCCTAACAGCGCGAATCACTCTTACCCTTTCTCTGACCTATGCTGTTCACCGGTGTCTTTTTTGACCCTTAACTGTGGAGAACCATCTCCAATATTTTTCTAAGCCGAAGACCCAAATTGGTTGCACTAATGGCAATTGGTTGCAAAATTGTCAAATGCCTGCACTAATGCAATTGACTGCAATGTCAAATGCCTGCACTAATGCAATTGACTGCAATGTCAAATGCCTCCACTAATGCAATTGACTGCAAAATTGTCAAACACCTGCACTAATGCAATTGACTGCAATGTCAAATGCCTCACAATGCCTGCAATAATGCTTATTTTTCTAAGCCGAAGACCTCAAATATTCCCGTACAAACTGACTGCTCCTCCTATACCTCCTCTCAGCGTACTTCTCATATATAGCTTTATGGTGACTCTCTGCATCCTGACATACTCCCAATAACACCTCAGCCAATGGTTTGAGTTGTTCCTCAGTGTATCCCAGATAGAAAACATGTAATTCAGTCCAGTGACCCTTGCCGAGAATCTGTCTGGCAATATAATGAGCACCAGCAGCAAGCCAGCTCGGTTGGCTCGCCACAAAACGCAGGTCCATAATGGTGATTTCCAAAAAGTACTTTGCTAATGTCCTTGTCTCATAGTCATATTCGTCAGCCTTAGATGTACGCCTCAAAAACGACATCGGTCCGGGCCATCCCATATCGAACTCTAAAACATCAATCATGAACCTCTCGGCTTTGAGGAAATCCTGTATGGAATACGCATTGTCAGCCATATATGCAACTTCCTGCACAGTAGGACAGTTGATCTCCTCGTATTTTGCTGCAATGAAAAGGGCAACAGCACCAACGAGTTGGAACCGAGACAACAGTACTTTGCGCCGCAGAAGGAACCGGTCGATATAGTTCACAGTGAGGTATAAAGTCTCTGGGAGGAGATTAAACCTCGAATGAACTTGAACAACCCAGTCCACTAAAACAGCTCTCATTTCCCATTTGAGCTCATCTTGGTTATCCATATAATTGGGATCCGGTATTAACCGATTCTCCAATTCGTGCATGTAGTTGAAAATCTCTGGAGCATACTCCGCAACCATTGTCACGTCATATGTATCTTCATCTTCGGGATCAAGAGTTGTCCTCAGATATTTCTTAATAACATATTGTAATTCATGGAAAACGGCTTTGGTCCAAATTGGCTCCATAGGAGCCATTTCATCCTCTGACTGTGCAATCTCCTCGTCAGTGTCATCATCTTTTGCAACCTGATCTAATTTGGGTTTTTTATAGGTCTGGGGCCTTGTACGGTTAGTGACATCAGTAAGAACCCCGCGACTGTGCCGCGATGGCGCCTTTCCCGTCGGGGCCATGCTGTTTTCGTCTTGTACTGATTGCATGGTACAAAAAAAAAGTGTAAAAAACGTAAAGTGTAAAAAATCGGATCGGGGTGGTTAACGAATGGTATCAGTAGTAAAAGTCCCCCGTCACTAGTGCGAATTTAGTATCTGTTTGTTGTAATCAACTAAGTACTCGTGATATCTTTGATCTGTAATTCTAAAGTATCACTTATGGGTATGATATATCCTCTGTTTTGATTATGTTTCAGACTGCACCTGATCAACTAAATGTAAGAGAGTGTGTGTAAGTTGGATCAAGTTGATGAAATGAGTATGATAAGGTGGTTATGGTATGAAGTAAGGTGGTTATGGTATAGTGTGGTTGTAACTGATGAAGCGAATGTGTGAAGTAGTTGGAAATGAGTGTGGTACACGGTGGCGAGGATAGTATGGAACACCGTGTTGAAGCGAATGTGGGGGTATTGTATAAACGAATGTGGGTAACGTTTGAAACGTTAAGTTATGTTGATTTGTTTGGGATGTACAGTATGATGTACCTGACCTGAGCGCCGTACTTATAAACCAAGACGGAGATACAGTGTGTGGTAAACTTGTTGTAAATAGTTCGCGGTTAGAAAAATTTGTTGTTTGTTTTGATTTTCGCGAGGGATGGTTTCGAGCGCAATTCAAGAGGAGATGGAACAGCCACAAGTACGAGAAAACAAAGCAATAGAGAGGGAACATAGAAGAACATATAAGATGAAGTAAAGGGGAAGTAAAGATGAAGTAAAGGGGAAGTAAAGATGATATATAAGAGGATGATTAAGATGATATAAAGAGGATGATTAAGATGATATAAAGAGGATGATTAAGATGATATATAAAGAGGTGTATAGAGTACGTAAGTACATCAAATATCTGGAATAAAGTGATATTGACACCAATAAAATTCAAATTGATGTCTATGAGTATAGATTGATTATGAGTAGTAGTAAGGTTCAATTCAAACTCCAAAGTATTGAATATCAAGTGGATTTCATACTCTTGTTGAATAGCTAGAAAATCATTCAATTATCAGACACTCATAAAATTATTGGTAGACATTATTCTGGTAGACATTATCAATAGATGTACTCATGATTTAGTATTGATACTTATTCAGAATACTCAAAATAGTGAATATTTAGTCGAATTAGTACTCATGTCTATTCCCCCACTTATCAATTATCGCACTTAAACCTTTGATCTCTTGACTTGTCGCTATAAAATCTGGGCAGACTGCAATTTCTGTGCAAAAATGGCCGAAAATAGAAAGCAATCTTGCAAATTACTAATATTTTTCCGCCGCGATCGCTATTTTTTCCCGCTAGCTCTGACTATTTCACGCTATCTGGGAAAATCTATCGCTATAGAATCAACACGGTCTGTCTTCAATAGTAAATGATGATAAAGAAATCATATTATGATCGACATTATCATAGACATTATCTTAAAACATCTTCATAGATACTTTGATATTATGAACTTTTTACTAGTCCAATCCATTAAATGCCCCGCAAGGCTATTTTTGGCCATCCGTGCGGTATGTTCTCTCATGCTGAAACCAAATCATGATCTGACCCAGGGCTCAAAATATTAAGATAATGATATGAAGAGTTGATTTAATAGATCCATTGTATATGGGAGAATAACCTGCGGGGTGACTGAATTCATCAAAAAGACCATATCATCAAAGATCAATCTTATAGTCCCCTGATGTTAAAATATTTAGACAATATTTATACCTGAGTTCATAATTATGGATACGATAAACGTATCTAAAACACTTTAAATGTGATTTATGTACTCTTCTTCCGCAGAACCTACATTTGATTCACATCCTTTATGTCAATTGTGTCTACTTCTGTTCAATCGTTCATTTCAGTACGCACCCGCCTCTGACGTCGATTGAAAGATGTCGTTTGTGACATCTGAAACAGATCCAAAGTACGACTAGATTATAGTATGCAGGGATGATAAAGAGAATGTGATATCATGAGGGGAATGGAAATACGAATTACACGAATCGTACACCAGATGTCCCTTCACACCATACACAAGTGACGTCATTAATGGTGAAAACACAAGACTCTTCGGTTACCCATAATGATCTTCAATAATCTTCAATAATCTTCAATAATCTTCAATAATCTTGAATGATCTTGAATGATCTATGATTCTTATCCTTTTTTTCCTTCCTTTTCATTCTCCTTGATATCTACAAGTTTCTCCATTCCATGTATTGTCCATAGGACATGCTATAGTGTCTCCAGGACACCTATTTATATGCTAAAAGTCGTCCAACGTTATGATTATCAACGACATCAAGTACCCATAGTACTTCTAATTACCATTCCACCTCGATCTCAGACATATCTATTGGGTCCAAGTCGTCATTCGTGGTATTCTGCATCTTATATGATGGTAAAGGAATTGGCTGTGGGGTTGCAAGAATTCTCTGTCGCGACTTTGGTTGTGGCGAAGACTCTGGGGTCATCAAGTGTGTTTGGATGTTCTGTTTCATTGCGATAGTAGTTGTTGATTAGAGTGATGGGAAGGAGTCAGTATTTATAGAAGAGGCCGCGTAGAAAATATGCATGACGCATGTCGGTTAAGGTACAGCAAGCAATGAAATTCTGTGGACGAGGCTGCAGAAGTATCAATGGACGAGAATGCTTAGGTTGGAGTACGAATCCATTGTTCAACAAATCTACCGAGGGTAGTCTCAGTGATGAAAGTGGGACCCTTAAGCAAACTGATCACGCTTGTGTTGAAATCACCATCAAGTTACCTTTGTGCAATGATTTCGCATTAGAGAACAAAATCAACAAAAGAAATGTGCGATGAGAATGAATTAGCGGATAGAAAGCAAACATGAAGGAGATGCAAGAAAAATAGCATGGATTAGCGGTTACTCGATGGAATTTAATGGGTTCGAGAATACGGAGAACACAGATTTAGATATTCGACCCGAGAAGTTATATTCCTCGAAATTAATGTGTTAGACTAACCATCTTGACGGATCCATGTGAAATTCCCTCTTACTACTTACACACATGTACACGTTCTGACTTCATCATGTCATCACACTACTATGACGTGCATTTTCATGTTCTTTGTGTTACATCTACACAAAGTTTTTCTGCACACACGGGTCGTAGCGATGGAACTGCGTGGGAAATAAGCAGAAGATGAATGACGACTACCATTGTAATTATCATTACATTGTTCATGGCGTAAGGAAGTCAGTGGTGTGGTTCCGTGTGCAGGATCCCCACCTTCAATATGCGAGTGAGGATTACAAAAGTAAACAGAAGGAATTAGAGAATAACAAACGTAAACGGAAATGAGACGATTTCAAGATATCTATAGATGTTCAAAGGGGTTGGACGAATCCACGTGATGGGAGAAGTTGAATTAATCCACGTGACGTGTATTCTTTGTCTGGAATATGTGGCTGGGCCATTGGCTAGAACTTATGGCTGGACCATTGCTGGACCATTGCTGGATCCTGGACCATTGGCTAGAACTTATGGCTAGAACTTATGGCTAAAACTTATGATTTCACTTATAAAATGGCTTGATCTTTTGATGCCCCTTGTTTTTTGCTGGACCTCTTTGTAAAATAGCCCTTGTCTTCTTTTACAATGGCTGAACCTTGACATTTGGACTCTCATTTGCGGATAGCTTGTGACATTTTTATGGGAAGGCTGACCTTGTGATATTTTACTTTGTGGTCTTCGGCCAGCCACGGTAACCCCCCGAGCAAGCAGACGTGCTTTGTGAGAGTGTTTGTAGCTTCACCAGTATTAGTACATCATCGTTCTTTTCGACGTCCAATCACGCCTGCATCTCCCATTGCAGCATCAAGGCGTTCGCTCGCATGACCCAAATAGGAAGGTGTTGGTTATGAGGAACGCGGAAAGTGGTTTTTCTGGGCCGAGCATGAGTCGCGTACGAACCCAGAAGGGGAGTTTTATTAGAGGTTATGGTAATATGGTTAGTTTTTGGAAGGTTCAAGTAAACTTTTGGAATCGTTTGGTAAGTAAGCTTATGGAATTGTTTGGTAAGTAAGCTTATGGAATTGTTTGGTAAGTAAGCTTTTGGAATTGTTTGGTAAGCTCAAGTAAACTTTAGGTAATTGTTTGGTAAGTAAGCTTTTGGAATTGTTCGAAGCTCAAGTAAACTTTAGGTAATCGTTTGATAAGCTTTTTAATGATTGTTAGAATATGATTGGACAAAAATGATTTCTAAGGACGGAATAAGATTTCATAATATTTCAAATGGGAGACTAAACCATGATTTGATAACTGAACCATGATCTGATGGTTGATCCTAAAGATTTCTTTTGAACTTGGCAAGGATCTAGGATCTTTGGACGATTGACTAATTTTCTTTTGGGAATCCTCGGCAATGTTTATAATTCCCCAGATTTCGTCAATTATTTACAAAAGTCACGAGAAGAAGAACAATTAGGACGCACTAAAACCCGTAGCACATGAAAACATTCCGGAATAGCAACAGACGGTATATGTAAATGCGATGTAGCAACATTACAAGATATCCTGATGAATCACGTTGATTCTTCAGTGACAAGAATGTCCCAGAAATCAGATAACGTGATAAGAATGTCACATGATATAAATATTGTGATGAACGTGACTCAAATAACGTGACTAAACGATATCCACGTGACCCATTTAATCAAGATGACTCGTGACTCCATATTTACATCAATTTCCGTGTAGTATCGGTTGATCTATGATTTCTTTTTAGTCCACACCCATC
The DNA here is from genome assembly GCA_004919595.1 of Kodamaea ohmeri. Classification (NCBI taxonomy): domain Eukaryota; kingdom Fungi; phylum Ascomycota; class Pichiomycetes; order Serinales; family Debaryomycetaceae; genus Kodamaea; species Kodamaea ohmeri. The sequence goes on from SKFK01000014.1 coordinate 451,094, forward strand.
CATAACAAACCATACGACTTATCCCTTGATTTTATCAAACTACTACACATTGCTTGACCATAGTTGCAACTACAACCTGTAAAAAACCGACATGCCGATAGTCTTGGGTCAAACCATTGACAACGAGACCCGTTGTGTGCACTACCACACCCCAGTCGATGTGATTGCTCTTAAATTCAAGTGTTGTGGTCAATACTACCCATGTTACCAGTGTCATAATGGGCATGATACGAGGCGATATACGAAATCGGACTTGGATGGAGGTGAAAAAGTCATTCTATGTGGAGTATGCAAGGAAGAACTCACTTTTGAAGAGTATACATCTGGGACTTCTTGTGTGAAATGTGGAGCAGGATTCAATCCAGGATGTAAGACTCACTTGAAGTTGTATTTTGATGTGTAGACAAGAAGAGTTGATCAGATGATGAATATCGAAAATCAGACTATAGACTCAGAATATCAAGCAATCTGACATCAGACTATAGACTCAGAATATCAAACAATCTGACATCAGAAATCAGACAATTAGACATCATACAACCAAACTTTCAGACTACCAATCAAACTATCAACTACCAAATCCACTCTCTTGAATTTATAACCTTATATGCAATAGAACATTCCAAACATCAAAATCCTTATTTGAATGCGGTATTTATTTGCCCAGAAATATCATTATCTGGGTGTGGAGAAATTGTCTATTGGTCACTCTCCCCCAAAACAAGTCTAATACCATACTTTCAATCCTTCATCATATACATATAGTATACATTATCATTGCTCATCCTTTACATTATCATTGCTCATCGTATACTTTACAATTGTTTCTTCATTTTACCATCTAACCTCTCTCTTTTTCCATTCTTTCTTCACCTTATCCTCTCTTTTTCCGTTACCATTTTGACTCCTTTGAAATCGGGCTGAGTAACTCATCAAAGTCATCAAAATTTCAAACCTCTATAAATCTCTATAAATCCAGTAAACTCTATTACTCATCAATCATATAACATTCCATTATATTATAGCAATTCCACCATACGCTTTCCAACTTTTCTCGAGTCTTCTGTTGCAAAGATTACATCATCCTGCATATTACTTTCACCACGTGAATGACTGGCTTAGATACTGCCTCAGTACAAAATCAATCATAAGGATAAGACATTCTGATTTACTTCAATATATCCCTCAACTACAACATCTCAAAGGTTTATTACTACTACCATCATCATCATCACTATTACTAAAGATATTCATAACCTAATACTAACAACCCAACACTAACAACCCAATACTCACTAATACCTCCCAACATGTCAAGAACTACCATTATCATTAACAACCTTGCAAAAGAAGACTTTGTGGGAACACCAATGCTGCTTGTGGATCAAATCAAGCTCGCAGTTCTTCGGAAAACCGATGATATTGCCCACATCACACATTGGCTGAACCTTCAATTTCTCTCGAGGGTGATCATTATATTCACTGAAGAACAATATGCGGAAAAAGCTTATCAGCTCTTACGTACTGAATTTCCAACTTTGGCAATTACTCGTCAAGAGAACCTTCTTCTGAAATCCAAACTGTCTGAACAGTTAGAATTGAACAGAGGTTTACAACAGTTCCAAGAGGCTCATGCTCATGAAATTGTGGAGCCAACTCCAAGTAAATTTGGGAAGAGAGATATGATAAAGTTGGGCATAAACACTTCAGATTTGGATCTGAAGGAAACTAAGACATTGTACAGTCCTCAAAGACTGCCATTAGAACCTCAAAGTCCCACCATTACTTTGAACAGTTTTTGAGAAATTAGAATGGGAGCTTCGTTGAGTATTAATGATGCAATTGGTGATATTAAATGGAAGTAAATTGCAATTGGTGTTATTAAATGTAATTGCAATTGGTGTATTAATTGATAGTAAATGGGAGTAATTGCAATTGGTGCAATAATAGTAAATGGGAGTAATTGCAATTGGTGCAATAATAGTAAATGGGAGTAATTGCAATTGGTGCAATAATAGTAAATGGGAGTAGCAATTGGAGTATTAATTGATTATATCGGTGGGAAGTTGAATATGAACGAATTGTGGTGCATTAAGAATATAGTAGTCGAATAGTCTAAAAAGATAATCAAGAACAGTAGGTAACAAGTACGCTATCAATTCCATTCAATACTATGTCTCTTATCTATCTCTTTCTCTTCTCTCATCCTACTTGTTCCCATCTTTCCCTCTTTCTTCCCCCCTCCTTCTCTTCTCTTCCTATCTCATCCACTCTCTTGTAATTTCCCTCTTATCTCCCACGTGACCAACAAAAAAACTCGATAAAAAGTCCACCTCACCATGAAGTTCACCACGGCCGCGCAGCTTCTCACTGCGGCAATCACAGCCCAGACTGCGACTGTCTTCCATCTCGGTAACGATAAAAACCACAACGTACCCAAAATCTCGTCGGATGCCGCACTTGCATACTTCTCTGAAGCTCTCGGGGCTAACACCGACAACTTGTCTCTCCGCCTCGGCAAAGACACCGAACGTGTCATGGAATTGATGAATGAACTCGACGATAAGTCCCAATATGAAGGTGAGAAACCAACCCTCTTTGTCTCCCTTCATGGTATGGAATTTGGTCCTCAAACTACATTTGGTAGTAAGTTGTTTTCAACGGACGACGACATTGTGGCACGCATTTCTCAGCAATTGTGCCGGCGTAGTGGGTATGAGGCTATAGAGTTAGCATCAGAGTTCACATTATTGAAGGAAACCTCTAATGTTGATGAAATTTCCAACAAGAATGAACTCGAACAGAGCTTCCATATCCTCAATGAGGTTTTATTCAAAACATGGGAGCAGACCAAGAACAGTGTCGGATTGCAAACTTCAAGAATCACTGACAAGTTCTTTATCGATGAATTATCTAAGTTGCATGTTATGCAGAAACATGAGCATGCTAACTCTGATGTTATTCTCGTGGACTCGTATGCTCTTGAGCTGGTGGCCAAGAAGATTGGTGTACAGTCCAACACGTTCCAGTTTGCACAACAGGTTATGATGGACTACCTCAATGGCATGACTGGCAGGTTCGACGTGTATGTGGTTGTTAAGGAAGAGTGTGATAAAAACAGAATGGCCAAGAGATCGAGTGAATTGAATGAAGTATTCAACTTTAACAAGCGTGCTGTTTCGAGTGGAGCATGTTTCTCATCTGAGGAGGCATGTCAAGTTTCCACTGATAACTGTCAATCTCATGGTGTATGTTCCAAGACTAAAGACTGTTGGAGTTGTTTGTGCAGTGCTACTTTCAACAAGACCACTTCATCAACTACTCGTTGGAGTGGTGCTGATTGTGGTAAGAGAGATATCAGTACCAGTGCAAACTTGTTCTTGTGGACCACTTTGGCATTATTGGCAGCTTTGGTTGGTGGTGTCAAGTTGTTGGTTAGTGTTGGTAGTCAACCTTTACCGGGTATTTTGGAGCGCCAGTAAGTAAAAGTAATAAAGATAGTAGAAGGAGGGAGTAGTAGTAGAAGGAGGTGGTAGAAGGAGGGAGTAGTAGTAGAAGGAAGTGGTAGAAGGAGGCGGTGGAAGGAGGTGATAGAAGGAGGTGGTAGAAGTTAGTAGAAAGTGGTAGATGATGAAAGTGGGGGTAAATGTTGCAAATGAAAAATGCTGCAAAAAATGCTTAAATGATTAGACATTTGAATAAGCTAATGATATACGAATATTGATAGACTTGAAGAAGATCAACCAAAATCTTCATCAAAATGAATGAATATCGATGTCATGTATATATCATCTCGATATCATCTCGATATCATCTTAAATCCACCTTATATCACCTCAAATCATCTCACCATAAACCCATTCCAAACTCATCCAATCAATTATCACCACTTCTCAATCCTAACTACTTCTCTACCAAACTTCTCTACCCAACTTCTCTATTATCCCAACTCATTTCCAACTAACTCACTATCTTTTTTGTCCTCGTATGATCCCCACATCATGTGATCGAATATTTATTTTCCTTTTCAACATGCCCAAGGTATTCAGACGACCTCTTCTACTCACACTTGTGCTCGCATTTGTTGTGGGTACGTTCTATTTCATGAACACACTGTCTTCGGACGTGTCTCTCGGTTCATCCTCACCCATTTCACTTCTGAAATATACACTTCAGGAGGTGTTGAGTAAACAGGGAGAAAACACGCCATCAGACGACCATGATGAAGACCCAACCTTGGATGAAATCATCGAAGAACCTCATCAGAAACAACCGGGTTCAGGTGAGAAACTGGGTTCTAAGCTGAATCCTGTTGAGATTCAACTGAATGAAGAAAAGCAAAAGGCTTTGGATGCTATTAACTTATTAGCTGGTGATAGCAAAAAAGTACCAACCCAAAAATCTTCATCAGATCAATCTTCATCTGATAAATCAACTTCTGGTCAATCGGTATATGATGAACCAACCCTTGATCAATCAACTTCTGGTCAAAACTCCGCAAATTCACCTGAACTCGACATTCAACTCACTGATGTTCCGTTCATGCCGAAAATGGCTAATGAGACTCTCAAGGCTCAGCTTGGTAACGCAGCTTGGCGTCTTTTCCATACCATTCTTGCTAGGTACCCAGATAAACCAACAAAGCAAGAACAATCCACTTTGGATCAGTATATTCATGTGTTTGCTCAGGTTTATCCTTGTGGTGATTGTGCTAGACACTTCCAGCAATTGTTAACAAAGTACCCACCTCAAACCCGTAGTAGAAAGACTGCGGCATTGTGGGGTTGTGATATCCATAATAAGGTGAACAAGAGGTTGGGAAAACCTGATTATGACTGTACCACGATCTTGGAGGATTATGATTGTGGTTGTGGTAGTGATGAAAAGGAACAGGATAGTACTTTAGGTGAAAGTATGGAGCATTTGAGAGGAATCAAAGTCGATGAGAAAATCGATAGAGAGAGTGGCTGAGTGAATGTTGTGGATTAGGAGAGTGGATAAGGAGAGTGGATAAGGAGAGTGGATAAGGGAGTGGTGAATGATAGTGAATATGTTCTGATTTAATTCAAGATAAAGATCGATGTAGAGTTGATTTGAAGGATTATGATAGTTTTCTTTTAATGTATGTTTCTACATTAATGGTTCACAATCATCTTTCATTAAGTCAATTATAAAGATTGACTAATCATGAGGATCGACTTTTGGAGGACATAACAGTTGATCACATATATCATAGTTTCCCAGTTGATATCTTGTTGATATATATATACTGTTCATATACTTTTGATATCTTATCAATCTTGTTATACTAATGATATACTGCTCATATCTTATTGATATACGCTGATATCTTCTGTCACATTATTGTACAACATCCCACATCCTCCAGTCTTCTCTGTCTCCATCTTTTATATCTATTATGTTCCTCTGGCATATTCCATAATGGTCCCACCAAGTAGTCGCGTTGTTCTTGAGCAAACTTTACCATGTTATCACAAGCTACCAGTGCCGGTAGTCTTTTCATAGAGAGCATTTCCTCTAATCGCTCGTTATATTGCTGGATACGTTTGAGCTTGATGTAGTCGATACGTAGTTTGAGTTCTGCTTGTTTGGTCGTCATAAGGAGAAGAAGAAGTAAGGAAGAGGGAGGAAGAGAAAATGTTGGTTGCAAATCACACATATTTTTGTGCAATATTTTTCAACTTGCGGAGGTAGTAATGGTACTGGTAGTGATGGTACTGGTAGTGATGGTAGCGATGGTAGTGATAATAGTAGTAATAGTGGTAGTGATTCTAGTAGTAGTAGTGATATCCATTAATCATATTATATTTCCCAATCTCATAATATCTCTAACATCACTCAACATTGTAACTCAGTTCAACAATCACTCTTACTCACTAATAAGTCAATATCATAGTTTTGTTCCATCATCATGTAGTTCTACTGAACTGTAGTTCTGTTGACTTTCTCGTAACTCTGCTTAACTATTTCATAGTGTCTCTTCTCTCAGTTCTTTTCTTAGTTCATTTTCCTTCTCCTTCTCCTTCCTTCCCTTTCCTTCTCTTTCCTTCCCTTCCTTCCCTTCCCTTCCTTCCCTTCCCTACCCCCTTATATCGTTGTATTTTTATTTCTACCATTCTATACCCCTGAACCACATTTGCAACATCTTACTTATATCTCATTCTTGCAGCAAAAATTCATTTTTATTCTTATTCCCTCAATCTTCTTCAATTCTCATCCTTCTCTTCTCTTCTCTCTTCTCTCTCTTCTCATACAAAGAACAACACCAAGATACACAACGCTATTACCAGCGCCAAAATCACAGTATCTCTGCGCCGCCTCAGGTTAATGCGCAGAATCAACACATTCAATCCAGGAATCGTTTGCAATGTACCCATCATACGAAGTTGAGCATTACCCAAACGATGCCTTTGCTCCATCAACTCATCACGTGTCTCCAATGCCAGTTGGAGAAGTCTTTCGGCGAAAGAGTTTGCGCTATCTACGCGTACGCGCTCATCCAAAATATAATCATTACCACTTTGTTCACGTTGTTTATGTTGTGAGATATCACTCTGAACTGAACGTAATAAGTCATTGCGATTACGTTCCTCGGCATAACGAGCACGTAATTTAGCAAACAGGCGCATATGTTCACCTAAAGTGTCACGGTGGCGTTCGACTTGATCTTGCTTTGCTATTTCATTAAGTGCTTGAAGACGTGAAATGAGATCAGCACGTTTATCCAAAAGTCCTTGGACAACACTCTCATCTTCTGCCGTCAGAGTAGCCAGGAGTCGCCCAAGTTGAGCCTCCGTTTGCTTCTCAAGTTGAAGTGTTTGGCTGCGGAGCTGTACAAAGGACATGGTGGAAAAAAGAAGAAAAGAAAGTTCGAAAAGTGAATGTGTATGGGAACAGAAAAGAGATGAGAGAGAAGGGTAGAAGAGAAGGGTAGGAGAGAAGGTAGAAGAGGAGCATAGAAGAGGATTTCAGCAATGTGTTAGATGAATTATGGGATATTAAGAGTATTTAGTGGTTAGATTTGAGATTTGATTATCATGATATACCACTAAATCTCGATATACTGGAATGTTTTACCACATCCTGTAATCTTTATCTACCTCATCTTTATCTTCTCATCTTTATCTCCCTTATCTTTATCTTTCTCGTTGTCATCTTCATCTCTTGTTCATTACCTTATCTTTTTCTTCTCTTCTCTGTCTAATATTTCTTCTCATTTTCTTATGTCACTACAAGAAGTGCAACCACAACCATTAACGTCTATTGACGACATTCCGACTCCTCGGCCCAATTGGATACTTCGTTATGCGTTAAAGATACAAAAGTATTCGGCCTATACATTTTCAACCTTTGTGGGTATTCACTTCACCTCCGTGATTCTTACTCCGATTTACCCTAAACATATTGCACCACAAATCTTTGAGATAGCTCGAGCAATCTACCATGGTATACCCATGTTCGAGACTGTTGGTATCATTGGTGCTGGAATCGCTCATGTTTTAGCGGGAATTACAGTACGAATCGTCAGACCCAAGCGTAAACGTGGTCCTGCTGAAGAAGATGTACTGATTGGACTTGGAGGTATTACTAGCTTAGTGGGACTTGGGTATCGGAAATCGATCATTAGTAGCTTATTTCCATCACTTTCACCGTTGCTGTTACTGGGATATTTACTCATTCCATTACTTGGGTACCATTTTTACAAGTTCCGTTATGCTCCAATAATGGTTGATGGCGATCTGAGTCTTCTCACTATGGAATATGTGGCAATGTATGCACGGACATTGATGAATAAGACGGCAATTTGGGGATTGTTAGTGGCTGCAAACTATCACTTTGTCGCAGGATGGATGAGATTTCAGCACAAGTTTAGTAAACGTTGGCGGAAACTCGCTTACGCGATGTGGTTTGGATTAACTGCGTTGGGTGTGGTCAGTGTTGGGATGCAATCAGTACCGTCAGGATTCCTCGAGAGACGTTTCAGTGAGTATTTGGGGTGAGAAAGAGAAGGAGAAGAAGATATGGAGAAGAAGAGATGGGAGAAGGAGAGATGGAGATGGAAATGGAGATGGATAAGAGGAGATGGGAGAAGAGGAGATGGAGATGGAGAAGAAATGATGTGGGATGTTGAGATAAGATTCGATTAACCAATGTGAAAGTCAATGCTGATCATCTGGTTCAGCTTATCCTGGGGTATTATCCTGTATATAGTCATGCTTACTTTGGAAGATTTTATTGGATGACAAGAGAACTAACTTCACAGAGTATAGAAGGTGATATAAAGAGTTTAAGGTAATAAAGAGAGGTAATAGGGTAAGGTATGGAGATTGTAATTTGATGAATTGAGAGTATAAGGAGATTAATATGTTAGCTAATACAAATGTTAGCTAATATGCATGTCAACAGTACTAAGTCAACTAGTACTAAATAGTACATAGGTTAACCGTGCATTTGTTAACTAATACATATGCTATTTAGTATGATCTTGGGACTAATGATTGACTATACCAGATATTATTAAATCTTCTTGACTCTCACTACATCTCATTAGATCTTATTAAATCTTAATGAATATCCTTACCAATCCTTACTTGACTAATGATCACCCTCTATGTCTTATTGATTCACCCCCTCGTATTTTCTTCTATTTTCATCCTCCTTTTCTCCAATCAAAGTCCCATGTTTTCTATTATTCACCTCATCTCGGAGCCGAAAATCCGGTCGTCTTATCTCCACCAACCAGAAAAAACCGCATCTCATGTGAACATTGTAGACACTTATTGAACCTGTTTCCTCATCAAACCTCCTCTATCATACCCTTCATCCTCACCTCTTCTCACCTCTTCTCACCTCTTCTCTCTCCTCTTCTCTCTCCTCTTCTTCTCTCTCCTCTCCTTTTCTACACTCTTCCCATATCCCCTTCTTAATAAATAACTCCATGTCTACATACTGAATATATCTCGCCAAGATGATCTTGACGGTCTCAAAGTCTCGACTCAACGTCTCGACTTCTTGTCTTGACTCGCTCTTCCATCATCTAGACGGTCACAGCGTCAGGACCCAAAGTAGCCTTCTTAGTCGATCTCTTCGACCGATAGTCCTTAACGGCCAGCTTAATGGCATCCTCGGCTAACATCAGACAGTGTAATTTGACTGGAGGTAAAGATAATTCCTTAGCAATAGCTGTGTTTTTAACCTTCAATGCTTCTTCCAAAGTCTTACCCTTAACGAGTTCAGTAACATAACTGGACAGAGCAATGGCTGAACCACAACCAAAAGTCTTGAATTTAACATCCTTGATAACTCCAGTCTCATCATCGACTTGGATTTGCAATCTCATAACATCACCACATGCTGGTGCACCAACTAAACCGGTACCAACGTCAGCATCGTTCTTGTTGAGAGTACCAACGTTTCTTGGCTTGGAATAGTGATCAAGCACCTTATCATGATAAGCACGAGTGGCGACGAGTGGTGCAATTCTTGGGGCACGTAAAATAGTTGGCCTAGTGGCACTAACTGCTCTCAAAGCACTGGTTCTAACGGCGGCAAACATGTTGGTGATTTGGAAATTTCGCCCGTATCTAAATAATCTTTATGCGGATGACCCGGTCACGTGGAAGAAAATAAAGGAGAGGGGAAGAAAGGGGAAAGGGATGAACAGGAAAAGCGCAAGGATGATAAGGATTGAGAATAGGGATTAGGAGAGATGAATGAGTATGGAGAAGTATTATGATGTAAAAGCATGATAAGTGTAAAGGATGATAAAAGATAAATGAAAAAGCATGATAAGAGCATGGAAAAAGAACGAAAAAGAGGGAACGATGATGATAGAAAATTCACCCATGATGATTAATCGATGGACCTCTAGATTGACGGACTTGAATGTCCGAAAAAGGAAATAATCTTTCACGTGCTTTGTCACGTGGCTCACCAAGAAATGTTGGGGAGAAATGCTGAAGAATGTGAAGAGAAGGGAAGTTTGAGGTATGGTAAGAATTGCTAAGAATTGATGAGAGTTGATGAGAGATGGAGAGAATTTCGAGGAAATGTTTTGGTAATGTTAATGTATATCCATTGCTTATTGCTTTGGTGGAATATCCATTGCTAATTCTTTTGGTGGAATATCCATTGCTAATTCTTTTGGAATATCCATTGCATTCAATTGGTGAATAAAATTGTTTATGTTCTATGCAGACTTCCTTATATTTGCAAGAAATATCTGGAGAAATGCAAAAATTCGCATAATTCATGGACAATTACTGGATACTAATGAACAATCTTTCATTAATTTCATGAATATCTCATCAATTCATCAACCTTTCCTCAATTTCATTAATATCTCATCAATTCATCATATATCCCTATTTCATCATCTCTCCTTATTTCATATCTTTTTCATTCACATTATTTCTCCTTCTCCGCAGGAACTATTCGCTATCTTTTCTTCATTTATCTTTTCTCTTATTTATCTTTATTTTATCTTTCTTTCTTTAACCGATTTCGATCCACCATGGACCATAACGAGTACGCGGACAACTGCGAGTCTGGCGTCAGTAACGGCGACGTCGAGTGGTTGTTCCGCGGACGATCAAAGAAGAAGAAAGATAAAAAGGATGATAAAGAGCCTAAAGATCCAAAGGAAAAGGAATCTATCAATCACGCCACTGGTCAAAAAATCGATAAATCAACAAATGAAGCCAAGACAAAGGGATTGAAGGAGTCAAACCATTTAGATGAGAAACCACAACTACCAAAAGAGTCAGAACCAAAAATAAAAGGTTCAAATGATCCAAAATCACCAACTTCTACATCGACTTCAACTTCAACAACTACACCAATTCCTTCAACATCAACTCCTTCAACATCAAATCCTTCAACATCTACCCCTTCTACTTCAAATCCTTCTACATCAACACCATCATCTTCCCCATTTTCTAAACCTACCCCGGCGAAACCCGTATCTATATCTGCGGCTCCCGAGAAGAAAAGTGGAAGACGGGCTTCACTTTCAGGAACTACCAAGCTTGATATCTTCAGGTTTGGACGTTCACGTTCCTCATCAGCACCAGAGACAAAACGTCGTCCTTCACTCGGTATGCTCGAAAGAGGAGATAAAGAAAAAGAGTTGAAGGATAAAGAGTTGGAGAAAAAATCAAAAGAAGAGGATGAAAGATCAAAATCTCTTGAAAGATCAAAATCTCTTGAAAGATCAAAATCCACTGAAAGATCGAAATCTACTGAAAGGTCTACGTCTACAGAAAGATCTAAATCGAACGAAAGATCCACTACTGACTCTAAATCTATTGAATCAGATCAACCTTCTGAAGCTAAACCATCTAAACGTGCACTTTTCACATCCTTCTTTAGGGGTGATCGTGGTGAAAAAGAAGAGGAGAAAAAGGTTGAAAAAGTAAATGAAAAGGTCGACAAAAAACCCCAAAGAGTCGAAAAGAAGATCCATGATGAAGTTCCTTCAATGCGTCGTGTTGCATTTGCAGTAGATCTCCTTGAAAAAGATCCTCAACAGCAAATTCCACTGCGAAGACCAAGACGTGGTGGATTACTTGTACCAGAAGATATGACAGCCCCACCACCAAGACTTTCACAAGGAATTGCACAAGCTGATGGTAACAAACCTACTGAAAATCGGTGTAGTGAGCGCGAATTAGCACTTGCGGTAGAATCACAACGTCGTGCTCGTCAAACCGCAGAAAAGTGCGCTGCAGATGCTCATTTACTGGCAAAACGTATCGCTAATGAAGTGACACGTGAACTTGTGAATGGGTTTAAAGATACTGGATACAATGACGGGGATGGGAGTGATGTGGGTGATGTGGCGGTGGATAAGCACGCTGGAGATGTGGCGATCGACAAACCACTTCACGTTCATGAAGCATTTGGAGGAGATGAAGAAGGAAGTATAAATACAGGAGAAGAAGGATTTACGATGCCACTGTTAGAAACAGTATATACTCGGTGTTGTCACCTTCGAGAAATTCTTCCTATTCCTGCTACTCTCAAACAACTTCAGAATAAACCACGTCCACTTCCTGTGCTCAAACTCCTCAATCCACGTCCTACACTCATTGATGTTCTTCTGTTCAGTGATTTTGTGGCCATTACACCAATCAATACAGTGATCTTCGACAACGTGACAATGAGTACAGAGATGGTACGGCATCTCATGTGCGCGCTCGCACGCAATTCTGCTCTTGAAAAGCTCCTGATGCGCAATGTGGCACTCGATCCCGCAGGATGGCGGTATCTTTGCGCACTTGTGTCTTCAAGTACTACACTTCGTAAACTCGATATTTCTCAACAACGTATGCGTTCCGATATGGGTGCACAATGCGTTCGTGGTGCACTTCCATGGGGAGTATTTATCGATAGTTTAGCTGCTCGTGGTGGTATCGAAGAACTCGTGCTCAATGGGTGCAAATTACTGGATGAAGTATTCTGTGACCTCCTTTCACGTGGTATACTGCTTGCGACATTAAGACTTGGACTCGCTGCAACACTGCTTAGTGTTGTGCAGGCACGTGCCGTTGCATCTTGGCTTCTGCAAGAAACTTGTACTTGTGTGGGAGTTGATGTTGGGTTCAATGATATGAGTGGTGGACAACTTGCACCGTTCATTGAAGCTTTTAAGTTTGCAACACCAAAACTTCTTTTCCTACTGCTTCATCTGACACAATTACGTGATGTTGTCGAAGCTGGTGATTTACTCGACGCATTGAGCGGACTTCCTGTGCTTCGCTTCCTCGATTTGAGCGGAGTGCCGGAACTCTTCCCAGCAATCACTCCTCGTCTCTGTGCAGCACTTCCGCGGTTTGCGGCACTCAAGCGTATTCACCTCGATCTGAATGGTATGTCACGTGCTGCACTTGCTTCTGTGGCTGAAGCGATACCAAGGGTACGTGGTCTTTTACACGTGCTGCTTGTTGGAAATGTCGTGGATGAACTGCTGCTGGCCGTATTATATGCGGCGGTAAAGCAAAGTGCACTGGTTTTCGCGTTGGATATGGATTATGAGAATGTTCCCGAGGAAATTGCACAGAGAATTGCGTTTTATTTGATGAGAAACATGGGTGGAGTGATGAACCGTGAGCTGCAATACGTACCTGCAGCTCAAAAGGAAGGTGTGAGAGCTGATACCGTGAGATCTGAAGATGCGAAGAAGAACAAAGAGGGTGCTGAAGATGAAAATGATGGCACAACTTTTGGTGGTGCTACTACTGATGAACTCATTTTTGATGGCTCACTTCTCATGAAGTCTGCGGAACGACTTCTCGCTGAAGGTGGTGACGAGGCTTCAGTACGGCAGTCTGTTGCAGATGCATTGTTAGCGCGGGCGCGCACAGTTCGTGGCGAGATTCATCGTACGATCGATGGACTTTTTGCTCGTCGTACTCAAGGTACACTTTCGCTCGAAGGTAAAGAAACTCTCTTGCGCTTCTGTCTCCTTGATGCGAGCTTGGAGAAGTTGGTTGGTATGTTTGAACATGAGGCACCACCTCGTTTCCACATTTCTTTACCGGACCGCACTCTTCATCAGTCGTCGAGCGAGTTGATTTTGGCTGGACCCATTCTTTCACCACATATTGAGGAGATTGTGCCTGCTGGAATTGCACCAGCAGTACAGGCAGATCGTTTAGATCCTCATCAGGTGGTGGAACGTGGTGGTATACCGGTAGATAATGCTACAGGACGGCCAGTTTTGATGAGAACTGCGTCACAAACATCTATCCAAGCCCGCGAGTTGGAACAAGAAGAAGGTGAGTTCCACCGTTGGGGTTTTTTCATGCAGCATAAGAAGGACAATGAGGAGAAAGAGAAGGATATTGAAGGAGAGAAAAATATGGATGGAAAAATAGAAAAAGATAATGAAGAGAAAGACACTAGTGATGGTGAGAAAAATACAATGAATGGAAATGGGGCACCTGTTCTCAAGGAGATGCCATCTGGAAGTGAGCTCCGTGATGCTGTGATTGCGGCCAAAGGTATTGATTCTGTGACAGACTTGATTAGCAAAATCAACGATCACCGCGTGAGCTTGCAAACCATCTATGGTGATCGCGAGGAGCCTGAAGAGACAGTGGTGGATGCAGCCTATGATAAGTTGTTGAATGATGCTGCACGCAGGAGAAGAGGAGAAGAGGACAAAGAATAAATATAGAGTGAATGAAATAGAAGACGGTTAAAAGAGGACTAGAACTAGTCCTTGTAGAAAGAATGTACCTAGAATGCCAATTTTTATGTGCAGTTTAATTTTTGCAGCCACCCAATCAGGAAATTAGCAGCACAAATGACATGAACAGTGATGATTCACGTATGACCCATCATTCGAAGTATGCATGCTAGTAGTTCTTATTTCCATCGCATGTATCATATTTCCCATCCTAAGTACTATTTCTTCTTCGAAATACCCTATTTACTATCCCCTATTTCCTTTTTTTTGCGTCCTTTTTTTAGCGCTAATGTTACTACTTCTTCTTCTCTTATCCCCCATACTTGCTACCAACTATACTATCTCTGCTAACTACACCCTCAACCTCGTACTGCAATTCCACTCGTATGCCGGAATCTACAAACTTGGATTCTTTGTCAACGGTGAATCTCCCGGCCCAACCATATTTGCAAACGAAGGCGATTGGATTTCCGTACAAGTGAATAACTTCCTTCCTGTCCCCATCACCATTCATTTTCACGGAATATTACAACAAGGTACTCCGTGGGCAGATGGTGTTCCTGGAATTACTCAGTATCCTATTCCCACTGGCTCTTCATACACCCATACCTTTAAGGTCGAACAATTTGGCCCAGCTTGGTACCACGCCCATTTCAAAGGATATGCTAGTGATGGTATCTATGGTCCAATATACGTGAAACCTGCGGAGAATAGACCACGGCCATACCATTTAGTGACTCAAGATGACACCGAATTGTCCCTTCTTCTGACTTTGGAATCATCTCCAATTACCATCTTTGCTGACGACTTATTCGATGATTCTCTGGATGGCTTCTATGCCAACATGCAACGACTACAAATTGAACCAGTGTGTACTCGTGGTATTTTAGTGAACGGCATGGGACGTATACAATGCCCTGACTTCTCATCTTTCAACTCCACAAACAGTTGGGGATGTCTTGTAGACGACGACTCAGCAGATATTGGCCTTATAGACCACTGTGAGCCAACTGATACAGAGGTGTATATGATGCACACAGAAAACCGCCCATGGCAATATATTAACGTCATTAACGCTGGCGGTCAATATGTCAAGGCATTCAGTATTGATGCTCATGAACTCATTGTTATTGCCGTTGATGGTGTGTTTGTGGTTCCTCGTAAAGGTGAGCAAGTGCAAATTCCTCCTGGGTCTCGAGTTACAATCTTGGTGAGAACAAACAAGGGTCAAGGAGAATACAAAATCAGATTTGCAGCCATTAAATGCACCCAAATAATGGAGGGATTTGGGGTGATGTCATATGACATCCTGAATGATCAAAGGGAAACAAAAGGTAAAAATGTGCCTTCGAATCTACTTGATGATTCTTCTCTTGTGTACCAAGACATTCGTGGGAATCTCTTGAACAATGCCACCTCCATACAACTTCACACACTTGTTCCATACACAGAAAAGCTCAAACACAAGGGTGTATCTACCCACACTTTCCGGCTCTTCATGAACCGTACTGGGTCGATCACCTTCTCAATGTTCAAGAATGGGGCACTTCTACCTGTTGAATATGAGACTGAAGAACCCATTCTAATCAAAGTCATGCGTAACAATAGAGAGAATACCACAGCAAGTACATCACTCCACCATGACATCAAGAAAGGTGATATTGTTGACATCGTTCTTGACAATTTCCGAAAATATCACCATCCAATCCACCTCCATGGCCATTTGTTTCACCTAATAAATTACAGTGATTCCAATGTGTTCCCATACGACAATGTTGACTCTGCAATTCGTGCTGGTCACATATTTGATTTCGACAATGCACCATGTTTTGACCTGGTACTCATTCCACCAGGTGGACATGCGGTGATTAGGTTCACGGCAAATAACCCAGGTGTTTGGTTATTGCATTGCCACAACCTTAGCCATATGTTAGGGGGAATGGGTGCCGTATTGTTTGAAGCATTAGACGATATTAGTCAAATCAACCAAAAAGAATAGATATGGGATTTAGAAATATAGAAAAATCAGCTATTTAAATATTGTAAGAAGTCTGATCATTGTAATCTTTTTTTGCAGCAAATTACTTATCTTTATGGCACTTGTAATTCGAAAGAAACCAACCAAACGTCCTACTCATTTGAGGGATCCAAGACCTACCATTTGGTCAGTATTGTTAGATCTTCTCGGTCAAGTTGTTTATTTTGCTGTAAACTTCCTGGTCGATTTATCCAATTCCCTGCCATTAGTGGCGAAAATGACTGAGTATGTTTTTTTGCAGCAAAAGAACTCACTAACAATAGCATCTTTATTGATATCCATCATCACTGGAAAACCAGTGGGAGTACGTTGAAGTACATTGTAAGTATACTAAGACTATTAAGTAAACTACTAACAATAGGTTTTGGTGTTCTTCCTACCAATTTTCCTTGGCGTGTTTTCATTTATTTTGATGATGATTGGAATTTCGTCATTGGTGCTTGCATTTTTGACATCTTTCTTTCTTATTGCTGTGATGGTATCGGCGTTGTTTTTGCTTCCGGGAGTATTGGCATTAGCATTTGTGGTTTCGACAGGATATGTGGGGTTTGTTGTGTTCAGGTTACTTAAGGAAGCATGGGGAGAGAGAAAAGATGAGGTGAGAGGGCAAGATGAAATACTTGGGCAAGAAGTACTAAATGAAGGAACACTAGATAGGCAAGAGGTTCTAGGGGAGCAAGAAGAACTAGATGTAGAACTAGATGAAGAACTAGATGAAGAACTAGATGAAGAACTAGATGAAGAACTAGACGAAGAACTAGATGAAAGACTTGAAGGACTAACAGAAAAACTAAGGAAAGATGAAAATCCCAACTTTCTTTTAGACGATCAACCTCCCGAAACAAACTCAAACGAAGCCTCTGAAGAATACCCCAAAGATTTCATTACCGACGAACAAATTATCCCTAGTCCTTTGCAATAACATCTACATCGACACCTACTTCATTTACATGTTTTACAAAAAATCACCTGTATTACTATCCGCTTAGTTAGCAGCCTGGAACTCAGCAATCTTCTTAGCAACCTTAGCTCTTCTCTCCTCCTTGGTCAACTTAACGTCTCTGTACTTCTTGGACTCAGCGGCGTACTGCTCCTTGGTGAACTTCTTCTCAGTTGGCTTGAAGGATGGGTCAGCTCTGATGGCCTCGTGAGCCTCCATGTAGATGTCCTCAATACCCTCAGCGTCGATGTCGTCAGCCAAGTAGTTCTTGAACAAAGTCTTGTACTTCTCCTCATCGTCATCCAACAACTCCTCCATGTACTCAGCAACGTGACCACCGAAGATGTACTTTCTCAACAACTCAGCGTCCAACTCCTCAGACTCAATGTCCCAACCTGGGAATCTCTTAGCGGAGTGAGGAACGTACAAACCACCGTCAGAAGCACCCTTCAAGACACCGAAGACTCTAGCACCGGTGGTGGTTCTCTGCAAACCAATGTCCAAGTTGACCTTGAATGGTCTTGGGGCATCCTCAACAGCCTCAACCAACTCGTACTCACCCTCAACTTCCTCGACACCCTTGTAGGTCTCGTCCAAGCCCAACTTCTGCAAGGCTCTTCTGGCAACCAACAAACCGGTAGCGTAAGCAGCGGACCAGTTGGTCAAACCGTGGTTAATACCGTATCTTGGCAACTCGTGAGAGTAAGCAGCGGTGAAGACAATGTCACCAACGATCTGAGAAGAAACGATCTGAGCAATGACGTCTCTGTTGGTGATTCTAACAACCAATCTGTACTTTGGAGAGTTGTACTTGGCCTTGTGCTGGGTGACCAAGCGCTTTCTCTGGTAGTAGTCGGTCTTACCCTCCTGTCTTCTACGGAAAGGGGTCTGGAAACGGGAGTGGTAGGCGGAAGTCTTCTCGGTCTGGAAAGCCATTTTGTTGATGTGCAGAAAAACTTTTTCGAGCGCTGAATAAGTTTATAAGGAAATAGGGCTTGAAAAAAAAGAGTGAAAATTTTTCAGTAAGCACACGACTTTTTGGACTTTTTTTTTCTGATGAGGCCGGAATACAATGTTCGCGGGATGAAAAGTACTTAAGGTAAAGCTGTGATTATGTTAAGGTGCATTTTAGGTGGTGTTAGGGGGTGATTAAGGGAGATGACGAGAAGTGAATGAAAAGTGTAAAAACAATTG
Source organism: Kodamaea ohmeri (assembly GCA_004919595.1). Lineage (NCBI taxonomy): Eukaryota > Fungi > Ascomycota > Pichiomycetes > Serinales > Debaryomycetaceae > Kodamaea > Kodamaea ohmeri. The sequence goes on from SKFK01000014.1 coordinate 469,478, forward strand.
GTGAGGGTAGTGGTATTATGAGAGGAAGAGTGTAGAAGTATGGTATGGATAAGGTAGGTAGGTGTGAATAAACTTGATAAGTGGGCGATAGGTATGATAAAGGAAGTAATTGATATGGTAGAGTAGGGTAGGTAGGATAGTAGAGATATGTAGATATAACCCAAATAATGAAGCTGGTCATTCCCATAATATTCCAGGTAGAGCTGAGGATGTTTATTGTTTTACGTGGACTTTCTCTCTTTCCATCTCGGGTCATGAATAGTGCAATTGATGACTCTCGCTGATTCGACCTCCGACCTACTACGCACCCCGCGTGTCGGCCATTTGGATTTCCGAGTATCACTAATTTTTAGGTACGAGAATGCAAGAAATATGTATAGCGGCTGTGAGTGCGGATATAAACCCTACATGAGTTGTCAGAGCGCACCCTGAGAAACTGAAGTAGAAACCAGGGCATAAATAAGCGAAATGGGGAAGATCAAAGAGGGAATCAGAACAAGGAAAACACTTCTGCTGTTTTGGGAGGTTTGTGAACAGATCCAATATCCGGATCTGATGAACCAGATTTTGCTGTTGATGTATCTTTTTTAATAATAATCCGATGAGTTGGGTGAGAATGAAGGGCCGGATTGAAAGGCATGAATAGGTCACGGAGTTTCCAAAATTGGAAGTACGCAATGATGGAGATCTGCATAAGTCAACTTAAAGGGGATATTGATAATATTGAAATGGTAACACTGAATGCAAGTATATACTTTAAGATAACTTAAATAGTACAACACTTATATCATTAACAAAACTTATATTACTTCCAAATTATCTCTAAACATCCACCTTCTTATCCCTACACTATCTCATTCATATCTTCTATCTATTTCCAACCCAAAGATCAATTATTCGAAATACAAACATGCATGTAGACTAAAAGTCCTAGTAGAGATCTTATTAGAGAACCCATTAGAGGTCTTTAGAACTCATAATCCTTTCAAGATCTTCAGAATAAGGACTTCCTTGTCAAATCGTATTCTTAAGGTTTCGAATCCTTACCCTTTTCACTCAAATGTCAATTTTCCTTGGGGCTGAAATCGCCTTCACATTGTACATTTTTCTCAACCCTTTCTTAGTAACATAAGGATGTACTTTATGCCATTCCTTACATTGAATCAACACCTCCTTCAACTTATCGACACTCTCTTGACTTTGTTGCCAGTGAAAGGCTAATCTTCCTCCCATTAAACGAATGCCATATTCATTACCTTTTGCAATCAACCACTCATCGTTCCAATTATTTGCCTTGAGATCAATGAATACAAACGATGAGTCCACTGGACTCTCCAAAATTATCTCGTTCTCTTCACATATCTTCAGCACTTGTTGAGCATATTCATGAGAAATGTACAACTTAGCAAAATTGTTCTGTACGGCATATAATCCCATGCTGGTCATGAGCCCTGCTTGACGAATTCCTCCACCAGACTGTTTTTTAAAGTGGTTTGCCTTATCGATGAAGCGTTTGGAGCCGACAAGTACACTTCCCATAGGAGCACCAAGGGATTTCGAGATGCAAATGGATACTGAGTCAAAGTATTGGCAATATTCAGCTAAAGTGTGGCCTGTGGCAACGCATGCGTTCCAGATACGAGCCCCGTCACACACTAAAGCAATGTCATTTTTGGCTGCGAAATCAGCAATTTTGCGGATTTCCTCAAGAGGGGTCACGATTCCATGGAGTGTGTTTTCCAAGCTGATTAACTTGGTTGGTGCACAATGGATATCTCCATCATCAGGAATGAAATGTTCTTCGATGTCTTCAACAGTAATGTAATTTCCATTGGCTGGGACTATGGGCAGAACCATGGCTTGTGAAAGAGTCGCCAATGCACCAGCCTCACTTGTATATATATGTGCTCTATAGTCACATATCACTGAATAAGGTGGTTGTAATAACATCGACCGGATTCCAATTTGGTTGGAAAGTGTTCCCAGCACACAAAATAACGCGGCTTCTTTTCCAGCTAATTCCGCAACATATTGCTCGAGTTGCGTAGTCGAAGCATCTTCTTTGTATACAGAGTCACCGAACGTCGCATTCTCGAAAGCCAGTGCAAGCATATCTTGTGTGGGGACAGTGAATGTATCACTCCGAAACTCGTTGTGAGTAGGCAACTTTTCTATGGTCATAGTGTAGAAGGAGATGATCAAAGTACTAAAGGGTAGTGTTTATGGGTAGTACTGGTAGTATTAATGGGTAGTATAGCTAGTATTGATAGGTATTATCCTTTAAATGACTAGACTTTATCCTGATGACTAGATTAACCCTGATGGCTGATTAGATTTATCCTGACGACTAGACTTTATTCTTTAAATACTAGTTCTTGCCCTATTGTGCTGTAGTTCAGTCCTATGATGACAGTATCTTTTAGACTTGTTCTATGTTTATAAGATTCGTTTGTTTTTTGTTAGAAATCGCAACGCTTTTATATTCCTTGGTCATGACTACCCCGCTGGATGCACAGATCTGCATAATCGTTGAAGCCGTTAGTTGCCGAAAAAGCAAAACTTCGGGCGGAGTCAGAAAAACGTGCTAGCGGAGTCAGAGCGGGAGGTGTGGCGTGGATAAGGGGCATCAAGGGTGCAAATGAGAACTATACACCTCCCTGGCACTTAGAACTACTCTGTTTAGCATAGCCTTAGTGGTTTCCTCTCCTGACGTTCCGCGCATATTGACTGGTACATGCATGAAAAGAAACGTGCATACAAGAATTTGCGCAAGAGAGAAAAAGGCTCGGAGTTGGGCCGAAGAGCCATGACAAGCTGAAATACCAGTATAACTCTTGTCTTTGAGTTGCTCAAGCATTGCATGCGTTGCGGTAGCACCGAAAATGCAAGAAAGTACAAGAAGAGCAGGAAAAAAACGCGGAATGTGACGTACATATCCACGATGACTAATATCGCGATGACTGAAAAGGCCAAGGAGAATCGTAGCCATAAGGTGAGACAAGAAACTACACCAGAATAAAGTCTACTCATTAGACACGTAATCGTTCGTTCAAGGGTATGCTATAAACTATTATGTTTACATTATGCTATAAAGGTCAATTGTGCCTGTACCTCCAAGTAGATCGTTATTCTATTTCATATTTCAAATTGCTTTTAAGCAAGGCAAGTATCTAGAATTTAACGTTTATTTAAGGCTGATCGGAGGGGCTGAATAATCAACTTTCCGAAGAGCTATTTATACGCCTCGAATTGGTAACTATGGTAGGGAATTGCTAACTGTAGCAGAATATATTGTATGCAGTCTCAGTACCACCTTTGAGTGTATGTACTCTTGACTACTATTCCCCATATGAGTACATGGTTTTACAATGCCAAATTATGAGAATTCGCGAATATAGTCTATAAGTTAAGCAGTTCCAACAGTTAACATTTAACAAAAATTGCTATAACTTATAAAATGTGGTAGTTGATCATAGTGATAAATGGCATGATTGTCAATTGAAAAAGGTTTGACTGCCTCACGCCCATATTGAACTACCCAACATCCTATTCCTTCGTATGCATTTCTGTATCCTTAAATTCTTATTATTCTCCCGAATTCTGTATTCTACATCTCGCTTTCCTCTATTTAACTCCTTCTTCTATTATCTATACTCCTCAAATATATCATATTTCATCATGTATCCTTGCATACCCTCACGTCCAGTTCACATTACCAAAAGGCAGGAAGTCGTCTTTCTTTTCCCCATCGCGCCAGATTTGCGAATTCGCCAGTGCATCGTCCCACAATCCGCGCATGAGGTGCGGCTGACTTGCGGGTGACATCAACAGCTGGTTATATCCCGACATCTGCAGGGGTGTTGGCGAAAGCAGAGGCGAAATAGGCCGTTTCTGGAGCATCGAGCCATTCATCATCTCCTGCTGACATAAACCTTCGGTCATCTCTTGCTGACCTAAGCCATCCGTCATCTCCTGTTGCTGACCTAAACCGCTACCCATCAAGCCGCTATTCACACTCAAGCCGCTATTCATCAGGACAGTATTTTGCAAACCACTGGGTTGGAGATGTTGGAGACTGGGCAGGAGGCTGCTGTTGCGCAAACCGAAGTCGTGCATTGGGACTTGGAGGCCCGGAAGTGAATTGTGCATGTTAGTCAAGTTGGGATTGGAAATGGATAGTGGCTGGACGCCTTGTAAACTTGCAGGTGCTTGAAAGTTAGAGGTTTGTAAGCTGTTGGATGTTTGTAAGTTGGAAGATTGTAAGTTAGGAGCTAAGCTTGACGACAGTTGCAAGCCTCCGTGCATTCCCAACCCGTTCATCAATCCATTTTGCAAGTTCCTTGTTGGTAAGGAATTTTGATTCAAACCCATAGAATTTTGGTTTTGCATACCCATTGAGTTTTGATTTTGCATGCTCATAGAATTTTGATTCATACCCATTGAATTCTGACTCAAACCCATTGAATTTTGATTCATTCCGCTTTGATTCATTCCACTCTGAGAGCCCTGCAACATATCACCACGCAAGTTCAATCCCTGATAGTCGTTTAACTTGTTTTGCAACTGTAAGCTACTGGTTGAGCTCGATACACTGTGTCCCCACATCAGAGAACCTGGTACTTGAAGTCCCAAATTTTGACCGAGATGGCTGTAGTAGGAGCTCAAGTCGTAGCCCATTGACTGAGGCGTTTCATACAAGTCGTCCTCATAAAGACGAACGTGCTCGGGTTCGTAAACCACCCGCTGCTGCTCTGGCATCGGTTCGGCGAGCGAAAGTGACTGTGAAAGCTCATATGATGGGGGTGGGGATGCTGCAAACTCAGAATCTTCACGGCGTTTATAATCGTGGGATAAATAGTCGGATCTTTTATAATTAGGCTTGGATCCTTTATAGTCAATTCCTTTATAGTTGGGTTCGGTATCAGATTCTTTATAATCCGATTCTTTATATTCAGGTTCCTTTTCTCCCAAATCTTTTGACTCTTTTCCTTTTGTCGATTTTTCTCCTTTTGATACTCCTTTCAACTGCTTTTCTCCCAAATAATCTTTAAATTCATCTTTCTGTTCTCTTTCTCTGGAGTCCACTCTACGATGTGGTCTTTCTCTCCTCACATCAGTTTCATCCTCGTACACTTTCCCATAATGACTGTGGAAACTATCCTCTTTTCTCTTTTTCCGCAACAAAGCGTTGCCATATCCACCAAAATCAATGCTAGCTTGGTACTCATTAGTACGTACGGGTTCATATCCCGGTTCTCTTTCCGCACGCGCAGCTTCTGCTGCATTTTTTGCATTCACATAGCGCTGAATCGCATAACGGTAAACTTCTTTCCACTTACTACTTAACTCCTTGTAGTGGTGGATATCTCTCATGATATCCTCTTGCCATTGAGGTGCAACCTCAAAGATGCGTTGAAGAGCATCTGAGGCACGAGGATTAATGCTTCCATCCTTGAGAAAAATGCTCGTTTCATTCTCTGGAGGCGGACTTCCGAAAACGTCCATTAATGGTCTTAACGATGCGACCGTAGAATTAACTGCTTTCTTATCATGCAACACTGCCTTAATACAATCCTCAAGGATTTCATTATTCTTCTTCAACTGTTGGATCTCTGTTTTCACACGTCCTACTTCCAGGTCAATTTTTGCTCTTTCTTCATTTTCGTCCTTCAATTGGGACTTTTCCTGTAGTAGATCGGCAACACGAGCATGAAACTCTGCAACGCGTGCCCTTGAAGTCTCAATACTCACAGATAACTTATCAGAAGTGGCCTTTATCTTTGATTTTTTGAAGGTCAACTCATTCTTACGTTTTTCCAAGTGTTTGACACTCAGCTCTTTTTTCACTTTGGAGTCATGCTCATCGGTATATTCTTTCCGGAGCAAATTGTAGGTAGCCGTTAATGCATCGAGCTCATTCTCAGAAAACTCTCGATAAGCACGATATTCAGCATTGACTTTTGCAATCTCATTTTGGAATGCTACAAGTGAATCGGTGAGTTCGGCCAGTCCCATTTGTGGAACATCCGCGGGAGTAGTTGTGAGAAGTGAAGCCATTTCTGGCTCGCGTCTAGTTGGAGCGATATTAGCTGTTTCAGTATCGAGGATTTGACGCATATTGGGTTCGCCAGGGTGGAGATAAACTGGCGCGCTTTGACTCTTGAAATTGTTGATCAGGTTGATGGCCACAATCTGGATCTCGTACAAATGTGCCCCGAGGTTATCGAGCTTACACAGGGTAGAACTGATGGTAGCAACCTCTTGATGATTCACCACTAGAACGTAGTAAAGGTTTTCATTAGGACGGATTTCGATGTCCCAGTGAATGATGGCAGCAGACGCCGTGATTGAATCCACACATACTTGAGGAGTATGAGGGATCTGTGTTTTGAGGTCGGCCACGAGCTCCTCGGCGGGTGTCTGGAGAATCTGCAACGAGCGGTAGAGAATCCAGAGCACCGACGGCACGAGCGTGATTATGAGGTGGATCATTGGTGAAAAGAGAAAAGAAAAGAAAAGAAAAGGAGAAAGACAAAGAGAGTGGAACACGGAAAAACAGACAAGAGAATGAGAACATAAAAATAGAGAAGTTGAGAGGGAGAGGAAGAGTATAGTAAAATCATAAAGATAATCAAGAGTCAATAGTCATAAAAGTGCAAAAAGAGTCAAAAAGAATCAAAAATCATTAAGTGTCAATCATTATAATGACACTTCGAAAGAATCAAAATCATCCTTAAGAGTCATCATTAAGAATCATCCTTAACAACAAAACTCAGCAATTATCAACAGAATTCAAATTGGTGGACACCTTCAATCATGTGAATATGGGAAATTGTTGATCGGGAGTTATTAGAAATAGTTGATCGGTTCATCGGTTCATCGGTTAATAATTTGCATCCGGTAAAAATGAAAATTGACGGAAAGAGTTGAATTGGTTCGTTTTATGAGTATTTAGAGAAATCTCGCGTATTTTAGTAAATATTATCTTCTGGTATTGCTTGTAGTTTAATGGGGTCGTGGCATTCGTTGGTTTTTTAGGTTGGATAGCGTCGTGTGACGAAAGTGAAAGTCATTTTGAGCACAGATCCTAAAAACAACATGAATGATATATGGTTCATTTATACTACCTCTATAATCATTCGATTGATTCAGATTATAATAACTCCATTATTCTAGGATTCTACATGATTCAACGTGATTCATTATGATTTCACCATAGTTATAATAGTTATCATTCTCTTCACATTCATTCATATGCTGATATTTTACACAACATATTCTTAAATACCAACTCTATTTTACACGAGTAGACAAAACATGCTCTACCATTTGTGATTCACTAGTCAACTTCTCGGTTATCCTTCAATTCTCTATAATCGTGGCTTAATGTGTGGCTCTTAACCTGCTCTACAATTTTTTTTCGCAGCCATTCCGAAAACTATTAAGCTGATTCGTAAATTCTACAGTCGTATTTTTAAAATGTTAAGAATTTCCATAAAACTTACCTTCATTTCGTAATATTTCTCATCTCTTTCTATTTATACGTTTTCAACTTCTCTTTCCGTCTACTTCTCCTTAGCTGCAGCCAACACAACCATAACCAAGTTGAAACTTCCCAAGACAAAGAATGGCCCCGCAACCCATTTGTCACTCCACCATCCGCCCAACTTCAGCAACAACAAGATACCGAAACCGCCGGCAAATGTGTACAATCCACTCAAACTCCCGATATTACGTTCACTCTTGGCCAGACTAAGTAAACTCATACTCGTGATAATCGATCCTATTTGTGATAACCCCATCACACATACCGCCACGAAACACAGAACTGATTTTGGGTTATATGCCAGGTTGTCAATTGCTGCTAAACATAAGCAGTAATTACCTATAACTCCCAAAACTGCTGCCAAAAGTGCTGTACGGACTTTACCCACACATTTCAAATCAATGAGCCATCCCCACAATGGTGCACAAATGAGCGCAACAGTCTGTGCAACTCCAGTGAGAATCGCTGCAAAGACATAGCCATCATAACAGTCGTCTTTACCGTAACCATCGGTGCATTTACCCTGGGATTCGTAGTACTTGTATACCAAAAGAGGGATGAAAACCGAGGTGCAGACTGTGGTAGACCGAGCAACAAATGACCCAACAAGTGCAAGTTGAACATAAGAATCAGTCGACGCTGCTGCCAAACCTTCACGGAACTCAGCCCAATATGGGATTTTCTGCGGAATTGATCCTGTCTGGAAAAGCTTCGAATTGTAAGCAAAAAGAGCGAGCACAACAGCGGATAAGATCGAAAAACATGCAATGATAGAATATGAGAACTGCAACGCCTCCCGCATGACAATATCATATTTCTCACTAAGACGCACGGGAAGTGGAAGGAATACACTCACCGCAAAAATCGCCCCAAGACCAGTGCTAACTCCAACTAATGCCGAAATCTTACCATTGGCAGGGCGCGCTACCAAAGACAGTTCCGAAGCGTGCGCTACCAAAGGATCAGAAGGTTCCGGTTTCCGCGCTACCAAACGGGATTCGGATTCTTGCGCTACCAGAGACGCCACCGGATCGTGCGCTACCAAAGGATCCAGTTCAAGGAACATTGATTCGGAAGGGGAGACAACATTGTTAATATTTCCACGTACGAATGAGATTGGGACTCGGGAAGCATCGGTCAAGCATACTGGGATCATACTCATACAAGCAGAGACACCAATTGCAAATAAACCTCTCAAGATGAACAATTCCGAGATGTGAGTAGCTTTAGCGTAACCGAACAAACTAATAGCGATCACAATGAAACTCGCTGTTTGAAGCAGTTTATGACCACTAGTGGGGAAAGTCAGTCTATTGACGTAGTCACAAAGGGCTCCAAGTAAAGGGCTGACTATCATAGCTACCACTTCATCTGTAAAACCCAAACTGCCTATAAGGTTACCGATGCGCGACTTGTCAAGGTCGAGGACTTGGCTGAGATAAAAGGGTTGAGTCAGCAGGAGAAAGACGATGATTGCCACACAGGCGAATCCCGCATAGTTGAACGCAAGAAGGTTCACTATTGTATATGCCATTGTGAAAACAAGTTCAAATGTGGAGAAAAGGTTTTTCGATCAAAAAGATAAGAGAGAGGAAGAAGGGTTAGAAAAAAGAGTAGAGCGAGAATATGTCGTAAAATTATTCCTTGGTGATCTGCCATTACCGAACTTTGATTTCTTCGAGTTAGTCGTTCGTTTCTTGCTCCCTTCTTGTGCATTATCGTGCGTAATGGGGGAGAACAGTTTAGTACTCTGTTGGTGGAGCTTTGGTTCGAGAGTTTCCTTAATTTGCACGAGGTACGGTTGGAGTGCTTTGTCGTTTTTCCTAAGTATCCGCTTGTAATGTTCAACAAGTAGCGGAAACATTTTTTGGTTGCGTTTCTCAATGGATCCAAATTGGATCATTCGAAAAGCCGTTAGTGTCAAGTATGTTTCGACAAAAGGTTTACCGCGTGGCAAGATAGAGTTCAAGGTTCTTTCGTAACTGGTTAAAGTGTACGCGGTTGGGTTAGAGTAGTATTTGAGCAAGTATGCATGAATCTTCTGAATTCCGTCTAAGAACACTTGATCCTCTTTCTTCTTGATGAGGTTATAGATAAATTGGATGTTTCGGTCACTCCTGGGTAAATCATTGAGGCTCTGTATGTCGAAGAGCGTGTTATTGATGTGTTGAACCATTGCCTTGGCGAACCGTTGGGAATCGTGAACATTTTTTGTGTTCAGGTTCGGGATGATTGATTTGATCTCCGTGTACACTGGATCCTCCTGCTGTGGTTCGAAAATTACCTCTAATTCTGGATATCTGTTGAGAAATGCGTGAATTTCAATCATCCATTCGCGAGTACTTGAGGTATCGTCCGCGTAGTTGGGAAGCTTCTTGATGATATCAGTAAAAACTGCACATTTTTCTTTGGCCGTATTGGAGATCTCGGGTGGGACATAGTCGATATCTGGTGGGTAAGATAAGATCTGAGACAGTTCCTTTTTAGAATTGGGTTGGAAGTTGTCTTCAAAGTCATCCTCGGAAGACTCAGTCTCATCTGCGGAAGTAGATGAGATCTTGGAGAGATCGTTTGGATCTTGAGCGGCAGCGGCAGGGATAGCAGTCATCTTTATGGTAGGGACTGGGCTCCTTTTTACGAATCTGTTGTAAAATTAATCCTTGGAGGGTTAGTTTGGGTGGTTAGTTCAATGATATACTGAGAGTGGAATAGCCAATGATGCAATAGGTTCCTATCTTAGTACTCCTATGTAATCCAGGTATTGAATCCTGGATTATTGTTATCTCTCTTGATGTTCAAGTTCCCGGACACTTCTACGCTTTATATACTTTTCAGGCAATGCACCATCTGTCTGATAGCTTGTTTGCCACCGGAGGCGCTCACCCCTTCCTGGTGCATTCACTGATCTATCTTGCTTCTCATATTCCGGTTCCAGCAGTCTGAAACACCACATTTGTTTTGTGTGACCACATGGCTGCATTGGTTTTATAGATGCATCGTCTGGTTACCCATCAACCCCCCTCAGGATCTCTCATCAGGGTCAATCTGGATTCCGGCTTCTTCCACCAAGTACTTCAGATAGTACTTCTTAGCTGTATTACGTAATCGAGTCCATATTTGGTCGCGGGGTCGCACCAACAGAATAGTGAAGAAAAGTAGGACTAGAGTTAAGACTAAAGTAAGGATAGAGTGGGATAGAATGAATAGTAGAGTGGAATAGACTAGAGAGAAATAGATTAGAATGGAATAGATTTATAATGATATGAAACTATAACGTAAAATAAGTGAAACAGTCATAGTAAGAGAAAACCGTAGTTCGGATAGCAGTAAAATAATAAATTCAGCATATGTTGAAAGTAATATTAGGACTTCCAGTATCTAAAATAGTTTTTGACTATTGAAAGGGAAGTTTTCTGCCTTTTGAGCTTTTGCATCTACATAAAATCCTTTTATCAAGTATGTTTAGTATATTTACCCTCATTTGGGCAATTGGTTTATATGTATGAAGTACGGATTTTAATGCACATCATGAGCTTTGATAATCACCTGACGGAGTTTTTATATAACAGAGTGTCTTATATAGCCAAGTCAATTAGAAAAGTAGATGATAGTAGGAAGAGATGATTGGAGGTGAATACTCAATGAACCAATCAACCCAAACAGTTGTTTAACTCTTACTGGTTGCCTTATCACTCCGAATAGAATTCCGGGCCACATAATTTTTTCTATCGCCGATGCACTTTTCCCCGGATAGAGCTAAGGCGGAGACCACTACGGGAAATATAGGAACGGAGCGGAACAGTATAGAAGGACGAGAAAAGTAGTACTGCCAAGTAAGTTGCGATGTAGTCGGTGAAAAGGAAAAGGATTGAGAAATTCAAGGTTGCTCTAAGGCAATGATAAGGTGTATTTTTAGACAGGGTCGTTATGTGTGAACGACAACTCAAAGTTGGTGAAAAATAAGTCCACAAAAATGGGTCGTTTTATCACGTGGTGGTACGGTAAGTTTAAGCCAAAGGTCAGCCGCACACCAATGACAGAGATGGTGGAGGATACAGGAACCGAAGAGAGTTGACGGGCATTATGACATCAGATGAGATCATCATCATTCAACATGCTGGATAATGCAGGAGTATCCAAATGGAAAAATAGTGCAGATATGGAGGAATAGAGTAAATGAGGGGCCAAATAAGAAATGAATAATAACCGGATGTAGCAAGACAATAGAATGATAGGAGATTAAAGATGTTGAATAGAAGATACAGAGAGGACGTTAAATAGGAGGTACTTGAGGTACTCAGAAGGAGGTTTTTAAGATGTTGAATGGGAAGTGCTCGAGACGAGGTGCTCGAGACCCTTTTTATAATCATTGGGATGATATGTGTGACCTTGATAACGCGCATATCCCCCCTAATTAGCAAATTTTTTAGCATTGTGGTTGCTATAAGTAGTAGGGTGATTGTTCCCAGTATCAAGTGAGGGTCGTCATTGAAGTACTGATTAGAATTCATTGAATCTAGCCTTTTGCTTCTGTCGTATGCAGTATTAATATCTATCCTTGCTTGCCTTTTCAAATTGCCTTGTAGCAAGGATTTGATTCCAATATGTCTATAATATAGGTTCTGATCCATGATGAATACTCAAGCATTATGTATATATGGTAAGACAGTATCCGACATCCATACCACAGCCAACCATCCGTTTCCGATGCAGGATGTTTATACGAAAGGCTGAGGCTCGGAAGCCGCGTCCGGAAAACGTTTCTTTTTTTTGGGTTTGCCCTGTAGCTTTTTCCGGCTGGCTGCAAATATAAAAGGAAGCGAACTGCTGATGACAAAATCAGTTTCAATCAAGCTAGCATAACACATCAATAGAATACAAACTTCTTCATATATTCTACAATAATTGGTTACGACTAACTGAAACAAACCAATCTTAATAATCTACAACAAATAACTTACAACTTGCATACTAGCATTCGTCATGGCGTCAATTCATTCATCGTCGTCTGAATTCGAGTCGAAAGAGTACGAGCCAACGGCTCTTCAGGATCCTGAATCAGGGGAAGCTGGTACTCGTAATAACTCGCTTAGTCTTGCACGTACAGAGACTGTGCAATCACTTACACAACTAGGAATTGGTCCTAATGCCGAAGAGACGATAAGTGCTCATAATCTTCCAGTTCAAGATCCAATGTTCCCAGAGGAGTTCACATTAGAAACTCCGAGTGGTTTGGTGAGAGTGGAAACATTGAGATCGTTAGGTAGAAAAGAGAGTGAAAAAGAAGTGGATCCGGAGATTGAACTCGTGACTTTTACTATTGACGATCCTCTCAACCCTCACAACTGGAGCATGGCATGGAAATGGTTTTACACCTTTATTTTCTCTGTATTTGTGGTTTGTGCCGCATATGGTTCGTCATGTTTAGCTTCTGGTCTTGAGTTAATGGAGGCTCGGTTCCATGTTGGAGCTGAGGTCTCTACACTTACAGTTTCGCTTATGGTTCTTGGATTTTCGCTCGGTCCTTTAATTTGGGCACCACTTTCCGAGCAATACGGAAGACGTACAGCATATTTCATTTCTTTTGGGCTTTACACGGTAATGAACGTTCCGTGTGCGCTCACACCAAATATTGGAGGTTTACTTGCTGCTCGTTTTATTTGTGGAGTATTGGCACTGAGTGCCTTAACTAATGTCGGTGCCAGTTTGGTAGATATTCACAACGAAACCCGTGGTTTGGCCATTGCATTCTTTTCCTTTGCTCCATATTCAGGCCCTGTCATTGGAGGTTTATGCAGTGGTTTCATTGCTGTTAACACAAATGACTTCAGATACATTGTTTGGGTGAATATGGCTTTTGCCGGTGTAATGTGGATTCTCGTTGCATTTATTCCCGAAACATACGCACCTGTTATTCTTAAGAGAAGAGCCCAAAAATTGAGAAAGGAGACAGGAAACCCTAAGATCATGACTGAACAAGAGTTATCTCCACTTTCATTCAAGGAACTTGCTAATGATTGCTTAATTCGTCCATTGAGATTTATCGTCGAAGAGCCAGTTTTGGACTTGATGTGCGGTTATGTTGCATTGGTCTACGCTCTTCTTTACGCATTTTTCTATGCATACCCAGTTATTTTCGATGAATTGTACGGGTTTGGTGAGGACAAGATCGGTCTTATGTTTGTGCCTATTTTAATTGGAGCTATCATGGCCGTTGCGATTACGCCTATTTTAGAGAAGAATTACGTGGCTATGTGCAAGAGAAGAACACCTGTTCCAGAAGACAGACTTGTTGGAGCTATGGTTGGATGTGCATTCCCATGTATTTCACTTTTCATTCTTGGTGCAACATCTTATAAGCACATTATTTGGGTTGGTCCAGCATCTTCTGGTATTGCCTTTGGCTTTGGAATGGTGCTCATTTACTACTCATTGAATAACTACATCATTGATGTGTACGCCAAGTACGCCAGTTCTGCCCTTGCTACGAAGGTTTTCTTGCGTAGTTCTGCTGGTGCGGCATTCCCATTATTTATCACACAGATGTACCATCGTTTGGGTTTACAATGGGCTAGTTGGTTATTGGCTTTTATTTCTTTGGCGATGGCTACATTACCGTTTTTGTTCTACAAGTTTGGCGCAGGTTTGCGTGCAAAGATGTGCAGAAACGATTATACTTTAAAGATTGAGTAGATAGAATAATAATAGATAATTGAAATAACATAGAATAATAATAGATAATTGTAAAGAACATAGATAGTATGGATTGAATATGGGATAGAAGATAGAAATGTGTTGAAGAATAGTGGCAGAGTCGGAAAAAAAAAGACGTGCATTTCCGTGAGGAATTTGCAGCCATGGTGAAAAAAGTAATGAGGAGTAAGGGAGAGTAAGAGAGAGTAAGAGAGAGTGGGGAGAGTGAAAGAGAGTGGGGAGAGTAAGAGAGAGTGGGGAGAGTAAGAGAGAGTGGGGAGAGTGAAGAATTATGAAGAAGAGTATGTAGGAAGAGAGGATGACGGTAAAGAATTATGAAGAAGAGTATGTGGGAAGAGAGGATGAGCAGATGAATTTGTGGATACAGTTTAAAACAATAAAGTTGGAGTAGTTAGAAGAACACAGGAGGAAAGAAAGTGATCCAGTTACTTTTTGTATGGATAGTTTAGAGGAAACGGGAAATCCAGCTATTATTCCACCATGTAAAACAATTGAGGTCAAGACTTTAAAAAATTGAAGCAGAAGCTATTAAAATTGAACTAAAACAACAGATGGTAGTGTTTAAAAGGTTTCATGTAAGTCCGCAACCATTACATTAACTCCTTCGGTTTTCAATTGACTTACCTTTGAGGTTTTTCATGAATGTTTTCTGTTCTCCCCAAACTCATCAATTTTTACCCTTATTCATATCATTCTCAATTATTATCACTGTTATCCTGATACTTCATCCGATCTTTATATTCTCATTTTCTGCTTTTTTCATCTTTCCTCTCTTCCACTCAGTATTTCTCTGTTCATTCTCTTTTTTTCGTTCTGTTTTTCCTCTCGATCGTTCTTCATTCATGTCGGTACCGATCTTCCGCACTACCACGGAAAGCGAGCAAACTACAAAGAAGTCACAGGTCTCGATTCCTAGTGGCCATGAGTGGCGCGTGGAGGTGCCATTTCGTAGTATTCTCCACCTCACGGTACTCGATGGAGTGGGCGAGATCTTCGGCACAGAACTTCCAGTCAACGCAGAACTTCAACTCAGTGGCGCAAAATTCGCCGTATATGCCCCAACAGGTACTTGTGAACTCGAGTATGTGGTGGTACCGAATCAAGACTCGATGTCCAGCGAACCAAATGAGCTCATCGAATACATTAGTGAGGAAACAGTGATGGATCAATACTTGAACCTCCACTTTTTACTCGAACAACGTCGTCAAAATACACCAAAGGATACAATGGGCCCACGAGTGTTAATAATAGGAGGTAAAGGTGTTGGAAAAACCACACTCGCGAGGATTTTGACACTGTATGCGGTCAAAATGGACTCGAGCCCGATTCTCGTAAACTTGAATCCACGTGATGGTGTGTTTGCATTGCCCGGATCACTTACAGCAACAACATGTTCGGATCTGTTTGACTTGGAAGCGAGTCAAATGTACGGATTTTCACCCACAAGTGGAAGTCTTTATCATAATCCCAAACAACCTATTGTGAAGAACTTCGGGTTTGTGGACCACAATGACAATATCGATTTGTATAAGCATGAGGTTTCAAAGTTGAGTATCACAGTGGTATCACGTTTACAAGAGGATTCAGAGAAAGTGGGTGTTCTGGGTACAATTATCGATACACCTGCTTTGGGGTTCAAAGATATGAATGTGATTGAAAACATAGTTTCTGATTTTGAAGTGAATTATATCGTCGTGATTGGAAATGAACGTCTTCTTCTTGATCTTAAGAAGAAGTATAAGCACAAAGAAGGATTACATGTGTTAAAAGTTCCAAGGAGTCTGGGATGTGTGGAGGTAGATGAACAATTTATCCGTCGTGCTCAAGAAGAAACTATCAAGGAGTATTTCCACGGAAACTACCGAACGAGACTTTCACCATTTAAGACAGATTTGAATGTGAGTGATTTCAAAATCTACAAAGGAGTCATGGCACTGGATGTTGCGTATTCGTTTTTACCAGCGGGCGATTCGTATGACAACGGTGATTTGGAACCTAAGGAGGAGAACCAGTTGGACAAGTACTACACCTTGTTAACGGAGCCAAATGCGGGAAATTTGGACAACTCGATCATTGCGGTGACACAATTGCTGTTACTGGGATTATCGAACAAGGAGTTGTTGAATACGTCAGTGTTGGGATACATTCATGTGAGTAAGTTAGATGAAGCTAAGGGAAAGATGAAGGTTTTATTGCCATTTCCCGGAACATTCCCAAAGAACGTGTTGATAGCGACGGGTGTTGGATACCAAGAGTAAAAGAAGAGAAGAATAGGAGATCAATGAGAAAGTTGAGAAAAAGAAGACAAGTTGAAAGAAAAGGGATTGTTCACAGAGGTGGGAACATCTGGTGGTGGGTTGATTTGGTGGTTTGATTTGGTGGTTTGATTTAACTTTGGTAGTTTAGTTTAAATAGAGATGAGAGAAATCGTAGATTTCAGCAACATAGTAGACAATACAACTTGAAGGAAAAGTCATTGAAAACATGAAGAAGTGTCTGGTCAGTCGTAACAAACGTCCCATGACAATATGACTATCATCAAATCTTAAAATTATTCTTTTTTATAGTTATCTGAGATTATATCAATTTTGGTCTATCAATTTTGGTCTCGGGTCTTTTCGATCTTGGCTATCAATTGTTTTTTCGCATGTCAAAACCCCGGATACTAGGGTCCCTGTTCAAATCGCCACTGAAAGACGAGTCCAACGACTTGGTGTGTCCTGTGTGTGAGGAGTCGATGGTGAGTTTGGGTCAGCTCAACCAGCATATCGATGATGTTCATCAAGATAATAGTTCAAAGAGTGAAACGACACAAGAGAGGTCAAATGAGAACGAAAGGAATGAAAGACCCGAGAATTCGAAGCTTATACCGGTGATCAAGGCGACTACGATGGAACAACCTGAACCACATATCAAGGAGATAGACACAGCCAAGAAAGAGAGTTCATTAAGAGATGGCAAACAAGAAGGTATAAATGAAAGTAACCAAAACGGTGAAGGCAACAACCATGAAGCTAACCAATTACATGAAAACAACTTAAAAAGCCCTATACGTCATGGAAGTCCATTAAGTCGGGAAAAATCTCCACATAATCGTACTCAGTCAGGTAATGTTCAGTCAGGTAATTATCCAACAACTCCCACTTCATCGAAATCTACACCTGCTCGAAGAACACTCAGTTTGGATCTTCTTGACAATAACCGCGGATTTAGCCTCAGTAATGATGCTCGATCTCCAACACCAGCGAGTTCAAGTGCATCTCCCCGCAAAAGGATTTCCAGGAGTCATTGGAAACATCCGAGTACCACTAACATTTGCAGTCATGCAGGCTGTGGGCAGACATTAAGTGTTCGGAATGGAATTGTTAATTGCCGTAAATGTGGAAGATTATTCTGTAATGAACACACAGACTTCCGAGTACGACTCTCTCAAGGTCCCCAACTCCCCGAGTACTCATTTTCCCAACTAGGTGTGTGGTCCCGATGCTGTGAACTGTGTTTCTACAACAAGCCGGACTTGGTGGCGGGCACAGAGGCAAATTCAATCGATCTCACGGCACAGTTTCGTGCGAAAAGAGCAGAGAAAAATGAGGACCGTCAGTTACAGCGTAATAAGATAGTTAAGAGGTTCATCGAATTGGTGGAAAAAATGGTAAACCTGGACTCGGGGTACGCTAAGGCCATTTTAGATCGATTTGTGGAGCAGAAAACGGGGCCTGCGATTGAGTGGGATGACAGTCCTAACTGTGGGATTTGTTTTGTACAATTCGGGCTTTTTTTGCGCAAACATCACTGTCGGTTGTGTGGTCAAACGGTGTGTGATGACCCGTACGGTGAGCGTAAAGCATGTTCGATAATGGTTCCTATTGGGAAATTGGTCGAAAAGCTTCCTAATCTCAACTATACAGTAGTATACTCTACTGCAGTAGAAACTCAAACACCATTCCGGTGTTGCGTTGTCTGCAAAAACCTCCTTCTTCACGAGTGGAAAAAAGTCACCGACGAAGCTGAAGTCAGCGCAGTTTTTGGTGCGTACAGTGCTTTGTTGGCGGTGAAAACGCAGATTGTGATGTTACTGGAGAGATACGAGCAGCTTGTTCGAGACAAAGAGGATGTACAAGCTGGAAAACACCGGGTACGGTTGTTGAAAAGCATAAAAGACTACGAGAAGCTCGTAATGCAGTTCAAAGGACGATTCTTCGAGAGAGGATCGGGAGTGACAGTGTTAGAAGAGTTTGCACGCGAGACCCAAGTGATTCTCAATATGTACCAAGCACAGATAATGTTTTTACAGGACAATTTAGAGCATTTCAAGGCGGTGGATAGCGAATATGAGGATAGAATCGCAAAGATGAAGGCGTCCAAGAATGCTGAACAAACGGAGGAGAAGAAACTCACGAAAAAGGAGATCAGAGAGCTTCGTGAACAATTGATGGTGATGAATGAACAGAAGTTTTTGGTTGAGCAGATGATTCAAGATAAGATCCGCGCTCGTAAGTTCGAGGAATTGGAAGCATTGGCGGAAAATAAGAAGGAGTTGGAGAGTATCATCGAGGAATTGGAAGTAAAGTTAGGAGGGTTTGGTTTCTAATAGAGGGGATAGAGATAAATAGGTAAACAGGAATGGATAGAAAGATAGAATTGGGGGTAAAGGGAGGAAGTAGAGGGATGCGGATTGGAAATTTGAGAGAGTTAAAAGTGGCGTTTGGTAGACTAGAGAAAATAGGTAGTATTTTAAAAATTTATGGATGCTTAAGTCTATTTCACTCTTACGTTCTTCTTTCTATTCTCTTCCTCGTCTATTCTCTTCATTAATCTAATCTAAGTTCTCACTCCTGTACTATCATAACCTGCTTTCTTCTTCAATGCCGTTCGCGAGTCTACCAGAGACACGTTTGTCGACTCTTCTTCATTTTCTTCTGCAGTCAACTCTGCGTTATCCGTGTTCTCTGTCTGATCTATATTCTCTTCGTCCGGTTTGGGATCGTCCGAATGTACCCACTTGCGCATGAAGTTCACCAAGACCTGTGCCGTTATGACTTGCTCACTCTGGTATAACACCAATGGTACAAGCAAAATACCAAGATTGGGGTTACGCGAGCCATATTGCGATGAAACAAGAGACACACCTAATGCAGCTGTCTTTGCTGGACCACACAACATCACCGCAACAGTGTCCTTTTTATCGTAGTAGAACGGACGGAAGAATTTGTATGAGTACTTGTACAACTTGGTAGAATCTTCAGTGGGTGGAATCCAGAAGAACTTACGCACAAACCATGGCCGTGAGTACACAAAGCAAAGTGCGGTGAAAAACAAGTAGATACCAATGTTGAAGAAGACAAGAAAGATAATCGAGGCATGTGAAACAGACGTGAACGCATGTTGAGCAAAGGCGGTCGAAAATGACTGGTACATGATCAAAAGCAACATGAAAGAACCGACTTTGTTCAAGTAGAAAGTTTGTAAAGTCCATTTTGTCTGCTTTGGAAAGATATTCTGAACTACCTGACCCACGAAAAGTGGAACAAATACAGACAATCCCAATTGTTTCATAGTCTCTCTGTACAAATCACTGATACTGGAATCTGAGGAACCTTGATGTTCGGGGTTTCCGAATTCCCATTGACCCTTCATATAGAGCTGGAGTAATGCTGGGGTGATGAATGCACCCAACAAGTTACCGATGAAGACTTCACAAAGAGTCAAGATGTCATTTCCATGAGCTTGTTTGGTCATAACAACGTTAGAACTAACAGTTGTTGGACATGTGTGGGTGACAATCAAACCAACCAACATCCAGTCACTTATTTCTCCGTCATGTGCACGTTTGATACCAGTTGCGATACCGTATATGATCAGCGATGTGATCAAGAAAGACATGGATAATACCGTGAAATGGGCACGGTAGTTTGCAGTATTCTTCATGAGATCTTTCGTGGACATCGAAAGCCCTGAGATGAGAAAAATTACAGCCACAGCACCGTAACCAATGGTGTATTCGGCACGGATAGTACCATGCTGCTTGGCAAAACTGGGCCAGAAATGCGCAAGAATAATAAATATCGCAAGTCCAATGAAAAACCACTGTGCTATGAGGAAGTCTATGACTTTCTTTAGCTTGGGTGGGATTGTGAAGGACATCTTGGATGGCCTAATGCTGAAAAGATGATAAAACTGTCAGCAAGACTATAGTAAAGTGGTCGCAGTTATAGTAGGAATAGTGGTGGTACTAGTTGTAGTGGTACTAGTTGTAGTAGTGGTACTAGTGATGGTTGTAAGGGTACTAGTAGTTGATTTTGTCGTTATCAGTTGTGATGATCAGTTAAAAGCAGTTTTGATATGACTATCAGTTTTGATATGACTATCAGTTTTCTATCAGTTTTGATATGACTATGATATTAAGCTAATCCCTTTGTGATAAGGTTGTGAACTCCAGAGAGATATGCTAACGATAACGTTAAATAAATTTGTGGATGTCTTGGAACCTCGGTGCTTTTGTAGTCTGCATTCGACCAATTTGTACTGCAAATGGCGAATTTCCTCTTGGGAACTACCCGATCAATTTGTGAGGGAAAGTCACGTGTTCTCGGACCGGTTCCAGATAGCGGAAATCACGTGCACCGGATAATAGCCGCTTACGGCTGTGGAGTCACAATAGCGGTAATGATGAGAATAGGGAAAAGGAGTAGGAGAGATAAGATGTAGGGAAGTGAGGTGATTGGTAGATGTAGTTAATATAAGTTGGAAAGCAGTTGTAGAAAGAGGTGGTAGTTTTGAGTAGTCTATGTGAGTTTTCAAACTGTGGATTTCTGATTGACGGATAACCGGAAAGATTGACGTTAAGCCGAGAACGACAGATGATGATCCTGACGGAAAAGATCCGAAGATAAATGGTGGGGGACAGGGCTATCGAGATATAAGATATGTTTAGGGGTACTGATGACTATAAGAAAACACATGACCTGTGGAGTGTATATCAGATCTAAGGAGTGCGCATCAGATATAGAAAGGTACGAAGCAATCGTGATCTAAATTCATATTGAGGATCTGACCATATTGAAGATCTGACCATATTGAAGATCTAACTCAAGTATCAGTAGGATATTAATAAAAGTATCGTATACTGTTAAGAGGTTTCCTCACAATTAGATGTCAATCAATTGACTTATTCTCAGCCTTTATTTGACATATTTTCGAGATTCTTGGGAATGATATTTAGGCGTTTTATACAGCGGTAATCTGTGCAAAGAGTAGGACGTAACTGAAAGAGTTTTTATGTGAAGTTCATTAACAGGATCTATTTGGAGTCAACTCTAATGTTAGAATATGTCAAATCATTGATTCTATGTAGAACCATGTCTATTATAAAACGATGTCGTCTATAAGACGATGTCTTATAGTTTTACTAAAATCAGTAACTATCTTAACTAGGGATAGTAAGAGTATCGGGAGAGTAACAAGATGACTTAATCAACTATGCATACACTAAACTTAACTTGTATAGTTAAAGTACTTTCAGACTGTATGTCATTTCACACGTGACCGAAGCGAAGCCAATATTTCCCTTTTAGGCCGAAACGCAAACATAACAAACGAGGAAAATAACAGTTGAATAACAGATTGTGAAACAGAAGTCTAGAGTATTCAGTTGTTCTACGGCAGAACTTCACAAGGCTGTACATCACTGAGAATAACAGAAACTCAAACAATAATAATTACAAACTTTACATAAACTCAAATAATTCAACAACAATCACCAACAATCATCAACCAATACCAACACTCACATCACAACACCCATCAACTAGTACATTAAACTCATCAACTAGTACTACACATAATTCAAAACAATCAGGAACCAGTACTAAGATACCATTAGTACTAAAGAACCACTAGTAAAGAATCACTAGTGAAGAACCACTAGTAAAGAATCACTAGTAAAGAACCACTAGTAAAGAATCACTAGTGAAGAACCACTAGTAAAGAATCACTAGTAAAGAACCACTAGTAAAGAATCACTAGTACTACCTACCTACTACTTCTAATATATCAATACCCCACATGGATGCACCAACATTTGTGAACAGCTTCTGGGGAAGTGATGGAACCAAGCTCATCCATACTCGAATCAAGCATTCGATCAACACTCTCAAAGAACTTGCCGAGTACTACTCCGAACGTATACAAATCGAAAAGGAGGTCAACAAAAAACTCAACAAACTCAACTCCAAAACATGCATAGGATCACACGAAACCGGATCTCTCAAAGTAGCTCTTGACAAGCTCCAGATCGAAAATGCGACTATGGTTCAAAACTCTGCTAAATATATCAAGAGTGTGAGTTCCAACCACGCAAAAGTTACGGACTTTATTCTGCTCTATAGCAAGACAACCTCAAAGATCATGCACCATATCGATAAAATCGTCACTAAAAAGAACGATGCGTGGAAAAGGCTTCAAGATGCAAAAGAAGCATACCGTGGAGATTGCCAAATGTATAAATCACTTCAATTGTGCATCCAAACTACTTGGGGGAAAGAGTTGGAACGTAATCAAGCCAAGCTTTCAAAGACCGTACACTCGATGCAGGCTCTGAAAAAGGATTATCAAGTGTGTATGGTGGAATTCAAGGACCTTCAAGAACTTTTCGTTCGCGATTGGTCGATTGCACTCCAAGATATCTACAAATTGGAGATCGAGCGTATCCATTTGTGCAAATTGGACTGCTTCGGTTACTGTAACCACATCGCTACACTTTGTGTGGATAACGACCTGAGTGCTGATGCAGCAAGAACACTGTTTGCACATGTATTCCCACCTACTGATCTTCAGGAATATGCGGAGAATTTCGGATCCGGTAACAAAATCGCTGGTGTTCCACAGTTTGTCGATTTCATGCAGGGATACGATGACGATGGTCATATCGATTACAGCATCGCTCAAGTGGAATTGCCAAATTATCAGCCAATGTTGAGTCGGGAAACCACTTCAAAGAGAGAGAAAACTGTCGAAGATACTGGGAAGAACATGTGGGAAGGATCAGAAGATGCACCTAGAAGACATGAAAGGCAAGAAAATAATACTCGAAGACATGAAAATGATGCTTCTAATGATATTCCTAGAAGACATCGCAGCTTTTTGAGTGATAAGAGTAATGGGCACAAAAATGACGTCGACAAGAATGGACTTTTTGAAAACAGGAATAAACGTGCTGGAATACCGACCTTGGCTCCACCAACAAATGCTCCTCGCACGCCATCTCCAACTCGTACTGAAAAGCCAGCAATGGGATCTGTATACTCGAGCTCTCATGAGGATATCTTTGAGCAAGAACTTAAAAAGTCCGATGGATCGAATTACTCTAACCCCACGAACTATCTGCTGAACCTGGAACGCAATTGGGCATCGCCGCGTAGAAAAGAGAAGCAGTTGCAGCAAATGCAAGAGCAGATCAACCGCAAATCCAAGGAATTACCACCTCTTCGCAAGGCAGTACCAGAGCAAGAAACACCCATAATGAAGGATTTCTCGATCGATTTCATCGCCAAGGCCCTCGAGGACTTGAACCAAGGTGGAGATGGTGACGTTTCGCAATACAGAAGGTCTGTAAGAAAGGCACGCGAAAGTATTGTGGAGGAAGAGGAAGACGATATGCAGGAACGTTTACAAAAGGTTGAGGAATCTTCACGGAAGAAGACCGAGGGTAGCCGAAACCGCGACCAAGAGTACCCGGCTACTCTCGATACATTTGCACCGAGGAAACCGAGAACTGCACCAGCCAGTCCGAAGAAGCGCATTCCTTCTGACAAACACAAGTCTCTTTCAGACTATGTGGATGACCACGATGAGGTGGCTACACGGTACGAATCGATATCATTCAAGCCTAGACCTAAATCTATGCTTGATTTTGATGATACTGCGAGTACTGTGGTGAAGAGTGGCAGGAGGAAGTCAGAAGTGGATGAGAGGAGGAAATCTGATTTCAAGCAAGATGATTTACGTTATACTGGGTATGATTCCAGACATGATGGATCTCCAAGAAAGGCCGATTTCAGTACAAAGCGCCACAGTATGTATAGCTTGGCGAATTCTGGTACGATCGGTAACCTCAACGGGTTGCTTGTGACTCCAGCTACTCGGAGACCATATGTGACGAAGGCTAAGGCACGTTACACATACAAGCCACAGCAGCAAGGTGAACTTTACTTCCGCAAGGGTTGGTGCATGTATGTTATCCACAAGCAGGAAGACAACTGGTTCTTGTGTGAGCTTGCACAGGGAAGTGGTGATTCAGAGGGTCTGGTAGGGTTAGTGCCTGGTAATTACATTGTGGAGGGAGATGTCTTTTAGGAATGGATATAGAGTGAATTTGAAGGACTTAAAAAGGATTAGAAGTAGAATCATAGTAAGAAGTATAGATTGAGTGTATGATTCTTGGTTTCTTCGGTCTTCTTTTCTTTGCCCTTCGTTTCTTTTGATTTGCAGCCAGGAGAAAAAACGCAGATCAACGTTGTACCGAGCATTGAGAAGGAGCTCCTAACCATGAATTGCAGCAACGAGATGGTATAAAAGAAGGTAATACTGAAGAGGGGGGTGATGGTAAAGTTAGAATTCACGTGAAGTGGTATCAATTATAGCCATATATCGTCAATTGAGTATAATTGATCATTCTCATTCGTCACTTGAATCACGTCAATTGAACTTCCCATAGTCCACAATCATCTAGATAATTCTACTATTTCCAAAATTCACATCATTTCTATGTATATTCATTTCTTTCATCTCATTTCTTTCATCTCGTTTCTTTCATCTCGTTTCTCTCATTTCTTTCATTTCTCTTATTTCTTATTTCTTTCATTTCTATCAATTCGATCATTCTATGATTTCTAATTATTTTTCTCACCATGTCGATCGGACCGTCTAGAGTGGTTGAGCCATACTCCATTAAAAACCTCCCACCATTGATCGTGGGTGGTGCGGTATTCAACACTCAGTACATTGATGATCCATTCTCAGTCCCCACCACTGCGATTCTTCAATACGCATTTGACCACGGGCTCAATGCTTTGGACACAAGTCCGTACTACGGCCCGTCCGAGGAAATCATCGGGAAAAGTTTGAAAAACGTCACATATCTGCGTGATAAGTACTATATCTGTACCAAGGCCGGGCGTATTCGGCTTAACGAGTTCGATTACTCACCAAAACTGGTGCGGCAGTCTGTTTTCCGTCTGTGTGAACGGTTGAACACGACCTATCTCGATTTGGTCTACATGCACGATATTGAGTTTGTGAGTGTACCTGAGATCATTGAAGCACTCAAGGAGTTGAAGAGGTTGAAAACCGAGGGTGTAGTGAGAAATATCGGTGTTTCAGGCTACCCTGTGGAACTTCTTTATTATGTTGCGAAGAAATGTGCCGAGGATGCAGAAATTGGTTCATTGGATGCAGTGATGTCTTATTCTCACGGATGTCTCCAAAACACCAAGCTTTTCGACTTTTACCGGGGTTTGTTGGAAGAATGTGGAGTCAAAAAGGTCATGAATGGAAGTATTTTAAGCATGTCACTCCTCCGGTCGGGCAGTACAATGGACTTCCATCCAGGTGATGCCAAATTGAAGCAAAGAGTATCGCAGGTAGCGCAAGGTTTATTGAAAAGTAGAATTGAGATGGCTGATTTGGCCACAAGGTTCGCTATCAAACGCTGGTTGTTTGATACAAGAGAGCAAGATGAAGGTGCAAAGGAATTGGAGTGGAATCCAGAGACTTCAATAGTATTAGGAGTTAATACTTTGGAGCAATTGAAGGCGGCCATTGATGCGTATTGGGCTGTTAAACAAGACCAAAACAATGAAGGTGATGAGTTGTTGTATAAAAAGGTACAGAAGGAGTTTGGTGAACATATGAATGAAGAATGGGAGAGTGGAATTGAACATGAAGAGATAAAGTGAGAGAAGAGAGAAGAGAGAAGATACGAGAGAGGAAGAATTAGAATGATGATGAGAAGAGGATGAAAGATAATTAGAATTAGAATTAGAATTAGTATGAGTGAATATGGAAGAACAGTAGATAACTTTCAGAAGATTGAAAGTTGTCAAACTTTCCCAATATAGTATAATGAAAAGCTTCATTTGTTAATTTGAAGGTATTATATCTTTCGGTAGTTTATATCTTTCAGTAGTTTAATGCTTCTTGGTGTTTTGTATGTTTTATGATTTCTAAGTAAATCGCTAACCTTTTAACATTTGTAATTTTCGCTACATTCAACCCAATGGAAATCGATCTTGGAAAGAAGAAAAAGGTGACTGTCAAACAGTTCAATGGTATCAATTTGGTGGATATCCGCGAGTACTATGTGGACCGCAGCTCTGGGGAGCAGAAACCAGGTAAAAAGGGGATCTCATTGACTGAAGATGTGTGGAATAAATTGATGGAGAGTAAGGATGAGATTGAGGAAGCACTTGGAAGATACAAGGGAGGTAAAGAGAAGAAGGAAGAAAAGAAGGAGGAAAAGAAGGAGGAAGTGAAGGAAGAGGAGGAATGAAGAAAAGGAGGAATGAAGAAAAGGAAGAAAGAATTAAGAATAGGAATAGAAGAAGTCAGAAAAGTGTAGAGAAAGGGAGAAGAGAGAGATAAGAGATACGAAATGAGAGAAGAGCAAAGATCGAGAAATGACGAGAAATGATGAGAAATGACGAGAAATGATGAGAAATGATAAGAAATGATGAGATATGACTAAAAAGGAGATATGATAAGTGGAGATAATTAGTAGGAGATAAAAAAAACCTTCAGCCCTATATGGAATGTCTACTAAAGAATGAAAATGTCTACTATAGAATGAAAATGTCTATTGACGGTCTTTGTCTATTGACGAAGACTGAAACCATCTATGAGATGGAATATGGAAAAGATTGGCTCAAGTTAAGTTACCCAAATCTCGTGTGAGCTTATTTAGTTTCAGAGTATTTCAGCCAAGATTCACAATGACGTCGTTTCGGTGGATTCCGCTCTAAAGTTGCTGTCACGAGCGTGCACAAAATCCATCTCATCAGACAGTAGTAATGAATAGCTAGGAATAGTTAGTAGCTAGGAATAGTTAGTAGCTAGGAATAGTTAGTTCGAAATCACTCATAATTAATCAATAATAGTTAATAGTTAGTAGTTCCAGTCAGTAGTTAAAGTCAGTAGTTTGTCAATAATTATTTATAGCTCGCCTTTACTCTCTTTACTATATTGTCGCCTCTAAACTTTTGTGCAAGAAAACTTGTTTTTTAGACGTTGCTCATTCACCATCACAACTTAAACGTTTCCGCTTCTACTACCACGATCCACCACCATAACGAGGATCATCATTTGAAGAAAAGGTAGAAAACGTGAGAAAAGTGGTCAGATCAAGGAAAAACAGTTACAAAGAGTCAATACAAATCACTACAACTATCATCAATCAAACAACCAAAGACTATCGCCAAAGACTATTACCAAACACTAATAATCCTATCAACCTTATTTGCCAACCCTACATCGAGCTAACCTGAAAACCTTACTTAACAACACTACTTAACAGTCTTACCTACCAACTAATCTTCAACTATGACTAAAAGAAGAAACAAACTCCATGGAGCATCGCGTAAAGAAAGCGAGGACAAAGCACAGGATGAAATGACCGCCGGTACATACATTGATCGTCGGTTCCATGATGCTCCAAAGCCAAAACGTAAGAGAAACCGCAAAAAGAAGCCTCAACTGCGTCAAGAACAAGATCCTCTTCCACTCACAAACCATAACCTTCAAAACTTGTTGAACCAGCCTGGCAAATACGCCGAGCGTCAATATGGATCCGTTGTTCTTGACATGGACAAATATGCTGATGAACAGCGTAAATTGGCTCGGTCAAACTCGGGTCTCACGGACATGTCGCCTATAAGTGATGAAGACGATGCTAGCGTAAACTCACTCGAATTTGGTGGGTCCAACCCAAGCTCTGAGCATCTGAGTGATACTACATCACTCGATGATGTTTGTTTCCCTGATTACTACGATGAGTTGGGTGCTGGCCAGTATAAGGACCGCTTTGAATGGCCCGATCTCAAGGTGTTGGAAGAGTATGTGAAACAAGAAATGGAAGAAGTCGAGGAAGACACCGAGGAACAGCAAGTTAGCTTCTCTACAAGTGTGTTCCAAAGAGAAGGAAAAGGTAAAGGTGCAAGACCCACACGTGATGGTTGGCGTGATTCACGTGATAGCTCCGAGGGTGATTTGCGCGATGGTCCTCGTGACTATTACCCTCGTGATACCGATGGAGGAGTTTCACCTCGAGGAGCACGAGCTAATGGGCATGGACTAGAAGATGGGTCGAATGAGGAGTCGCCACTTCTTAGTAATTATCAGATTAATGAGGTTGAATCAATTGGCGAGGGTCTGTTTTCAGAGTCACTCCGTGTTCGTCCCACTCCAATTCAGCCGTGGGAAAAGAGTAGGGAGCAAATTCCTACCATCTTGAAGAGCTCTTTGCATAAGAAGCGCGGTGACACGTGCAGGTTCACCTATTTCCGCGAGGATTTGGATAAGACTGTGCATGCTGCAACCATCAGTGGGTTGATTGGCGAGAAGGAGAAAGAGTTTGGTGATGATAATGAAAACTCTGGATATAAGAGAAAAGGACAGAATGATCAAGGAAAGAGTGATCAAGGAAGGGGTGAACAAGGTAGAAGTGGAGATTTGGGTAAAAGTGAACAAGGAAGGAGTGGAAAGAGTGGAATTACCGATGACTCTCCTGATAATGAGGATATTTACTCCAAGCTCCAGAAACTTTTCCAGCCATACCAATACTCTTCGCTTTCTCGCACACCATCTATGCGGAGTGTGAGCGATGCGTTGGCGGACTCAGGAGTTAGTGGATTGCAACCAATGACACGGCTTAAGAGTGAGGCAGTATCTGCTGCGACATCTGCTGTTCCTGGTGGTGAAACACAGAATGACATCTCCGACGGTGCAGGAATCACTCCATTCTGGTTAGATGTGTTGGACCCCACAGAAGAAGAGATGAAGGTGCTTTCGAAGACATTCGGTATTCATCCTTTGACAACTGAGGATATTTTCCTCGGTGAGACACGTGAGAAGGTGGAGCTCTTCAAATCGTACTACTTCATCTGTTTCACATCCTTCGACATTGTATACGAGCGCCGCAAACAGCGTGCTAAAGAGCAAGAGCGCAAACTCAACAAGTTACAAGAGATGTACGAGAATGGCACTGGAGATGATACCCACAGTGTATTTGGTGGTGGGGAGCGCAAATCTGGACTCTGGGGGATGTTACGTGGCCTTGTTGGCGGACGGAAATCGTCACTTTCGAGACATAATACCCAGAATTCGTTTGTTCACTCCCGTGGAAGTTCAAGCGTGAGTTCACACCGTAAGAAAATCCGTGAAGGTGAATTACAGCCGTTGAATATGTACATGATTGTGTTCAAGCATGCGGTTATCACGTTCCACTTTTCACCAACACCTCATCCAATCAACGTTCGTCGTCGTGCAAGATTACTCCGCGATTATCTCACTGTGAGCTCGGACTGGATGTGTTATGCGTTGGTAGATGATATCACGGACTCGTTTGCGCCAATGATCGCGAGTATCGAGGAGGAAGTTAACCTGATCGAAGATGCCATCTTGAAGATGCACTCAGGTGACCTGGACACAGATGAGCTGGATGAGCTGGATGATGAAGAAGAACCTATTGAGGAGGTTCGGGCTAAGAGCTCTGGTCGTGGCTCGGTACGCAGTAGAGATGCACAGAATGTGTTCTTTAGGCGGTCGAGGTCGAAGTCGACTGTAGAGCAGGCTGGTGTTACTGGGTTCCTCAAGAGTAACTCTGTACGGAGTGGATCTAGAAAGAGTTCTAAGCTGAGCAAGTCGACTGCGTCTAAAATCATTTCGTGGAGACGTAAGGGTGATATGTTACGTCGGATTGGTGAGTGCCGTAAGCGGGTAATGTCGATTTTACGGTTACTCGGTACAAAGGCTGATGTTATCAAGGCGTTCAGTAAGCGTTTCAGCGAAGGCATGTATGAGAATAACCGGGCGCTGAAATCTGAGATTGCGATGTATCTCGGCGATATTCAGGATCATATTGTGACAATGGTTCAGTCACTCAACCACTATGAGAAGTTACTTGCGAGATTCCACTCAAACTACTTGGCACAGATTAACATCGATATGACCAAGGTCAATAATGATACCAACGATGTATTGGGCAAGATCACGATTTTAGGTACGATTGTCTTGCCGATCAATGTGGTGACAGGTCTTTGGGGTATGAACTGTATTGTGCCAGGACAAGAACATGAGGGTTTGACATGGTTCTATGGAATTGTGTTGAGCATGTTTGTTTTCAGTATTGTCGCTTACAACTACGCCAGGAGGGTGACGGGGTTGTAGAGAAATAGAGGAATATGAAAAGAACAAAAGAACAGAAGAGAAGAAGAAGTAGAAGGAGAATTGAGTATCAATAAATAATAGCCTGAAAGTTAGCAGTATTTCAATGTATGATCTAGTTTGAATGAGGTTATCGTAAGAATTTTCATAAAAGAAGAGTCTAAAAAAGTCTTGAAATCTGGAATGTCGAATGTAGAAATCCATCTGAAATTTCTAATGTCGTAGGATTAATGTGATGAAGCGAAATCCAGAGTATAGAAATTTGAAAGCTATTGGTTTTATCCTAAAGTATGAAACTCTCGTGAAGTTGTGAAGTTGTAAAATTGTCATAAGTTGCATGAATCTAACGATGACTTGATGATCATCTGGATATTTTTCAGGGTGTGAGATCTTCTAAAAATAATTAGTATGCACGGAAGTCGGTTGCAAAGTATAGCTTAAAGTATAAGGTTAAAGTGGATTGAATAAAAAGGTATAGACATTCAAGTGATAGACATTCAAGTGATATTAACTTAATGGAATGTGATGAATTAATTTAAAAGAATGTGAAGATGAACTTGAAGGAATGTGAGGAGGAATTGTGCTTTTGAACGAATTAGATGAACAAAATCGAGGATGTCCAAATGATAAGATCGACTTATCGAATACATGAAAGAGATAACTAGAAGGGGTTGTTGAGTGTGTGAGATGAACAACTTGTCAGTAATCGGGGGTCATTTCAGTATCAGTATGAGCTCGTGTATGTATCAACTCGCTTATGGCTTATAATGTCGCATGTCGCGAACGACACGGGGCGACGGCAAAAATCCGCGCCCGAAAGTGTTGTCATTATCGATAACAAAGCTACCAAGATGAGCATCCAAATGTCATTGATCTTCGCCACCTTGTTGGTGCAAATGAGCAGTCTCGTGCTCTTGCTCTTGCCGTTACCATACCCGGTGCGCAAAAAGATCATCGACTTCACCTTTGTATTGGAGAAGTCACAACACTTCCGCATCGGTGTGGGCTTCTCAGCCATCTTACTCGTGATGCAATTTCTCGACTGTCTCAACAGATTGAAGCGTTACAGTCACATTGGTCGTTCAGACTTCATGTCGCATGACCAATTGGCTAGCAAGTTTTACGCTCAGCGTAACTTGTACTTGACGGGGGCAGTGTTGTACTTGTTTTTGGCTACTTACACACTGGTGTCTATTGTCAGAAAGATGGTTGCAAAGGAGGGTGAGTACAGGAAAATCGCCAATACTGAGAAGGGTGACGAGGAATCTGAAGTCGCCAAGTATAAGCAGTTGATCAAGTTGAAGGAGCAGGATATCGCCACCATGAAGAAGCAGTTGCAGGGTTTGCAGAAGGAGTATGATGGTTTGACTGAAGCGGAACCCACCAAGAAGGAAGATTAAAGAGGAGATCATGTGAGGAAGGTGGGAATATGCTAGTAGTTTAAGAGTATATGTTTTTATGATTGTAGAGCGTTCTAAAGGATTATCGAAAAATCATCTTGGTTGAATTTAAGTCATGTTCTGTTCATTCTTATTTATGTTCGTTCTACTTTTACACACCTTACCTCACATAGTATTACTATACACTTATTTTCCCTCCACCGCACTGTAGTTTCCACTAGTCAAATATCTGGTCACCGGAAGTTCTCTGCCTTCGATATCCTGGACACTTGCAAAGTGGATCTCTGGTTCATTGATCTGGAACTTCAACTGCAAACCACCCTCATGTTCCGTTGCTAATCCTTCAGTCATGAACCGTGCAATCACCTTCTCCTCAGGATTAGCAGCATCCAATACCAATGGCTGTGTGTATCTCCAAGTCACCCTATTAGCATCCACATTAAACGATCCGACAGGCTTCGACAATGCCGACGTAGTTGTCACACCCGGTGCCAACGCAGCACTAATAACAAGACCATTCAATACAACCTGCCTGAACGCAGGGTTCATCTTCAAACTGAGCATTAATGATGATTGGTGTGCCTCATGCTTCCAAACGTGCACAATGTTTACGGGAACCTGTTGTGCAGTCAACTTGACCAAGTACTTGAGACCACCAAGAGTCGTCGACGTAATTTGTCCCGTAGATAAGCGGTAGGTTGAGGCACCGCTACTCTGTTCACCCGTGGTGACAAATGTCGGGTTCAAAATCACCTTATCGAAGTTATCAGGGATTCTCACCACAACACTCTCCTCTGGAGCAGCACCCTGAGGGTTGTAATTGAAGGCAATTTCACCAACAATCTGCGACTTGACAAAAGCACCATCCTTAAATGACGCATTGATAACCTCTGACACAGATGAGTTGAGTCCTCCCACAGACGAGTCGGTCGAACCAACAAAGTGCTTAAAGAAATCATGGTTCTTCATCAATGTACCGGTATTTTGCTGAGAAATAGCATTACCAGAATGAAGGGAAGCCGCAGAATTAAGTCCTGCACCAGATTGGAAACCAGGACCAGAATGGAAACCAGGACCTGGGTGAGCAGCAGTTTGAGATGTGGACCCAAAGCTACCTTCCCTATCTTCGGGAATACCAGCAATAGCACCGTAGCTAGCGTTTCTCGTCTGTTCAAAGCCATTGTCGGCGATAACCGAATCTCTAGCGTGTGGGATGTTATGGAACATTTGCGAGTTGATATCCTTTCTCGAACGCTCCTCATGGTGCAACACCTTACGCGATGGAGGTGGACGAGGAGGTTGTTTGTCAATAGTTGGCTCCGGCATTTCAGGTACCTGGATTGGTTGGAATGACAGTGGTGAACTGCCTGCATATCCAGGCTGACCTTGTTTAGAAATTGGCTCTGGAACATCCTGGAAACCGGGTTGCTTAGAAGTTGGAACATCCTGGAAACCTGGTTGCTTGGAAGTTGGAGTATCCTGGAAACCTGGCTGCTTGGTAGTTGGAACATCCTGGAAACTTGGCTGCTTGGTAGTTGGAGCTTCCTGGAAACCTCTCTGCTCTGGTTTAGGAATTTGTTCGGTATCTTTCTTTATTTCACCTTCTCCCAAATCGTGCTGGTGTAACATCGACAATCTCGAGCCAGCAGGCTCGTCATCTGAGGAGTCCGAATCGTATCTCACCACGTTGGGCGAATCATCCTGACCGACAGATGTACGTGTTGGTGTGTGGGCAGGACGAGGTGTGAGAGCTGGAGTAAATCCAGATGGCGCAGATGGCGCAGACGAACTCGAGCCGCTTGATTGGTACGAGGGTTTAGGGTCAACAAAACCAGAAGGACCAGCACCAGCACCAGCACCAGAAGAACTGCTAGTACCATAAGCACCTGGACCAGAGCCAGAAGGACCACTAGTACCATAAGTACCCGGGCCAGCACCAGAAGTACCAGGAGGGCCACCAGAAGGACCAGATGGGCCACCAGAAGGACCAGATGGGCCACCCGAAGGACCCCCAGAAGGAACGCCAGAAGGACCGCCAATAGTACTTTTTCCAGTACCATTTGGACCTGGTGCTTCTCTTGGACTACCTTCAGGCTTTGTATAAAACCCTGGGGTTGGGAAAGACTCTGTTGTTGGGGTCTTCAAAGAAGGTTGGTAATCCTTATGAAGTCTTGTAGCACCAGTTCTCACCGAAGCATTACGCGACAATTGAGTAGGTGGCGACGCAATCGACAGCTCGTCTTCAGCAATTGCATCACCGAAGCTGTGAACACTTTGAGTCTTCTTTTTCCTGCCGAAAAGTGAGCCAACCTTCGACTTCAATTTGGACAGTCTCTTCGAGGAGTTGTTGGAAGCGATACTTTGAGCATCGCTCTTTGGTACCACACTCGACCGTTTCTTTGTTGGAGTAGTGTTACGCAACTGTTTTTCTTGCTGCTTGACCTGTTTGTTATAGAACAGGTCATTTGGTGCAGGCTTGAAATCGGTACGTTTAACGTAGTCCAAGTAAAAGTTCAATTCATCAGGCACTTTGAAGTTTGCAAGCATGTACTTTGTGGATTCCTGATTGGCCTCAATGGCCTTGGACAAAGCATCTTGTCTAGTTTGCAAGAAGCTAAAGACTGTATTGAAAGTCAATTGCACCTCCAGATTTTTGTACAGCTCAAGTGAGGCAAATGACGATGGTGCCTTATAGTTCCAATCGACTTCAGCCGAGGAGTTACCACCCGATGATAACTCTGCGCTCACTTCTTTCAATTCTTGTGAGTTGATCATCAACTCAGAAAGACGGACATCTTCGAGGCCATCTTTCAAAGGGAGTAAGATATCGTTTTTCACTGTAGTCTCCACTGCAGACAAACCCTTGACCTCCGCCAGCACAGCAGCCAACACTGAGTTCCAATACCGTGGGAAATTGTTGTATTGGCCAGTAAATTGATCAGCAGTGAAGAAATGAGACCCACGTTCGAGGAGCTTACGGAGGTGCTGGTTATGGGTTTGGGCAGCAGCTGCGTACTCGATGAACCAGTCTGTGAGCTCTTTATTGAGGCGTGTCAGTGCATTCAATGCATCGGGGAGAACGAGCGATGCCTGTTGTGGTGTTTTGGTTGTAAGAATCGCCGTAGCGAAGTCTGATTCCGACATGGGGATTGGCCTTCACGAATCAATCGAGGGCTTTGATGTATGTGGTAGAAGGCTGTCGTGGATATTGAGACTCACCCTTGTTTGCGCTCGGATAGATGCCAGCGTTGATGGGAGAGTTGGAGTTGTGGTTATTTTTCGGGGCTTGGGGAACTTTTATTTGCTGGCCGGAACGGAAGGAACGATAGGGAGACATGGAATTAGAGAAATACAAAAGAGGTGCGAAATAGACAAGAGAAGGATGATAAGGAGAAGAAAGAGATTGATTGAAAAGAGATTGATTAGAAAGAGATTGATTAGAAAGAGATGTATTATAATGAGAAGGTGAGGAAAGGTAGGAAAGGTGAGGAAAAGGACGTGAAATTGTCATATGATATAGATAGAGGGTGGCAATTATAATGGCAGTTATGTATGGTATTATTCAGTTGGTATTAGTATTATGGATTAGTATTAGGGTGATTAAATATGATGTTAGTTTAAGTATGATGGTGTTAATGATAATATAGTTTGGTTTAGTATACGACGAGTGGCTTAAATAACTTCTGACTAAAACAATCTTATTATGGGGAATTGTGTCATGACATGATGATTGGATTGTGTGAAGTTTAAAAAGGAAGGAGATAGGATAGAGAATGAAATGAAGTTGAGTGAGTGAATTGATTGAGTGAATTGATAGAATCGACGAGTAGTTGAGTTGGTTGAATTGAATAGTGGAATTGCAACAAAAACATAAGAATTTGTAGGGATTTGTTTGAATTGTTAGAATAACATGTGAATGACCAAATATTTGGTATGATAGTTGGTGTGACAACGTGTGATAGTGTGTGGTAATGCGTAACAATACGTAACAATGTGTGATAGTGGGTTGATAATATGAACATGTCAAGTCGTTGTGGCGGAAACGATGGATAAGAAATAACACGCAAAAAAACAAAGTATGAGCAGATTGCTATCACAAATAACGTA
Organism: Kodamaea ohmeri; assembly: GCA_004919595.1. Lineage (NCBI taxonomy): Eukaryota > Fungi > Ascomycota > Pichiomycetes > Serinales > Debaryomycetaceae > Kodamaea > Kodamaea ohmeri. Next base: position 505,679 of record SKFK01000014.1, read on the forward strand.
CAGAAATGGTAATGAGAAATGATCAATTCGACTATTCGTTTTCTATAGAAATGATAGTCTAGTTTATGAGGTCATCAACGGAGTTTGATTATTCGGTTGCTACCTATAGTCAATCTCATAAATGATCAATTTGACTATTTGTTTTGTGCCTATAGAGGGTCTATGGATTGATAAGAAGGGACATCTAAGACTGACAACAAGACCAGAATTCAGGTTTATTGGGCATTCGATGGATTGAATGTTGATCTAAAGCATTCCAAGACTTATCATTTGGTGATTATCATCATCGATAAGGCTTTTTGGACCAACATAAATGCGCGAGTTCCAATCCTTCCGGCTACCACATCATCTTCTGATGCATACAAGCGCATAGTGCAGGTTTCAGTCCTCAGACTTCCACAAATCCCAGACTCATAACTAGTTAGTCACTTTGCTGTTACTTCAGTATGATGGGTGGGATTTATCATCGTTCTGAGATTCTTCACATCCAGGATTGAATTGTTCTTCATACATTGGTTGTCCTCACAATATGTATCCTTCATAATTGATGCACTTTAATGAAGTACTCCTTCATACTTGGTGTACTATAATGAAGTTTGCCCGTATTATTCTTCATCATTGATAAACTATAATGAAGTTAACATTATTCTTCATAATTGATACACTATAATGAAGTTAACATTATTCTTCATAATTGATACACTATAATGAAGTTCTGCATTATTCTTCATGAATTCGTTGTTTTAGATATTCTCCATATCCTGGCCGGCATTCTAATGAGCGATTCACTTTCATGTTCATTTAAGTTCTTTACCTTCTCGGCTTGTTACAACATTACTAATTCCTAGAAGCTCTGCTTCATTACATTAAACTATACATTAGACTTAGATCAACAAAGCCAAGGCAGCGACAACACCAACAGAACCAATCAACTGCTTGTTAGCACCGTTGGCTTGAGTGACAGTAGCAGCGGAAGACTCAGTTGGAGCAGAAGCAGACTCAGACTCAGGAGCTTCAGAAGACTCAGAAGATGGAGCTGGGGTCTCGGAGCTCTCTGGAGCAGAAGTCACAGAAGGTGCCTCAGAAGAAGCAGCCTCAGAGCTAGTCTCAGCTGGAGCCTCAGAACTAGTCTTGGCTGGAGCCTCAGAAGTTGGGGTAGCAGAAGGGCTCTCCTCAGTGGAGGTGGCAGAAGAAGCCTCCTCAGTGTTAGCAATAGCAGAGCTGATAGCAGCATTGTCACTGCTTGGAAGCATCCAGTATGGCTCCCAAACACCAGCAGCAGAACAAGCAGCAGTTGCCTGAGAAGCAACGTCACCGACCTCAGAACCACCACAAGCCTTGATGACACACTCAGCAATTGGACCGTTGAATTGTGGCATCACACACAAACATCCAGTGTCCCAGTATGGGCATGGAGTGTTACCGGTACCCTGAGACTCGAGACAAGACTTAGCACACTCTGGGACAGTGTCGACAATTCTGTCAGCGAAACCGTTGATAGAAGCAGTCTTAGCAACAGATGGGTATGTAGCCCACTGGTTGGCATCGTCAGCAGCTAAGACAACGGCAGCAGAAACAATGGCGGTGGAAACGAAAGTAGAAGATCTCATGGTTACTGAAGAATTGAAAGTGTATCGTGGGACTCTTATATAGGCCGCGGAGGCTGCAATTTTGCAGGCAGCAATTATGCACAAGCGGCCTCAAAAGCCCCAAATTGGCAAGAAGTAACTACAAGAACGTACAACCGATATCTCCACAGTCGAAATACATCCGTGGACCACCCCGAAGCGGCGATTGAACTACCTTGTGGCCCAAAAAAAACGACTGACAAATACGACGTACCGGGGTTCGTAACGCATAGAAAAAGTTCTTCTGCCTAAAAATGATTATTTTCTGCTGCATTTTTTCGGTTAGCCAATAGGAGAACAATCCGAGTTGGCTTTGTGTGGTGATCTTCTAGATAATGACAAGAAAAAAAAGCGGGCATGATGGGGCAATCGGAGAAATCGGCGAACAGATGACAAAAAATCGCCAAGACGGGTAAGCGAACGGAGACACAATGGAATGGAATAAGCCAAGAACCCTGTGTATTAAGGCGGAATCTTGTGGACTTCGTAGGGTTTTCCCTGGTGTGAATTTTACGAACGCTTGGCACGACTAAAATACTACGTCTAAACGATCACCTTACGAGTGCAATTGTCTATTATTAGTGAGTAAGCCTTACTAATTTGGGGTGTCGAGTCGTGAAACCTTATGCGGCCTCGCATATGACTCGAGTGAATGGCTATTAATTGGCCAAAACGTCAGGAACAGTTGATTCAAGTGTTTCAAACTGGATGATCGTGAGAATAATGAGAACTTTGCACTGAATAAATGTAAGTGTGGAATATCTTTGCCTTTGAAAGGTCGGTGGGATCTTTTTGCAACGGGGCATTGAGAGATCTTTGCACTGAAGCATTGGGGTCGTCTTTGTGATATACGACATGAAAAAAAATAATGGAGGGTGCAAAATATTTCGTGGGATGTTATCCTAGATTCATGTGAGGATCATGAGTATCATCTACAATCTCTCTTGATATTTTCATTACTATACCCTTAAATCATCATGCTGACGAGTGTTCCGAGGAGAACGGTGAAAAAACTGAGTGAAGCAGTAGACATTCCTCCTGCTGACGACGATGACGAGCCAGAAGCAGAAGCGGAGCTTGATGAAGAACTTGTAGAACTTGCTGAAGCAGAATCTGCAGATGCAGAGTCAGAACCCGAAGAAGAAGCAGAAGAAGACGCCGAGGATGAGTCGGAGCCTGAAGCAGAAGCAGACGCAGATGCAGATGCTGTAGCTGACAGGCTTCCACTTCCACCGTCTGAGGTTGCTTCGGCAGAAACAGCAGTTCCTGCAGCCTTTGCAAGAGCAGTTGAAACAGAAGCTGGCATCATCCAAGTGTTTGCACCAACTTTGTTACATAACGAAGTTGCAAGTGAAGTAGCCAGGGCGACATCGCTATCCTGACAGTTCTTGGCCACACATTGGCCAACCAAGCCCGACCACTGGGGCATCACACAGAAACATCCTGTGTCCCAATATGGACAAGGGGTATTGCCCGTGCTAAACTTGACACAGTCCTTGGCACAGTCTGGTAAGCTAGCATAGATTGGATCAGCGAATCCATTGATGGAGGCGGTCTTTGGCACTTGAGGGTAAGTGGCCCAGTTATTTGCGAACGTGGTAGCTGCGAGTGCAAGAAGAATAATGAATTGAAACATGATTGATGACTATAGAAGAGAAACGAGCCATAACTCGCGTATAAATATGGAGCTGATGGAATTGATTAGCAAAATATGGTGATACAAAGTGCATAGCTGTAAAAGCATACTCGGTCCGATTCGGTACTAAGGAAATAAAGCTCGATTGACGGCGAGAAGGGTCATGAAGCTGTACCCAGTGCATTTGTGCCCCCTAAGACGGCTTATGAGTTGGCCCATCGACATGATTTTTTATGCATGACGCATGGCGGATATTGTGTTCTCCTCGCTGCAAGAAATTTTTATCTATTCCATCAGCAATAACCAATCGCAGGTGCGTGCTCACCGCTAAATCCGCTTTTCGTGGCATGGCTAAATTTGTAAGGTGACCGATATCCCCATAAGGCATTCAATGCCCAGAGTAAGGAGAATCTGTATTCGGTATATTACTCACTAAAGAGCCATAAAACTAAATACGGAAACCGTTGAACCAGTACCCGAGACATATACCAGGGCTTATTAATTGAGAGACTTTCATCCAAGGATATTGCGTACTTAAAGCTTCTGAAATCTACAAAGTTGAACCGTGCTGCCAAGCAGTTATCAAATCCATTTAACATCACATCTGCATCATGTCTAGTATACCATTCGATCAGCAGTACTTTGTGGAAAAGGACCGCAGTAACATGTATGCGTGGTTGATGTTTGTTCTTGTTATCATCACCTTAGCTCTTCATGGAGTCCTTTTCCACTGGATCCCAAAGTACTTACGCGGTAAGAGATCTCCAGAAAGTCTCGAAAAAGTGTGGTATTTCAAGTTTTTGAAGTACTGGGAGTTGTGGACTAACTGCTTCTCTTTCAGTATTGGTCGTCATAGATTCTACTACCAACCAAGTCTTGTTTTCCTAGCCATCGTCTATTTGGGGATAAACACTGTATTCACGTTCAGAGGGACGAAAGACTTAAACTACCTCCCTCATAACTATATTGTTGGCAAGAGAATTGGAAAAGTCGGTCTTGGGAACTTACCGACTATCATGTTGATGATCACTCAAAATGACTTGGTCAGCTCGATATCTGGTCTCCAACATGACAGACTTACGTTCTTGCATAAATGGATTTCTCGTACAATGTGGATCATGACCACCATCCACTTTATCGTCTGCGCTCAATATTGGCTCAACATCAATTTCGTGGTGATGATCTTGATTCCCCCACAGATTTTTGGCATGATTGCCTATGGCTGCTTCGTAATTTTGACATGGGGTAGTATGCGCTTTATCCGCAACTGGGCTTTTGACTTTTTCCTTTTCCAGCACCGTGTGGCCAACTTCATCATGCTTTTAATGTCATTTTTCCACAACCCACAGGCCCGTGCGTTGGTGTTGGTTGCTGTTCACGGTCTCGTACTTGATAGAATTGTCACACGTGTAGTGCAGTACATTCATAAGTTCAAGTCACCCACTAAAGGAATGTCTGAATTTGAAATCTTGGACGATGAAACACTCACTGTCACTATTCCTGTACGCAACATCGAGCAGCCTCTAAACAGAAAGTGGTATCATACCTTTTTGCCTAAATGCCGGGAGTGGAAGGCGGGCCAGCATATTTATTTAAATGTTGGAAAGGTGAAATTGTTTCAGTACCATCCCTTTACCATCTGTTCATTGAGTGAAAGTGGCAATATCAAGCTTTTGATTAGAAAGCAAAAAGGCTTTACCAAGTTGTTGATGAAAAAGTTGGAGAAAATGCAACAGGAAGCGGCAACATCTGCCGAAGAAGACTCCATTATCTCGAATAGAGGTCTGCTTCAAATGAAAGTATTGTTCGCTGGCCCTTATGGTGGACACTATCAAAAGCTCATTCAATTTGATTACTGTCTTTTTGTCGCGACAGGTTCAGGTGGAGCATTCACTTTCCCTGTGGCTTTGGAGCTCTTAAAAACCATCCAAGCTAGAGATGAAGCGGGTGATTTCCTCCACAGGCCGAAGAATGCCATGGTTCATATTGTGTGGGTCATCCGCCATGAGGAAAATATGCTGTGGTTCAAGGAGATCTTGGAGGAGATCTTTGAATTCGTGAGTTTAGGAAGAGCAAGATTCGATTTGTATGTGACACAACCAAGAAATATGTCCTACGAATCGAAGTCTTGTGACGAAGATTCTTCTTCTGGTATGACATACGAGATGAAGGAAACACCTGTGGTAAAAGAAACACCTGTGGTGAAAGAAACAACAGTTTCTATGACACAAGATCTTGGAAAGGTATCTACCGGAGAGGCAAGCTTGAGTCTTAGGTCATCAGTTAGCAGCCAGATTAACAAGTTTTCTTCAAGGCCAAATCTTTGCAACTTGATTTCAGACCAATGCGCAAACTTAGTGGATCCCGAAAGCCTGACCTACAAATCCATTGCTGTCGTTGCTTGTGGAGCACAGGCATTAACCAATGAGATCAAACTCGAGTGTCAGAAATGTAGACGGATCAAATGTGGACCAGACGTTTACTGCTATACAGAATCATTTTAAAGTTAACATAAATGAAACAATTCATTTGGATAATTCCAGAAATCTTGGGTATATATTGGAGAATGGTATTTTTACGCGTATTATTGAACTGTAAGAAGCAATGGTAGATTTTGTGAGTTTTTAAATAGCATTAAGCGATTTCTCCGATGGCAAAGGTTACAAGACGTTTCGGAGTTTATAAAAAGTGGTGCAGGAGTTATCGGTGGAGATATCGGAACTTGTTGGACAAATAAGAGGAAATGTGATTGAAGTGATTTGAATTGGAGAGAAAAAGAGTTAAGCATGAGTTCTTGCTAATTTTGGCTAAATTCGTAATATAACTGGAGAAATTCAAATATTGAAAACAACTATGGGCAAAAGAATGGTTATGACCAACAATCATCCACAAAGCTTTGAAGGTATGCCCATTCAGTGAAGCTTGTTTTATATATCTGTTATGGCGCCTGCTCCTCCCTTCAGCATTGGTAACCTCGACTCAGGTATCTCAGCAAGCTTACATAATACATGTATGTTTGGCAAGCTCTAGCATTGGCCGAAGTCAGAAAAAAAGAGTCAACTTCACTGTGTTCTAGAAAAATGTGTTGCATACAGTCTACCTTCCATTCCAATAATTCGTTTTGGTAAGCTTACATGAAATTCACATTAATATTATTACATTAGTATCTCCCTATTTTTTCTCGTTAGAGCTCTCCGAGCCATTAAGACTGTGTGATGCTGACTTGCCTTCGATTGGCGGTTCTTCGGTAATACTCTTCTGTTTGCTTATGGATGCTTTCAATTTAGCAACACGAGCATCAGTAGATCTAATTGGCTCAAGCACGTAAGCATTGTGTTCCTCACCCAGAGGGATACCTGGTTCATCAGTTGTTTCGTGATAAGCAAACTCACCAATTTCTACCATATCGACACCAAGTAACTCTTCATCTTCCTTCAATCTCAACTTCAACTTAGGAATTCTGTCCATGATAAGCAAAATGAGGGCGGTAACAACAAAGGCCCAGCCTCCTACAGCACAAGAACCGGCCAATTGCCAACCAAGTTGTCTGTAGTGGTGGTTCATCCAACCACCATCAATTCTGAGCGAAGGGTCAGAAGCAACACCACCGTCAGAAGCTGCAACGTAGTCCGCAGCAAAGAGACCAGTCAAGAAAGATCCACAGATGGCACCAATTCCGTGAAGTGCAAACACATCCAAACCATCGTCAATGTGCATCAATTCCTTCAAGTCCACGGCAAAGTTACATACAACGGCAGGGACCACACCAAATACCACGGAGGTGTAGACAGGAACGAAACCGGCAGCTGGAGTAATTCCAACAAGACCAGCAATGACTCCCATACAGAGACCAACGGTGGACCACTTACCTCCGGTTCTGAACCAATCAACGAACATCCAGGTTAAGCCACCAGAAGCCGCAGCGAGGTTAGTGTTGACACAAGCATACCACGATCTAATAGTGGCATTTCCTGTAGAACCACCATTGAATCCGAACCAGCCGAACCAAAGGAAAACTGTACCGAGAACAATTGAAGATACCGAGTGTGGTTTATATTTTGGCATCTTACCCAGAGCAACAGGGTCGTGTCTCTTACCCAAGATGAGGGAGTAAGCCAATGCTGCAAAACCAGAGTTCTCGTGGACTGGACCACCACCAGCAAAGTCAAGGGCACCCAACTTTGCTAACCATCCATTAGCACCCCAAGTCCAGTAGGCAATAGGACAGTAGACAACAGTTAACCACACGAAAAGGAAGACCATCATTGGACCCAAACGTGCACGTTCACATCCAGCACCGACCATAAGAATGGCAGTAGTTGCTGCGAACATACCTTGGTAAAAGCAGAACAAGATGTCAGGAACGGAGCTCACGACACCTGGAGCACCAAACACCTTCATCAAGGAAAAGTTACTCAAGTTACCCAAGAATGGAGATCCAGATGTGTGAGTAAAGACAAGTGAGTAGCCCCAGAAGAACCACTGGAAGGCTGTCACACAGCAGGCCATGATGGAGGCCCAAAGAAGCGAAAGTGCATGCTTCTTACGTGAAAGACCGGAGTATAACAAACCAACGCCTGGAATCATGATCCAAACGAGGGCAGCGGCAGTTCCTATCCAGGCCATGTCACCTTTGTTGAACTGACCGTTCAAGTCTGTGGTGAGAATATCACCACCGGTACCTGTACCAGTGTAATTGGCAGTCGAAGTTGTGTCAGACATGAGTTGGTGTATGAATTACAGCCAAACAGTCACTTATATATAATACACGGTGTACGCAGAGTAGACTCCAATCGATCCAATCAAAACACACAGCGCCGCATCTGCAAAAATATTAACCTAATTAAGACTTGACTCATAACAAAGTGACGATGGGTTGTCGCTGATAAGATTGTATCACAAAAAGAATTAATTTGAGATAAGCAGTGTGCAGGTGAGGACCAAAAAAACAGAGAATAAGCTCAATGAAATGACACCAATGATGGGAAGAAACATGTAGGAGAAGTGACTATAGGAAGGTTATGATTGTAGAGGTTGAAGATATTAAAATATCAATAAAGAGATCCAATGTTGAAAGGATTGAGGCAATTCTTGTATTATATTAGTGATAAGAGTTCGCACTCACTGATACGAATTATGTGATCTTCAACCAGTTTCACTCCTTCTCCACTTATGCCAAGCAATCTTTGTACAACACACATGATTCAGTTGCTTACACACTTGTCTAGCATACACATCGCCGATAACGGTTCGTAAGCCCCGCTGCTGCTTACGAGCATAATGGTTCTTGCATGACGATCACTATGCGTATATTGGAATAATCACGTGAATTCCCAAAAGAGTTAATCTTATCAGTGCTTAGAAGGCGTTTTGTGCCGGTATCGGCAAGTCGATTTACAGTGGTACAGGTGGAAACCCACTATAATATACTCAAGGGGTAAAAGGAGCAATTAAGTTTCCTTTGAAAGTCTCACACCTGTAGATTGGCCTGAAATTTGGTCCTATAACACGGCAAATTTCATCTGGGGGTCACAGTAAGCTCATTGGAAAGAGTGGGAGTAAGAATATACACTGAGAGAAGGTCGTAAGCATATTAAAGACGCTTGATTAGAATGCCGTTACAGTACCAGATTATCCTTAAATGCAAAAAGGGTAAAACTGCAGACAAGCGATCAACAATGAGATGGTGAGGAAACGATCGCACCACAAGATCACCAACGAGAAATCTTCGAAATGCCCCACAATCGTATGCAGAAGGTGTACTACGCATGGAAATGACGTCGGAAACACTCCCTTCTAGTTATATGCTAAATAGAATATTTTAATGTTAACGGTTAAGCTGGTTATAAGCCCATATAATGACAGAGTCTAGGAATTAGGTACTAACCGAGATTAGCGAAGGATGATGACGCTCCATCAAGCCACTAAAAATGCCTTTAATTGTAAGTTTCATAGCACGAAGGAAAAAGGCTTTTTGTGGAACAGTTAGGCTTGAAAATGCCTATCATGCAAAACAGTCATCTTATCAAAGCTTTCTATATGGAAACCTTCAGTAAAATATTTAAGTCGTATGTATGCATGGTTAGGAGAGAAGACAAGAGTCAACGGCGTGCATTCCCAATAGGTTTTATTGCCTATTGATATTGAATATGTTACACATGGATGATCCCGGCGAATAACAGTTTTATCAGCTAATGCACAGTTTATGATGTCAGGCATCAAACTGCCAAGTTAACAAACGTAAACATGAAGTTAACAAGTGGTTGAGAACAACTTATAAATGTTCGATACTTCCTAACAACAAAATCTCTGTGGGAGCTTAGATCACTAAAGACTCAAAAATCGTACAACTTATGATGTCTTCTTACCTCATGTCAAGTTTGATCAAAAACTGTTCACATCAACACTCTCTGATTTCAAAATGTTCAAGTAGAGGGACAGCATGACCATAACATCGTATAAATTGAAGAAAGGTGATTCTCATTCTCAATATTCACAGAATTTATATCTATGTGACAACTGTGATATTAAATAAGCGGCTGGGGGTAACTGTCAATCGTCTTTGCACCAAATAGAAACGGTAAAGACATCCGTTCACCACGATTACCAAGATCTTCAATATACCCTACCATTGAGTGATATCATACTTTTTGTGGAAAGCGAAGCCATTGAGCCCCACAAATTGTGGTGAGAAGAATAGCCTTGATAAAAATCCAATACCCGATTGCTAATGTGCATGGGCCACAGATTAGCGTAAACCTTCAAAACATCTGGTGCAATGGGTCCAACAGCGACGTGTTCACACTGTACTTGAAGTACTTAGAAACTTTTCCATGCTCAGTTAATTCAACGGGTTCTTCATAGAGTTGCTTGTTATATTGAGATTCAATGGTTGAGACATGCTACCTTGAGTTTTAGGGCATTGTCATTTGATAATGTGTTACGTAAGAATAATAGTAATATATTACATAAGCACTAAAATCTCAAAATCAGTATCATTATTATTCCTTGAAGTTCATGAGAAACGCGGTTGTTTTGTGGTACTGTATATCAGCAATTTATCATTCGTTAGTTTGTTCTTTCAGTGTTGCAATTTGATGTAAAATCTTTGATCTGAAGGGTATCCGTATTAATTTGTCATTCTTACGGATTGTACATAGGACTCGTATCCAGCTTGTGTTTCTCTTCAATAGGGCAATTGTCAAAATGTTTCACGCGGATCACGACGACCTCTTACCGATGGGTCCTACAGTTCGGAAGGGCAAGTGAGCCACTTATTTTTAGAAATCTCAAAGTTAAGGCGTAAGGAACTCGGTCGGAATGTAGACAGGCTAATGACCTGATGATCAACCACAATATCCACTTAATGGTCTTCGTTTCAAAGTTTATTGAAAGTGATAACATCAAATCTTCCCTTTTTGGATTTTGAGAAACGGCATGAGCGATTTCAGAAGTGAGGCGGAAATTTGCAATTTTTTTTCAAATTACCGTGCAATACTTTGGGAACTACTCTTTGCGACCAAGAGGAATGTATATTTATAGAAGGCATCAATGATGCGTCTGCAATTGTTTTCTAAATGTCGATGTGTCTCTTGTTTCATGATATTATGTGATGGCAATTCGGCATTACCTACTTCGAGGCTGCAGATCTTGTTTCACAAAAACCAATTTTTGCAGCCAACGAAATACACCACTTTAGTTTAAACATGTGCATGAATACCACTTTGGGCCATAATTGTTTCAACATATACACGAATAAGGTGGACTGATACTTTAACAGTCCTTATAGTATACAAAAAGGGACGATTATGGTTGCAAGAAATATCACCAAAACGACGATTGAGGACTTGTTTCAAACAACTTGCGGTCCCAACGCAATTCAAAAGTATGCCTCGAGGAAGCGACAATCTGCTACAGTTGCCTTTATTTAATTGTATTTATTCACTCCAAATTATTCCCAAAACTGTATTAATATCATCATTTGTTCACAATAATTGTTTCACTATTATCACTTCGTTTACCTAGTTCCTCAATTCATGCCCATACTTGTAAGTGTTCGTAGAAATCTACTCTCCTCCCACAATCAACTGTTTTAGATACAGCACGCCTCATTTCGTCTACCATTTGTGGATGGCCACAAGCTACGTACGCGATAGACGTTCCATCACAAAGAGCAATTTCAGAACTCACAATATCGGGTATCCGTGGCCTGCCATGGTAAAAAGTGATATGGTTGAGGTTTCGTTGAATCTTGCGAAGAACTAGGTTATAGTCCGAATCCAAATCTTGAGTGCGCTCTGTGATAGAATGCGACTTTTTTGTGTTAATGTCAATGGAATTCAGTTCGGAAGAACTCTCACCATAATCACACTTCTCATAGATAGAATGCTCCCAGTCCTCTAGTTTTCTTTCGTCCATTTCTTCGACTCTTCCTCTGAGTTTTGCGTCTGGCCGTGTGACATAGATATCCACATCCACTTTCACTGCCCTCAAAAGCATCAACTCTTCATAAAACCAGTTTAAAAATGTATAGTCACGAATTACCCAGATTAGTTTGATTCTTTGGCGCAGGATATGTTGGCGTTTAATGAGTGCAAGCTGGTAAGCTTCTGAGAACATGCTTGGAATTCCATTTCCACCAGCCATGAAAACGGCTGAGTGATAGTGCTTAATGTTACAACTCTCCAACATACCACTGTATGGGCCCTCAACCGTCACTTTCATTTCCATAAAGTTGCTGTTTGCAATTAGTTTTTCTTTAATATCACTGGTGACACCATCCTTGACCTTGATATAAAAATTTATCTGGTTGGGTAACTGGACGTAGGAGAAAGGGTGCGACTGAAAGAATTTCTTGGTTTCCACGAAGTAAACAAAGGCGAAACCTCCCTTTGTCGGGCACCACCATGAAGTTGTTGGTATCTGTAGACGAACGGTATCACTGTTAATAAGTTCAAATTTAGCCTTTGGGAAACCAAAAGCGAATATGCGGCCAATGCGGACAGCTCTATCAAGGATCCATATTCCACATGCACAGTATAAGAAAATCAGATAGCCGAGAGCTCTAACGTGTACTGCACCACCGTAAATGAATATTATCACTAAGGTTATGTGCAAGTAAAGAAACAAGTCATACCATTTCCTGCGGATTGCTAGGAGCAGATGGAAAAGGAGAAATGAAGCGGCCGAGGTACCAATGATGGCACCAACATAATAATACCCTTTAAGCAAATATAACTGCGATGGTGGATACATTATAGTATAACAGCATGCATGAATGAGTATCATTATAACCACCACCCTTGCAATCCATTTGTGGAAGGTCACGAAAGTCGCATAGTTTATACCAGTAAACCAAATAAGGATATTGTTCCTCCCTGCAAAAAGTATGACGAGGGGGATACTAATGGTACCGATTATACCACTCCTCACACCGACATGTTTTGCATAGGCACGTTCAGTTGTGAGGAAAATTGGATCATCAGGAACCACTTTGATTCCAACAACGAGAAAAGTCGCACAGGCTGCAAAAAAACCTAGAATCACAATAATTTCCACTCTCGAGGGCATTAGAATCTTGAAGAATCCAGACAATGGACCTGGAAGTCTCATTTCCGTCTGTTTATTAAGTCCAAATGCAGCTGGAATTGTTATATGCTTCTTCATAAAGTTGGTTAATCTCGAGCTCTTCGAACGCACAAAAGTATAAGGAAACAACAACTTACACCAATTGTTCAAAGCATAAAGGAGACCAACAATTATCCAATAAAATACTAAGACTAAGCTGTAGTATAGAGAATTGTTGTAATTTTGCAGTAATGTTTGTGAAGCTTGAAGATACTTTTCTGTCAGAAGCGCATCAAGTTTCACTGGCCGAGTTACGATGTCATCATGGGTGTATTCAGATATCTCCAGCTTGTTAATTGACCACTGAGTATAATAAGCCAAGTACTTCTCGTGAGAATTTTCCTCAAAAGTAAGATGGTATTCAGCTTCACACGAAGAATAGAAGAACTTCAAGGCTTTTTCGGAGTCCGAGCCCAACAAAGACAAGCAAGCCATTAAAGTTGCCACGGCATTTGCATTAGTACAGGAGCATTTATCAATTGCACTAAGCAGTTGACCGGGGCAAAACAACCCTGTGTTAGCCGTTTGCTGTTTGCATGCGTATAATTTTGTAGTAGTGTCTGTACGTTGAGTGTAAGGCTTAAACAGTAAGGCTTGCGCAGTCAAAAAAAGGAATGGAAGAAATATTGTCTTCATCCGGGTCATTTTACTCAAGGTAAATTACTGCGAAAGCTCACGATGATGCTCTCGTTCATGCATTGGCTTATATATCAAGTGGTCTTCACCTATTTCCGAACGCCTCATTTTAGTACTGACCCAAACGCGTTTGATGTGCACCAAGAACAAAATACGAAAAAATCTTCTAGCATAATCCAGATTTGTGCCGTAGTGATGCAAAGAAAGAAGTTTAATTTCGTTCGTATGCGATTTATGGTATTTCAGGGTACGGTTATGTCCTTGAAAGAGAAGAATACAGGAGGGTAATTTTTGAGAATACAAAACAAACATGTAAGAAATTGAGGGGAATCAAAGTATCATCATTCTATGTCTTGTTGGTCAATTACCTCTTCCATCTGATTATGAATTGCGTTTTATGCCTGTAGAAGACACTCGGGTCTTCCGCCTAAAAAATGAATTTTGTGTCATTAATTAGACGAAAACACAGACGACGTAGATGCACGCCCGCAATATTGCAAATCATAACAGATGTAACCAGGGGAAGATAGTTGTGTATTTCTTTTTGTTTTTGAACCAATCGCATGCAATACTTTATGTAAGGGTCAACCTTCTTGTTCTCTGTGCCAGATGCTTTGATTCAACACCATATTTGACACAGAGTGCAGCCAAATATGACCCTTCTAAGATTAGATATAAACAATAAAGAATGTCAAACGATATATCTTAAACAAAAACCGTCTGATTAGTGAAGTAAGGTTCAAGTCTTCTGACTACCGCTGCACTGAAGGTGTTTTATCTTGCAATTTTCAACGTCCGTATAAATAAAGCTATTTTTAGGAATTCAAAATTGTGCATTCGGAAGCACTTGATGTGCCAGGACATCTAAACTTGCCCTCGGTATTTGCGTATCTCTAGCTTGTATACGAGCGTAAAATCAGATAATGAATTTTGTACTGATGCATCTTTTACAAGCTTGAGTTTTTTTTTTTGTTATACAGAAAAACGCCTATACCAAGATTTTTAGTCATGAAATGGAAAATGGTTGCAAAAAACATGCTTTTTCTTTTTTGAGTATTACTTACAGACGTTTTATCGAATTTTTTATTGCGAAAGGTATGAAAATATAACAATTGGTTTCCCGCCGATGAAGTTTTTCTCCCAAAAGGAGATCAAACAGGTGAGAACATACCGAAAAAGTATCTGTTAAGAACCTTTTATTCTCAGATCTTGATTATTGGCGTGCAGGGCTTAACACAAGAACTTCGGATTGTAGCCACTTGCATCTTTACCAGGCCCATGTCCAAGCCCAAGACTTTGTGGAGTGCCACTCCCAGTGCCACTCCTTCTCAACAGACCACTCCCAGCACCAGCCTTTAGTTTGGCTTGGTGATGGTCTTGGAGTAGGGGTATCACATGGTGTAGTGGTTGGGTGGTCTGGTTGAGTAGTAGTGCATGGTGTTGTTTGTGTGGTCAATGTAGTTGGTGGCTTGGTAGTCTCTGGAGAACCTGGAGTGGTGTCACAAGGAGTTGTTGGCTGGCCTGGGGTGGTCTCTGGAGTACCTGGAGTTGTGGTAGGCTTACCTGGAGTAGTCTCTGGAGTACCTGGAGTAGTGGTAGGCTGACCTGGAGTAGTGTCACAAGGAGTTGTTGGCTGGCCTGGGGTGGTCTCTGGAGTACCTGGAGTGGTGGTAGGCTGGCCTGGGGTGGTCTCTGGGGTACCTGGAGTTGTGGTAGGCTTACCTGGGGTGGTCTCTGGGGTACCTGGAGTTGTGGTAGGCTTACCTGGGGTGGTCTCTGGAGTACCTGGAGTAGTGGTAGGCTGACCTGGAGTAGTGTCACAAGGAGTTGTTGGCTGGCCTGGGGTGGTCTCTGGAGTACCTGGAGTGGTCTCTGGAGTACTTGAAGTAGTGGTAGGCTTACCTGGGGTGGTCTCTGGAGTACCTGGAGTAGTCTCTGGAGTACTTGAAGTAGTGGTAGGCTTACCTGGGGTGGTCTCCGGAGTACCTGGAGTAGTGGTAGGCTGACCTGGAGTAGTGTCACAAGGAGTTGTTGGCTGACCTGGAGTTGTCTCTGGAGTACCTGGAGTAGTGGTAGGCTTACCTGGAGTAGTCTCTGGAGTACCTGGGGTGGTGGTAGGCTGACCTGGAGTTGTCTCTGGAGTACCTGGTGTAGTCTCTGGAGTACCTGGAGTGGTAGTAGGCTGACCTGGAGTGGTCTCTGGAGTTCCTGGAGTGGTGTCACAAGGAGTTGTTGGCTGGCCTGGGGTGGTCTCTGGAGTACCTGGAGTGGTGGTTGGCTTACCTGGAGTTGTCTCTGGAGTACCTGGGGTGGTGGTAGGCTGGCCTGGGGTGGTCTCTGGGGTACCTGGAGTGGTATCACAAGGAGTCGTTGGTTGACCCGGAGTAGTCTCTGGTGTACCTGGAGTGGTGGTTGGCTTACCTGGTGGGGTGTTTGGTGTTGTTGTGTCGCATGGAGTGGTTGGCTTTCCTGGTGGTGGGCCTGGGTGAGTTGGCTTTCCTGGTGGGCCTGGGTGAGTTGGCTTTCCTGGTGGGCCTGGGTGAGTTGGCTTTCCTGGTGGACCTGGATGAGTTGGCTTTCCTGGTGGTTGGTTTGGAGTGTCGCAAGGAGTGGTTGGCTTTCCTGGTGGTGGACCAGGAGGAGTTGGCTTATTTGGCCAAGGTTTAGTGGTGTCACAGTCCTCTCCCCACTTGTCTCCGTGACCCTTGTCACCACCGTTCCACTTGTCTCCGTGACCCTTGTCACCACCGTTCCACTTGTCTCCGTGACCCTTGTCACCACCGTTCCACTTGTCTCCGTGACCCTTGTCACCGCCGTTCCACTTGTCTCCCTGTCCCTTATCACCGCCGTTCCATTTGTCTCCGTGGCCCTTGTCACCACCATTGCCACCCCAGTTTCTTTTATCCTGCTGAACAAGAGCAGCTTCTTGGTTAACAGGGGCAGCTTCGGCAGCCACGACCATCACAGCGATAGCAAGAATAGCATTGAACTTCATATTGAAATTTAGCGAGAGAATATCCGATAGCAGCTGATACTAAAAGGCAATTAGCTGTTAATCGAGAATGAGGAACATGGAAGGGAAGGAAAGACGGTATTTATAAACCGTTTGGATAAGGGGTCCACTGCCTCGCTTTCGTACTATCGAGGCGTTTGAAGCGTTAACATGGATATAACCCTTTGTTAGACACTGGAAATCCACGACAATTTCGTTTCGAACTTTATTTTTTCAGATGTTAGCAGGTAAATCTGTACCAATTGCAGACAAGTGCGCTGAGATCCTACTGGTAAAAAAAAAAAGTACGGGTCCTTAAGTGGATGGAAAATTGCAGCAATTTCCGCATACAGTAATTCATATGCAGGACATTACGTTTCAAGTTTTGGGAGGAACATATGTTGCCTACTGTTTATGTATTTTTTACATCCACGAAGTGATATCGCGCTATGCACGTTATAAGTACAGGGCGGAAATGCGAATACGTAAACTAATTTTGGCAATTATCAGTCTCCTTTTGGAATTTGCGCCCGACAGATTTCTTCCTCAACTGCATATCAAGGGTTCATCAGCACTCATTTTTCTTTTCAGCTTTCATCTTCAAGCACTAGTTAGCCTTGTATCGATTCTGAAACATATGCCATATTGAAATGGGTACCGAGGATGAATCACCTACTAAGCAGCCAAAGGCAGAGATTAGTGGATTTCACATGCGGATAAAAAATAACTACGGATATTTGACCAAGACCCCTATGGACATTGTAGAGTAGACTGTGTAATGATTCAAGATATACATTTTACACATATTTTTAAATCTCGAGATAGAACCACCCCTATTGCCCATCGTCTGGTTAAAACATGTATTGAACCTTGAGCTAATACCTGATCATGAGGAATCATACATCCGGTTAGACTTGTCGTGTTAATGTTTCGAAGTATTGAACATTATTACTATATTCAATAGTCTATCCTCGAATCCACTTCGTACTTGTTTGAAGGTGAATCAAGGTGAAGTTGTAAAAATAGCAACCGCTTCGTTATTGTAGAACATCGATACTGTACGGCATCTTAGAGCACAATATGCTCGCCAAACTAATAACCGTCATTAGTTGTCAAATTATGCATCTCTTCTTAAAAGGGGCTCTTCTGCTGTTTCTTATGTGCATCGAGGGGTGTTTCAGAAAGCGCAATCAGAGAATGCATAAAAAGCTCGTTATTATAACCCTACGATTGCGAAATTAAGTTTGAGAAGGTAGCAAGGAAGGACACTGAATCCATTCTTGAAAGTACTTGCAAGAAGTTTTAGAAGGAACCGGTTCACTCATGACAAGGGAATACAGGTGGGCCAAAACCTCAAGCATTGTCTATTTCTAGTTAAAGTGAGTAAAACTATCTTAGTGTGCATAAAAGCCCCATTATTAGTGTTTCGATGATGGTTTTTACTTGATCACTACTAATATAATGTGTTCTCTCAATTGCTTAAATTCTTTCTTAAAGGAAGAGAACAAGATCAGCTGGCTCGGATGTAGTAGATTTATGACTTTAACTTTCGTTTAAAAAGTCTAACCTATTCGAACCAAATTAAACCCCTTTCAAGAATAGATGTGCGATCTCTGGATAAGATTTGCAAAATGTTGTCACTTGTTCACAAACAATTGAACCGATCTCCATATGAATTTATCTTCTTACATCAAGAATCCGTTTAAAATTTCCAGGCGAGAGTAACGAGCGTAGCAAATCTGAAAACTGTAGCTAGTTAATTTACTGATATTTTGTCCAATGATATGAACGAAGGAGTCTATAATTATTAGCCAATAAATATCTCATTTACTATGATTTTTGTAGTCACATTACGGACTGGTACCTAGCCTTTATGGAGAATGGAACATCTTTAAGAAATTTGAACAAGTCCATGAGGATAAAGAGAAGTAAATCATGTGGTATCTAGTTATACGAAGTTAATAGTTATGAACTGATTTTCAATGTTTCATTTCGCTGAAAACAACGGAAGAGTGTTTTAAGTTGCAAATTATAGTGTCGGACTCTAAGGTGCAAAACTTCAAGGCAAAAACAATTCTCAAGTTGGATGTTCCAAAGCAATGTTTATCGAAAGCCATTTTTGACCATTACTTTCAAATTCTCTAACCTCATTTAATCTTGTTTGGGCTCAGGGATGGGGTAATATCTTGTGGATGCACATTGAGTGAAAAGTTGTGGACATATTTCCATGAAAAAAATGGTAAAATTGATAAAAAAGGTTCGAATGATTTCGCTAAGAATAGAAAATAGAATCACACTATTCAATGAATCTCTAAGTAGTTCATATTCAGTATTCTCGATAATTGAGGATACAGCCGAATGACTCTATGCTTATAAACAGTGAAAGCATTTACATATGTGCGCTTTATTTGTACATTTACATGAATGAGCGTTCAACAACCAGAGTTAATTGTCCTGTCGACTGAAAGAGAGCAAGGCCAGTCGAAGCATATTGTAGACGAAATAATAAAAGTCATAGGGGCTATCTACCCCTGATTGTTAAAATGTATACAAGCAATTTTTCGAAGAGGTAAATATATCGAGGAAGGATTTCGAGCGCGGCAGCGGAAATATAATATGCTAGTAACGGCGTGGAATGTATAAATGCAGAAGCGAGGAAAAACTGCAATAGGGGTACTGCATATGTATGAGAAGATAGCTTATTGCATATAGAAGTCAGAGTCACTGCCACCATACTATTGCCACCAGCGGTAGCAGGTTTCACGTCGGGTACAAGATAGAATGACAGGGGAACAGGATAGAAGATAACGGAACCCCCGCGGTACATTAGGTTACGGAATTTCGGGTGGATCGCCGACATTAATAGCCGAGGAGCTTAGGCATAAAACGACAGACACTTTGATCGACGGGATAGCCGACACGGAAGATTACGAACACTAGTGGAAACAAAAAGAAATGTATGGGATTCTGAAGACCAGTGTCATAGCAACTGCGTCATGATCAGTCAGTACCAAGAAAATTCAATCTCATTCTAAGGAATAAGTGAAATGCTCATACTTGTGATAATTGCAGCAAGGTTATAGTGCAAACATGCTTGCGGCCACAAAAAGCATGTTCATGTAGTCATCGAGATCCCACACAACCGCTAAAATCTTAATCGCTAAAATTCAAATACTTCAACCAAAAACGACTTTCTCTACAGTGAGAGGTACAAATGAGTACTTAGTAGAGAACTGATCCTTTCAAATTATAATCCGTTCTCTTTCAGTCACGTTTTAGGAAGGGTTCTTATCCTTTTCCTTACCTTCTACTTGCATTCACTTGTCTAATTTAAATCTATATTCACTTTAATGCGCTGGCCAAATCCTCAATCAAGTCGTCGATATTTTCAACACCGACACTCACACGCAACAAGTCAGCTGGTACATGTTCATCGCTAAGAGCCCTCCATTCGATCAAACTCTCAACACCTCCAAGAGAAGTCGCATGAATAAAGTATTTTAACTTCGATGGTAAGGCTTTTGCAAATTCCTCCAGAGAGACTCTAATTGTAAATACAGGAGCAGGACCATTTGGCATTTGTTTCTTAACAAACTCCTCAGTTTGAAGTGAGCCGTGTTGAATTGACTTCAAGTGTGGTAATTTTTCCTTGTTTGCAACCAAGTAGTCCACAAGCTTCTGTGCGTTTTGGGATTGTCTTGGAACTCTGAGATCCAAAGTACGCAAACTTCTAATGAGAAGCGACGCCTCCAAAGATGCAATGTTAGTTCCCAAATGGATTCTGTCGTCCCTCAACCTGTCTTTTAATTCTTTTGTCTTGACTATGACCAATCCAGCCAACAAGTCACTGTGACCACCAAAATACTTTGTTGCTGAATGGATGATAATGTCTGCACCATGCCTGAATGCATCCTGCAATGGTGGGGGTGCAAAAGTCGAGTCAACTGCGATAAGTGCACCCCTCTCATGTGCCTTGTCTGCATAAAATTGAATGTCATAGACAGTTCCACTGGGGTTGCGGGGAGTCTCCAAGATCAAGAGATCTCCTTCGTTCAATTGGTCATAGTCATCGATGCCCACCTTCTTGAAGTTTCCAATACGAGCATATAACTCGATTGATTTGCCACTTCCGTGGTAACCATCATTGAAGGCAATAACTTTAGGGTTAAAAGCTGCAAGAGTGGCAAAGACTGCAGAAATACCTGAGTTATAAACTACTGCATGTCCACCAACGATAGCCTCAATTGTCTTCTCAACTCTATTGGTGTTGGCTGTACCCTCACGAGAGTACACCACAGTGTCGTAGTCGTAGTCCTTGATATCTGCCATTTTGACGAGATCATCAGGATTGTCACTGTATCTGAAGGTAGTGGAGACACTGATTGGAGGGAATACATCTGGAACTTGAGCTAAGTCCTCAGCGGCGTGGATAGTCTTGGTGGCAAATTGTGGCATAATGATAATACTAGATTATGTTGGGAATTCGAAATATTTATAATGTGACTAACTATGAGTCATTGCTCATTGACACACGGCTGTTAAAAAAAGGAGGCTTGGGTGTTGCAGATCCCTTCACTAGAACACCCATACCGCAATAGTACAGATTGGTATGCGATCAATATAAATTTGATGTTTAGAACTTTCATCAAAAACATAAGGTAAAGATGTCGAACTATAAAGGGAAGCACGTGTTGCTGAAGGAATTGATGAAGAGATCACCTCGATGTCCGTGTCGTTGCTGTATTTGACCTGTGCAATGGAAATCTCAAGATCTTCCAAGTCATAAACAACGTACATGTGACGCAAAATGTTGTCATCAAACGACATATATCTGCCAGGCTTCTCCATAACACCGAGGTAGCACAGAGGTGAAAGCGATGACAGTGATGACAG
Organism: Kodamaea ohmeri; assembly: GCA_004919595.1. Taxonomy (NCBI): domain Eukaryota; kingdom Fungi; phylum Ascomycota; class Pichiomycetes; order Serinales; family Debaryomycetaceae; genus Kodamaea; species Kodamaea ohmeri. The sequence continues at coordinate 527,091 of SKFK01000014.1, forward strand.
CGATGACACTGTCTTCTTCACCAAAGATTTCAATGGAACTTGAATCTTACAGACTCTAAAAGTCACATAAGCGTCGTTGTCTGGCAGTGGGTACAGCATTTTGTACGTCTCAAGTGTACTGGACCACAGTCATTTCAGCAAACTTTTCCAACAATTCTCCAGGCATGTGCGACAAGGTGGATCCTGTGTCTAACAAAGAGTCGTAAGAGTTTTCTGTAACGGTAAGGTTCGATTTACTGTTCAATGAGATCAGATCAACTACTAATTCGAGACGGCTAACAAATACGGTAACGACAGGCATAGTTGCTAAAGTATCCGAATACTTGGCATGATCAACAGCACCACCCTTAATTTCTTATTTCTGGGCTAGATAATAGCGTAAGCGGTCTTCTTAATGAGCCCCTGGCTCTTCATCTTCAAGGAGAAGTTTTCATATTTATACCCATTGCCATACAGCGAGTGCCATCAGTAAATAAATCCGAGAGGTAAATTGTGAAATGGGCCTTGTTGTCTGTTGGTGTTGGGGTAGGTTTGATTTCATCTTGTGGTTTATTGACTCCACACGCTGCGAATCTTCACCTTTTTACCGAACAAGACTTCCATATTCCGTAAAGTAGCCTCTTTTGAAGCGCTATATGATGAAGTGTAAAGCATCATGTGACATAACCCATAAGTCAAGTGAACCTGTATCGACTACGACATCTATAGAGTCTGAGCTTCCAATTTTCAATTCTGACATTTAAAATGTGCGCAAGTTCTCCAAATCCATGGTAGCTGAACCATCTCTTTTTACGGAATATGCTGGCAGCTGATCGCGCTTTGACAAGTCAGCCTTGTGTGAGCCCCTATATCTTTATAGCACCATCAACAGACAGCCATACCCTATGTATCCAAGAACCCAATTAGCGAAGGCGTGGCAGAGAAGACAACTTCATTTTGGTTGATTCAGAATGAAGTTTACCCTGGCATTTATGTAGACCTGAATCGAGACTCCCATTCTCGGATAACAATGTCACACATGAAATATCCTGCAAGATGTGTTAGTATAATACATAAATGAAGCAGCAAAAGTGAAGTAAAGGATTACCGGGTAAGAGAACAAAAGGATAATACCAAAATCAGAATTGAATGATAAAAAACCCATATAGAGAGACTCTCATGATGACAATACCAGTGAGCCCTCTATAAAGAAGCATAAAATATGTGAAAGTGATCGTCATTGTTTTACGAACTATTAGTAATTGTGGTTGTGGAACCGGTATGGAGTACAGACATTATTTGCCGTGTGGCCCCAAGAAAAAGTATTCGATGAAAGACTAATTACGAGGATGAACAGAAAAAGATTTGTGCCGGAAAAGATAGATAGAGGAGCCATACACTCTCAAAGTTGTCTATTCGATGTCATTGTGTCAATTAGCATATTATGGTAGTCTATTTAAGTTTAGTCTGCTAAGCCTCGAATTTGCAACCGTTTTGTACGGAGATAAGAAGAGAATTCATAACTGTGATTGGAAGCCCTGTTAAACCCAATTCTGATGATAAAGGAATGCAGAGTAACTATTCGTATTCGTAGTCATTCTGAAGAAGAGTCTATGTCAATTCATTTTTAGGGTTTCATTGGTAAGATTTGAACTATAGAAGTTGAGATGTTCCGCAATATTTCTCCACCGCTAACAAATTGTGTTATATGACAGACAGCATCACTGTTTCAAAATACATCATTGGTGCCAGGTCCACCCCGAAGGTATTTACAAGTCATGTGGTCATTTGACCCCGCAAGAACTTCATCAAGCTATTATCTTCACCAGTTTGATTTTCCCGCGTGGTTTGATTCGCATTCGGATGTTGAATGACGTCATGCAGTATTGGAAAAGATTCATCGATAAGAACTAATTAGCCATGGATTCAAGACATATCAGATCTGGTTGAGTCCAGAAAGCTCATTTCGTTATAATGATCAGTGGATTAATATCTAACCGGAACATTTAATCTTGATTTTATATGATTTAGTGAAAAGCAGAGTCTTCGTGAGAAATTATGGCCCCTGAAAGAATACATGTGGTACCTGAAGGAAAAGAAAAAAAGGTGCATAAATTTGATGGTTTTGATCGTGGAGATAATTATTGTATCGCTAATGTGGAATGAAAATACGAAAATTTCGGTAATTTTTTAAAAAAAGCGGAATGGATGTATAGATCCCGTTCAATGAACCGAATTGTAATACTAGCCTACGTTCAATAATAACTTAGATTTCCCTTCAATAGTATCAGGGACGTCCAAAACCACACTTTGGTTTGAATAGTTTGTTAATTAAGCCATTTGTAGTGCACGCATACTCACAGAGCTCATCCACAGGTGAATTTTTTGTGAGTGCTGAGCGTTAAGCGCATTATTTGTGTGATTTGATATGGTCACTGAGGAGTTGACTATCGCTGTAGATAGACTTACGATAAGTATATATATCCATCCAATCGGGATGTCGTGAGTTAGTGAGTACCAGCCCATTACGCAACGCAGACACAACATCCAGTACAGCAGTCAGTCCAAGGTGTGGTCGGACGACACCGAGAGCAAAGAGATAAGTATGTATGTTCATCTCCACGTGGGTAAATATCCAATATGATAACATGACCACTCTTTGTTTCTACTTTTCCATGACCATTAAGCATTCCTCTATTCTCGTAAATGACCCCATCAAAATTTCTGGAACATTTGCGACCTCATCTTTTTGTAATGTTTCAGTGAGTTTAGCAGACTAGTATACGGTTAAGCAGGTTGTTTAGAATATGAAGAGATTATTTAGTCAAAATGAACAATACATGAAATTTATCTCTTACTAATCAGTAACCCCATATGCCGATCTTACATACATTCAGCATTAATAGTCTCGAATCACGAATTTTATGCCTCTCACTGACGTCATTAAACAGTATTTTTCTGGGGTAGAATTACGAAGAATTACGAAAAACTATCTACAGATGCATGTGGCTGTAGTACAAGATATAAATTAACGATTTGCACTTCCCGATGATATTTGTTATAGTATCATATGAAACCGCCTTCATATATAACTGAAAAACTGATCGTTTCTTCTGAGCGTATAGATGAAGTACTTCCATCCTACTATAGCATTCATGAACTCAAAGATGGTGCTTCACCCGCTCAGTTCAACGAGATAATCAATAAGGCCAGTGAAGAAGACTTTGCGATTTACTTTCTCAGAAAAGGCATCTTCAGACCCGAACTTGTAACCAAAAACAAGAGAGATCGAGATGGCTCATGGATGTATTTACCATCGACTCCGGAGACTGTCGCCCACTTGAAATTATTAAAAGCATTCGAGGTAATGAAAAATACCGTTCACTCACGCTCAGAAAGCTGTGAGTACAATGAAAAGTGCTGGCAAGTATTTGTGACCAATGCTGTGAGGCGTTTCATTGTGTTTGTCAGCTGTTTGCGTTCTCAATCCAAAAGTGGCCGACCACCACCGAAACCTTTTTCTATTTTGGAATATGATATTTTTCAAGAAAGCGTTAAGAATTATGATCATGTTGTCTTTGAAGAATTTTTGCCACCACTTGACGTACTTATGGTTTGGCACTCTCTATTGCTCAATCCTAGACTGTGCTATGATGCTCTTATGCGAATGCATTTCATAGAGTTCTCCAGTTATCCTTTCCCATTCGAAAGGGTAGCCAATGCCATTGATGATTACACATTTGTGTACAATCCAAGCGAAGATATGGTGAAGAATTACATGGGCAAAATACAGCCATTTGTAGCCAAATCTGATGTCCAACTGGACGATCTTCATGTTTTTCACGTCCATGGGAAGTTCGAAATGAATTCATACCTCGTTGATATCAGGTGTCCTGTCTGCAGCAAAACCTTGGTCTCTACCATTCCCTACACCAATCAAGAAGGCACTGGTTTTGCCGATTCCAAATTTTGTCAACCAAAAAGCTCTGCTGGCTGTGAATGCAGATTTCCTTCGTTGATAACTCGCGACGAACTCTGTAAAAGGCAGCTATTTGCAGATGTTCGATCTTCAGAGTACCCCACCTATAACTTTCTACCTGGAACTTTAAAGATATACTCGGAAATTTTACAAACCAATTTTCCACAAATTGTCTTCAAGCATGATGATTTTAGGGAGGACATGCTACATGCAATGCAGTTTGCAAATCGCGAGCTTGGAATTGCAGACTTGATAAAAGATCTCTTGGAAGTAAGCGAAGTGCAGAAGATGACACATTTTCCGGCTATTGTTAGGGTTTTACGAGGGTACTTGTTTCACAACTTAGTTCACCTCACAGTAAACTCCACTGCTATTCCGGTTATTGAATTCCACGAAGACCTCGTTGGATGTGTACTCAGACAAGGCCGATTTGTCGATAAGATGAATAAATTCAACTGGATAAGCTCAAATGCCTTGTATGAAATTATCCGAGAGAGCAGACAACGTTATATGCGATTTTTCCAACTCATGACCCTGGTATCCTCGATGCTTGTACCTACATTGGATATTGACCTTGTGTGGCATACTCATCAGCTACGGGGAAACCTTTATTTCAAAGCGTGCTGGAATTCAAAGAGAGCCTCTGTGATCGACCATGACGACAAAATTGACCTGAGCAGGCTCGATGATGGCTTCGAGCGCACCTCACGTTTATACCGGAGAAGTTTTGGTAAGGAATATCTGATATGTCTTTGTTGGTACTGTCTCAGGCATCGGTCAAAATCTAAAAACGTCTTGAGTCGAGTTCTCTCTAGGAGACCGACACCTTATAAAGGCTATTGCGATCCCACACATCTTAGCACCCACAATACGATAACATTACCTTCCGTGCAATGTTTGAAAGACCGGCAGTCCAAAGCGAAAGCATACGGCAAAACTGAAGACGAGATGCCATGGAGAGACGACGAGAAGAAATACGGCGCGAGTAATCCAGGTTTGTATGCCATACCGCCCAGCATGCCTATTACCGATGACTGCGGTGTTCTTTTCAAGGGCAGTTGTTGTAGTCTCAAGAGCGGAACATGCTCCAGTATTGGAGGAGCAGGGTGTGCTGGACCGCATAGCCAACACCCGAGTAAATACTATTCTAGTCCGTGTGGAGGAAGTAGTGCATGTGGAGGGGGTGGGTAATCGAAAGAATTTTAATGAGAATACATCGGGTATACTTTAGCGTAGTATGTGATGTTTACACCAAAAATGACTTGATCCAAATCCCGCAGTTGTTCATACTTTTGTACGACATTTGGGTATGGGGTATTTTTGATGTTTGGTCTAGTGGTTTGTGAACATATTTTATAATCCAATTTGTCAACATATTTATAATCCAATCTGACACCTACAATTAGTTTCGTTTGAAGGTGTTTAGATGCCCCTTTGTTTATGCGGTGCGGGTTTTTAGAACCATGTCCAATTACAAACAAAGCAAACTAATGCTTGCCTTCAACTGGCTCTTTGTACTGCCAACACTATTGCGGTACGGGTGTTTAGATTATTATTATTGCGGTACGGGTGTTTAGATGTCCCTTCACTATTGCGGTACGGGTGTTTAGATGTCCCTTCACTATTGCGGTACGGGTGTTTTAGATGTCCCTTTCACTATTGCGGTACGGGGTGTTTAGATGTCCCTTCACTATTGCGGTACGGGTGTTTTAGATGTCCCTTCACTATTGCGGTACGGGTGTTTTAGATGTCCCTTCACTATTGCGGTACGGGTGTTTAGATGTCCCTTCACTATTGCGGTACGGGTGTTTAGATGTCCCTTCACTATTGCGGTACGGGTGTTTAGATGTCCCTTCACTATTGCGGTACGGGTGTTTAGATGTCCCTTCACTATTGCGGTACGGGTGTTTAGATGTCCCTTCACTATTGCGGTACGGGTGTTTAGATGTCCCTTCACTATTGCGGTACGGGTGTTTTAGATT